>QJNX01000109.1:0-173887 GCA_004155925.1 Monosporascus sp. MG133 | reverse complement strand
CCCCTTCTCTTCTTGCATATACTTTCGCTCAGCGCTCTGTATCTAAGGGTTAGTTTAGACTTGGGAGGGACGATGGGCATTCCATTTCAGGTGTCTATCGTTCAGGCTGCTCATGGTTTAATTGATGATGGCTTTCGAGAGAAAGCGATCTACTCAGTCTCCTGTTCCGCCCGTCTGAAGCGAACACCTTTGCCAGAGGTTTAAGTCTTTGTCTGTGATTTGAATGTAATGCAATGTATCCCACAGGCTACTTTGCACATAACGCCGCCGGCTTAACAGCATAGTGAGCGGGCGCAACAGCTTAATAAAGCAATTTCCAATCGTCTCGTACAATTATCATATCCTAGCATCAGCTAGGTCTGCAAAAAGGGACACCTTGAACAGTTCAGTATGCTTTCCGTTTTCGCGCAATCCGAACCTCTTCATGTCGCGTCCAAATGTTCTGCGCTCGTACGAGAAGTCAGGCTGGGAAACCCCTGTCGAGCCACTGGAGGGGTGGACTCTACATGGGGAAGCGTCTCATTCCCCTGTTCCCCAGACCGGTCCATGCCGGCGATCCGACGATCCGGCAAAGCTTAGCACGGTGATCATTTCCTAGGCAAACATAAGTCCACGTTCCACACATTAATGAGCCTACCGTCGGATTGGAATGGAAGCATATGGTCATCTTGATACGTACGGTCTCAATTAGACGGTTCCCGAAGGAAAAGATTAAACGGCGGCAAGAGGCAAAAATGCAGAGGGGTCAAAAAAGGAAAAAGAAAAGGATATGGCAGCCGCGGCAGGAATCGAACCTGTCCCTCTCCCACGGATATCATTAGGTAAGCGATTAGGAGGAAGTAGTAGGATAGCGAGAGAAGATTGTGAGAGTGTGCAACCATTTACACCACGCGGCCTTTACACCAGTTTTCGTTATGAGGTATAAGGTTGTCTCGGTATGTAAGTGCTCGGCTCGGGATTCTTAACGCATATAAGGTTAAATGGCGGCACTGAAAAAGAGAATAGGCGGGAAAGGCTATTTGATAGCCGCGATAGTTATTGAGCCCCTTCCTGCTCTCCTTATCGCCGTCCCGAGGTGCCACGCTCGGTGATCCTTACGAGCATGATAGCTGTAGCAATGTCACTGGATTCAGTAGTTACCCCTAAGGGTAGCATTTTGGAGGGCCGGTCTATATAATGAGACTTCGCCTTGCACATGTTGGACCTAGATTAGAGGGATCAGGCATTAATATATGCCTATATACCAGCTGCTTAACAGCAGAGTTCTTTATACTTTCCACTCTGTGCTACGCTTTTTTATGTTCAACCATTTGACCTGAGAGACGATACCCCTTAATCGCGGTTCGGGAATTCCACCGGCATAGAGTGGGCTTTAACGGTCCCCGTCCTCTTTCGGAAGGTTGAGCGTCACGGCCGTAATTTTACGCCATTGTCGAATACGCGCGCCTTACACACACAGCGGAGATACATTGAGGGAAGTTAAGTAGGTCCAGAGTGGTTACGTATTCTCATAATCTGGTCCTGTGGTACGTTGTCATGGGTGCATATTCGGGCGTAAGAGAGGATACACTTTCCATTTGCCTACCTTAGGTGGAATCTTAATTCGTAGGCCCAGATTATAGAACCTACACTGGGACACTAGTTCCGATACTGCCCCTGTGGCGTGTAGCGCCATTTCGAAAAGTATGCTGGGGTGCCCGTCCCATTACGACCGTTCGTTGTACAATAAACACCTAAAATGACACCTATACAGCCGGTTAGAGCTCGTGATACGGCAGTCTGCGTGTCGCAACCTTACCTGTGAAACCCCAGCTGACGGGCTCGTTGGAGACGTCCAAGATGGTCCTCGTCTCCGATATTGCGTCCGCCGGACCGGCCGACAGGGAATAGTGCGTCATGTTGCTCGCCCTGATCTCCAGCCTCAGGGTCCTGCCGAGCCAGGCTTCGGGAAGCGGGGAGATGATGTCGTCGGGAACGGGGACATAGGATTCGCCCCTGAATCTCAGATGCGGAGTAAGCGTACCAGACCGCCTGGTCATCCCATTTCCTGAATAGGGGAGCGTTACGGTGCTGCTATTCGAGGGAAGCATGACCACACCCAGATCCAGGTGGTGGTTCTGTGTTAGGAATACCGAAACACCGGCTTCTTCTTCGAGCGACGAGGGGTGGAAGTCAAGGTTTACGCTGTATGTAAACAGAGTGTCCTGTTGACGTCGTCCGACGAATGATTGGCCTTCTGGACCGGCGTAATTTCCATTGAGCGCCGTAAGATTCAGCCTCGACGGGTTAATTCGAAGACTGTTCCGTTGTTCCGGTGGCGAGACTGTAAATGATTCCGGCCGGGGAAATCTCCAATGGGTGAAGTGAGCTGGGAGGGTCGACCCTGCTTCGAAGTCGACCTCGTCCCCTTCAAAGATAAACGGTCTTTGATCGTTAACGCAGAGTCATTTCAAGTAGCTTTTGGGTGCTTGCTTACCCGGGGCCTTTGACGTCGGTGTTCTTAGGAGGGAATGGCCACCCGCTCATCTCGCCCCTCACAGGTGACCATACGGGGAACTCTCCCGTACTCCATGTCACTGGTACCATCACAGTCTCGCGGACCATAGGGAAGTGCAGATACGAAGGCCCCGACCGAACAGAGAGCGCAACTCCCCACCTGCAGTATTTTCAGTACGTCTCAAAGTCGTCTCCAAGGGCCAGATCTAACCAGTTTCCCGAAGCATCCTGGAAGAGATCAGCGTGTCCCACTGCCTGGACTGTGTTACGTGAGAACGAGACTCGTTAAGTAACTGGGGGCGGGAAACCTACAATACTCGGTGGTATTCGCATTACTCAGGACGGGATTCGCAGGGTTCGACTCGTAGGGCCCCTGAATGCTCTTGGAGCGTGCCATAGTGACCATGTGATCAATTCCAGTCCCCCCTATTAACGAATAAGTCATCGGCATTCCAAATGTAGTGGGCGTTCCCCCGAACCTTCGGCTGCGAGTAGATAATACCATCCATCCTTTACATAGATATGGGGCCCTTCTGGCGCCTTTTGGAAGTTAGGTATGCCATTCAACCACTTCATAGGGGGCTGTGGGGGACCTACCATCCCGCCGGTGCCGTTCCATATAGTGCGCCACTCGCCTACTTCGCCTGTTTCGAGATTTGCTTCCGCCAATTCGATTCTGGGACTGTCGAATGTCAGAGTTGGCTGTTATATGTCACATATAACTGCTTAACGTACCCCACTTTCCATGCGTGAGCGCCAGTGATATAGCTCTTCCCGTCAACATCCCAAAATGGCTCGGTGTCATAACCTTCGAAATCAAAGTGTACGGCATTAGACCATGAGGCGGGATCATACGGATCAGTGGCCTTGAAGATAACCTGTTCCATCTGATGAGAACCGAAAGATAGGTATAACTCAGAGGGAAATCTCATCTTACATTGTCCCATCTCGACGCGTCATTGTCCGCGCGGTCGTCATTTACTAGGGTCGTCACCAACCAAAACGTCTCATCGTGATACCTAAGAGTCGGTGCCCAGATGCCGCTGGTCGATGCTTAGCAAGTTTCAAGGAAAGCTGGGGACGAATGCCCACCTCGTAGATCTGTTCGTTTCTGCCAGCCGCGGCAGTTGCTCGTAGCGGTTTAAAACATGACCTGGAAACTATTAACTTCGAGAACCACCAAGGCTTCAGCTCCGGTTTGACGTCAACCAATTAATTTCCAGTTTTGCAAGTCTTTACTCGCATGCAGCGGAATGCCTGGGAATGCGTTGAAACTGGAGCTCGCGCAAAAGAAGGTGCCGTCCAATTCCGGGACGAAGATGCAACTTGGATCGGGATGGAATCCCGGAAGTATTGGGTTGAAGTAGGTCGAATTTTGATTACCAACCTCTTCTGCTAATGTGCAGGTCGTATACGCCGTAAGTAATCCGGCCACGATAGGAATTATCCTGGTATACATTGCGGGTTTGAGATGAATCTCTCGATCTCCAGTCCTTCTATTAAAAAGCTAATTTGTGTATCCGCAAGAATCCTCACGCTCCCTCATAAATAAAATCTTATAGCAACGCAGGCAGTCTACGTTATGGGACAACTTTTGATGTTGGGCCTTCTTCCCCCTGGCCTTCCCCGCACATCATGCCGGTTAAGTTCACGGTAAAGTTCTATACAGACTAGGCGAACATCAGCCAAGCCCGTGAGGGCGATCGTTCTATAACCGCCAATAGTTCTCGAACGATTTGTTCCAGAACTCGGACGTTTTCTATTTGATAAGAGAGGGGTTGGGGAAACCCTTTAGAGTCCTTTTGGGTTGCGGAATGTTTATTGTGTAATAGTCTCCGCCATCCAAGAGTTCTGGATATAGCCCAAACTCGTAATCGGCATTAGTTGGAGGATAAGCTTCAAAGACCCTCCTTTGACTAATCGATACATATGAGCGCAGTTACACAGGATTGGCTATAGCATGCTACTATACTCCTGTGCCGGCTGATAGAAGCCTTAGTTGAGTGACTTAGGATTATGCCCGCCCTAGAAAGGGGACAATAAACGGTTACATAGGGACATGGAACAGGATATAGACGTCATAACTTGAAAGATATTGAGAGGTGGAAACATATATGGCCAGCTTCTTCCTCGAAAAAGCAAGCAACATTAAAGGAGCTAAGTGTTAGTACAATATTGTACAGATATGTATGTATGAGCTTTTCTATGTGTCGGGAAGACCTTGAGTTGCTACTGAGTGACACAGTCTTGGGCGCTGTAGGATAGGGTGGCTTCTGATGACGGGCAGAAGCACCCAGATTCTTGAACAGACACCGTGGTTTCCGTCGACTTCTGACAGGTCCGAAGTGCTTTAAGGTTTCAAGGGCTTACAAGATTTAACCTCGTAAGTGTCTAGGAAATGGCAGAGTATTCATAGCTGGTTTTATCATGCTTTTCAGTCGTACCAGAATAGGGGAACGAAATAAGAAGGGCAGCTGGCCGATTGCCGACCGAGATTATAACTGGGACGTATAGCATCTATAATGCCGTTTCCTGTTATTTAGAGGCGCAGAAGTTGTCGAGTGGTGGTGCTTTACTGCTTGCGAAAGCGTCCGTGTGGTCTGAGCAAATGCCCAGTAGCATCATGAAAAGGGGCTTCTCTAGAATATGAACCTCGTGCCCATATCTTCTGCTATATCGCCTACGCCTACCCTTCCATTATTTCACACGAGAATGTCAGCATTTTCTTATGCTCAGGAAGTTATTTCACCGTCTTCGCCATTTTAATCCCTATCTGTGGATGACATCATGCTTTGTGGTCGCTATGGGCGTTCTGAAACTAAGCGCTGAAGAGGGAAAGATCGAAGCCCCTTATCTGTTTTGTTAAGAGCTTAGTAATATAACGTACGATAGTCTAACCCATGGGATGGAGGCGAGAAAGACCTTGGAGAAGTGAACAAAGTTTCCGAGAACTCGATGAGAAGGTATGAAAGGGGTAGGCTCCTCAAAAGCAGCTCCTACACCCATTGCCTTGGAGCCTAACCTGAACATACCGCGTAAGACGAGAAATATGATTACAGAGTCTCTATTAGGAGCCCGAACTTCGGTTGAATTACATCCAAGTAGGAGCTACAGCTATTCATCGAGACCGTACTGTTAGACAAGTATTAAATAGGCCAAATTGTCTCTGTCCAACCAGAAAGCGTGTGCGCGATCTGAAGCTTTTAGAGGTCGAAAGTCTTCTTGCGGCGTTAAGAACGAGGCCAGAGTAAGTAGGAGACTTGTTATACGTAATTAGCTATGTGTCGAGAGCATTTCCACGACACCAGGAACTACCGCTCTGAAACCTGGTCGGTAAACGTGAAGCCACCGCCCTTTTGTACAAGTGTACGAGTCGAGACGTGGACGTTATGCCTTGGTCTGAAGATGTTTGTAATGTAAATCTATAATCTAAAACTAGGGGCAGTCGCACCAGTAGTGGCTTCAGCAGCGAATAATAAGACGTCTACATCGACTACCGAGAGTATCTTGGCGGAGGGTCCTCTCAGTGGGCAACACAGCGCTGATATGAGCGGGGTCCTCCGTGTATTGTATGATACACCACAAAGTCATCCTCTGTATTACTGAACAGGGAACTCAGAACTTCAGCTCGAGAGTCACTTGAGGCGTAGGCCTTTTCTCCCATATCAGATTGTATTTTTAATAGACTATTGAAAGATGAACTGGCATACCTCTGAACGGCGGTTTGCAGCACGATGTGAACTCTCAAAAGTCACTTGGACCCATATGATCGACAAGCGTACTACTGGAGATTACAGTACAAACCTGGGGAATCAGGGCTTTGAGCTCCACCGCATTGCATTTGCACGCAGCGAACCAACTGGCTTAACTACCCAGGTGATTAAGTGAGAAGGTTGATAGAACAATCGCCAAAGAGTATTGCGATATCGCTGTGGGGGCCTTGGGTAGTATCGCGTGATGCTGCTTAATTAGAGGGGGTGTCGGGCCTATTGCTTGCAGCTCGTCCTAGGCCTACGGAAGCCGGAGTCCTGTCTATTTGAAGGACAACCACCCCTGGATTGTGGTTGTCATGCTTCGTTGCTCGACTTCACGGCTTGGCATAAATTAGCTATAGTTGCTTATTAACTTAACAGTCGAACGAAGAGCATTGGCTTGAAGCGCCTACGACCATGGCACCTGACAAGCGACCCAACTTCCTCATCGCCTTGGCTGACGACCTGGGGTTCTCGGACGTGGGCGCCTTTGGCGGTGAGATCAACACTCCGCATATCGACAAACTGGCCAAGGATGGCATCCGCTTCACAGACTTCCATGCTGCTGCCGCATGCTCGCCATCTCGAGCTATGATCATGACTGGCACTGACCACCACATCGCCGGATTGGGCAATTTAATCGAGTGGACTAACATCTCGGGCCAGAACGATCCTAACGGAACCATGTCCACTGCTGTCCAGCGTGGCATGCCCGGTTACGAGGGCTACCTGAACGAGAGGGTCGCCGCATTGCCTGAGATCCTCAGGGACGCAGGCTATCACACCCTGATGTCCGGCAAGTGGCATTTGGGGTTGACACCGGAGCGGAGTCCTAAGGCTCGCGGCTTCGAGAGGAGTTTTGCTCATCTGCCTGCGTGCAGCAACCACTATGCCTACGAGCCCCAACTGGAGGGTATGGATCAGATCCCCGAGTTTATGACCATGAGCTTCATCGCCTTGCACAACGAGGACGGCGAGTACGTCAAGAAGCTCCCGGAAGGCTGGTATTCCTCTAACGGCTATGGCGACAAGATGCTTAGTTATTTGAAAGACTGGAAGGAGAGCGCAGACGAACGGCCGTTCTTCGCCTATCTACCCTTTACAGCCCCTCACTGGCCACTTCAAGCGCCGCAAGAGTACATCAAGAAGTATCGTGGCATGTATGATGATGGACCGGATGCATTGAGACTCAAGCGGCTCCAACGGTTGAAGGAGTTGGGTCTAGTTCCGCAGGACGTTGAGCCGCACCCTGTCGTCGCCGACGAAGTGAAGGAATGGAACGACATGACCGACGAGGAGAAGGCCAGCTCTTGCAGGGCTATGGAGTGCTTCGCAGGAATGGTTGAATGCATTGATGTTAATGTCGGAAAGGTGGTGGACTACCTAGAAGAGATCGGCGAGCTTGACAATACCTTCGTATGTTTCCTGTCCGACAACGGTGCCGAAGGCGCAGCATACGAAGCCTACCCAATCGTTCGGGGAACGATGATACAACACCTAAAGAAATATTATAACAACCACATCGACAATCTCGGAAACGGCGATTCTTTCATTTGGTACGGACCGAGGTGGGCCCAGGCCGCCACTGCACCCAGCAGACTCTACAAGGCGTACACGACGGAGGGTGGGGTGCGTGTGCCGTACGTTATGAAGCCACCCGCGAGCTTCAGCGGCCAGATACCAGCTGGCAGCATAACACATCAGTTCGCCACGGTAATGGACCTCGCGCCCACTATCTTGGACATGGCGGGCGTGAAACACCCGGCGCCGACCTACCAAGGGCGTGAAGTAGTGACTATGAGGGGAAAGTCCATGGTGCCTTACCTACAGAAGAAGGCCGATTCCATCCACGAGAAGGATTTCATTAACGGATGGGAGACCTGTGGTCGAGCTGCTTGCAGGAAGGGCGACTGGAAGATCGTGTTCATCCCCAAGCCCAAGGGACCTGAAAAGTGGCAGCTTTACAACCTGGCGAAAGACCCCGGAGAGATACACGATCTGTCCGAGCAGGAGCCCGAGAGGCTGAAGGAGCTGATTAAACTCTGGGACCAATACGTGCTCGAGACGGGCGTCATCCCGCTATCCCCCGACCTGGGCAATTGGATGGCGGCGATGGAGGAGCAGATGCCCGAGAACGCATGGATCGAATACGAGTATTGGAAAGCTGGCGCGCGAGATGACCCGGCCAAGTTCACGAAGCAGATCCCGAGATTCCAACGGCATGTTAAGGCAATTTAGATACGGAGACCTAAGTTACTACTTTGGGTAAGGGCTAAAATAGAGTCGAATAAGAAGAGAAAAATTAACCAAAGACAACGTTCTAATTATAACGTGTGAAGGTCTATGCCCCCTACACTAGTTCCCCTTTACAATCAGCATTCCTCGTTCGCTGTAAGGAAGATTGTGTTCTTGGAGCAGCGCCATGGTCTTCCTCCATTGGCCCGACGAGGTCATGGAACCTGAGACTGAGGTTCCTGTTGTTTTCCATGGCCGCAGTGAGACGTTTGACTCGACCCGGGGTCTGAAACTCGCTATTCTTAGGGATCAGCAAGGAGCTTTGCTTGACAGCACTTTGCGGCGAGTCTTTACGTTCTCCGTTCCTTGAGCTGCGAAGTGGGCTTTTGAGAGGAATCTCAGGGGCTGGTTGGTCACCATAGCCTGAATCTGTCTCCCGCGACCGCGTGAGAGCGCTCTTCTGAGGTATAACAGGAGACGCCCCCTTTTCCGCAGAGACTTCGGCAACCTCATCTACCCATAGTGGAACCGACTTTGAAGAGGGGGTATTTGTCTGAGCCTGGGCCTCAACCACAATCGAGAGAGTCAAAGTTGGTACTACTGGACGGGAAACCATTTTGCTCAACGTCTTGATTGTTATATTGTGAAGACGGGAATTATGCCAACAATTGCATGTTCGGCGACGTGACATTATATACCAGTCTCCTAAAAAACTTATGTCTTTGAATGCCACTTTCCTTTGACGAAAGTGAAAGGGTTGGTTCTCAAATAAGTCCGAGCTACCACAACCTTGTCGCTCACTTCAAAGAACTGATTACCTCCTTCAACGGCCGTTTGAATAGTGAAGGTAATGTTTAGTCTTGAAGAGATTCAAATCATATGCCCTTATTATCTCAATAACATTGAGAAAGACTGTCGCAAAAGCGACGCCGCTATTCCGTGGTTAGCAATAGCGTTATATATACCCACGACACACCCCCCAGATATCGGCCGACAGGGCTATATCTGCATCAAGCGTGCTACATATTCGGTCTTCCGTTCGTCCTTTATGGTGCTTTCTGTCCATCTACGGGATCGAACCCTAGCCCTCAAGCCCCGTTGATCAGCGCCAGGCCGGGCCAGGGCAGGTTAGCCGTGCAGAGAACTTGTTTGACACGAACGCTACCGCTAGACCAAAGAGCATCTTGGCGCGAAGCGCTACCGGGCTCATAGCCTAGCTTTCCTTGAATATAAGCCGATGTCCTCTTATTCGAACATCCCACCAGTGATTCAGCAGAGCCAAGCAGGCAATTTGATGTTCCCGACGATCAGTAGAAAGAAGGGAGGTCGTGGAGGCGATTGGGCTCTGCTGAATCACTGGTGGGATGTTCGAATAGGAGGACAACGGCTTGTATAGGGGACATCAATTGTGTTGTTATTTCTGTGGCTAGGGCTTTCCAAAAACCTGTACTTAGCTCTAAGTACCGACCCACCAAAGACCCATACTTAAATAAATCCACAGAAAATACAAACATTGATGACCAAGCTAGTGGCCCCTATTCTGCGACAAAGACCCTATGAAGTAAATGTTTCTTCAGACATACCTCATCGGTTGGTCCCGTAATCGCGATTGAGACCATCATGCTTTCTGTTTCAAATTCTCGCAGACCAAATCAAATACTTATTCCGAGTTAGTTGCCGCATAGGAGTAGGATTATAGGAAAGAATTAGTTTACATTCTTTGTATCCCAACACCGGACTCAAAGCGTCTGCTACAAATTCCTCCCATCTGATTTGCTAATCAATCGAAAGGTTTAATAAGTCATTGCTAGATACCACCATCCCATGCTTATCTCATCCTCAATCCAGGGGGCGGCAAAACAAGCTCCCGTTACTTTGGCCCTCGAACAGATCCAGATGGCCTTGTTCATAGTCAGCGAGCTGCTGACGAAAGTACGAAGCTTCGGGCTGCAGCCCAATCGCCTCTAGCAGATCGAGTCCTGTGAATGCGTCACCACGCTGAATGATAGTTGTGGTTAACGCCTTGTAACTCGTAGCGTCGGAGAGTCTGGCGAAGTTGGTAAATCCGATGCACACCCTCGCCCAGTGAATGATCGCCTTAGGATCGAGGCAGCCGGCCATTTGGCGCCATTCGAAAGTATGCGTGTTGCCCCCGGTCTTGCCCGCCGGCAGAAACCTCGTGAATCCCACCGAGCCCCTCTCGTAGACAGCCGTCCTCTCGCAGCATTCCATCAATCTCGCGAGCTCCTGGACGCCGTCCGCTCTCCAGATCCGTCGCAGCTGTGCGCCGAGGACATTTTCTGCACCGAGCTTCGGCAGGTACTCCATCATCTGCGCCTCCATCACGTCGTCATCGCCGACGGGCCCACCGAGCGCGGAGTTCTCCCGGCGGAGCTCCTCGAGAGACATGGCCGCCAGGACGGACTCGACGGTAACGGGTCTGCAGTGCTCATTTTCGCGACGGGCTGGGTGCTGAAGAGCCAGGAGCCCGGCGTCCGTCAGCCAGAGAAGCGCCGCGAACTTCTTTATCGTCCGTAGGCTGAAGGCCTCGTCGCCGCGGCCCACGTGCACGTGCACCGACGTTGTCTCATTGAGATGGGCTCGCACACGGCGTAGGGCGCCGCAGATCGACGTGATCTTCGCGGCGTACGTCGTGCTGTTGTTGGCGTTACCGTCAGTCTCGGAGCTCAGGACCTCGGATGTGATCTCTCGGCTCATCCAGGCGTACCCCAGGCGGCTGCTGCTTCTGCTGGGATTGCCATTATCGTAGGACAGCGACCCGTCCTTCGTCAGCCGCCACGTGTCGTAACGGGGCACGTTGTCGTGAGGTGGGTAGTACACGTCGTCGTTCTCCGTGCGGAACTCGTCGCCGTCGGGCATCTCGCGCTGCAGGTGGTGAAGTAGCCACCGGTCGAACTTGGCTTCGAAGTCATCGGGGGGTTCGAATTCATACCTCGGGACGACTTTGTCCCCGCTCCCCTCCTTGTATATGGCGCCGTGCTCGAACGGGTGCGGATCCGCCACCCCGCGACGCAGCGCCGGAAATAGGACCTCGAGCTCGAAGCCGACGGTCAGGCCGCCCGAGGTGTCGTCCGCCGCTGCGATGATGTCATCGTATTTTTCGGGCGTCTCGTGCTCGTACAAGGTTTCTGGTGTAGTGTTTTCTTCCATTTCGGGGGGAAGGAGGAAGGAGGAATGGTTCGGTGCTATGGAGGCTACGATGTGTTGTGAGAGAAGGGTCGGAGGTGATGCCTGAGTGTAACCAGTTACTTTGGTGAGTCGGACTACAGTTGTCGTTATATCTCGGACTACTAATTATAGGGAGCTGCGGGCCACGGCTGGTGATTGCACTCCCAGAATCATGATGGACAGATTGTGCTACTCTCGGGGTTTTCAACGACAAACATAATTCCCTGAGAGTGGCCTTGCTTAGGCCCCCGCGACCAGGCATGGAATCATATCACATCCTTGCGCTCCTTGGCTCTCCTGTGGAAAAGAGGTGAGCAACCAAATCTGAAACATGGGTTCTTGCCCTCGAACGTTTTGTGAGGCCCAGAGTGGACGACGTACGGGCAAACCAGTCGGCAACCATTAGACGGGAACTGGGATGTGGGTAGAGCATGCTCAAGTTTCAAAATAGTCCAGCCGTATTTTGATGCCATCAGATCTTGTTGTTAGCGTGGTGTAACTCGGTGATGTTTAGCTCGGTGATGAATGATACCACTGGGGCTAAGGTTGCTGTTAGCTACCGATATTTGATGAATATAACGAGCGACAAATGGTGAGATATAGCAATATCCGCGGTTAACACATCAGCCTCACTTTGTCATACCGATGAAACATGCTCCCAATTTTCGTATGAAACCAAATATGTTTGCCATTATAAGATTTGCTCATAGGGGATGGGGTACTTATAAGCCCGATACAGCAAGCAGTCGGCCGCCCACTGTCTTTCCCAGAACAAGCAAGACGATTAAATACGAGTCTCCTTGGAGACATTTCCACCCAGCAGAAAACCAAGCTTAGCGAGATCATATATTCTCTCCCCAACCGCGTTGCTAGAGATCAATAAAGGCATCCATTCGAATGCCTACGCGGAAATCTCTGCCTAAAAAATCTACTTTTTTGAAGGGATCAATGTCTCAAAGCTCTATCTTCTTCCGAACCCCTAAGAAACTTATATTCCGGACAAACATCCCCGAGAATGTGGCAAAGATGTTCTTCCCAGACCTTTCCTCGATGAGGCGCGGACCCTAATTATCTCTTAAGTTGGACCCCGGAGCCTTCCTTGCTCCCTCTTTCCATCCGTAACAAACAGTTATATAAGACAGATGCCAACTAGGCCCATCTAACCCCATCCTTATTCTCAACCAAGATGGAACATACTGAGTGGAGGTAGTCTACGCATCCAACAACATTGAGGTCACTGGATCACACTTAAATGACACTGAGAAGCTGTGTCTTAGAGACTTCCGAGCCAAAACGGTCTCTACTCTAGTATAAGAGAGAGAGCAACGGTACGAGGAACGGAGCGCCGGCTTTGACCGCATTGAAACAGCCCAGCAACATGGACCATATCATTAAGAGTCGGCAGGAAATTACCAACCATGCTCATACTATCCCACTTGGCTGCGAGAGCATCACTGAAGAGTACTTGAGTGAAATCAAGAGGGAAGATGTTTATAGATGTAATCTTGGCGAGAAATCTGATGCATTAATTCTGACTCTGACTAATTCCTGGTGTGCCGGTTTATGTGGTATTACTTTGGTATGATGGAGGAAGCCATTAAACAAATAGCTTATGAGAAGGTCAAAATGCGAGTTAGGTTTTGGAAGTGAAGGAGGTTTGGGTAGAGGTTTGGTAGATGGAGAAGATGTATGAAATTTTTTTTGGAATACAGAGGACTCTGTGGCAGTACCGGCTTGCCATGCGAAAGGATTGGATTGAGAACTCCGTTCGCTCAGCGGTCTTATGTGGCGTTTTTAGATCCGAAACGAGCTCCTCCCGGTAGGGTCAACGGGGAAGGTGCGGATGCATCCAGCTGCACTTCGTAACTCTAGGAATCCGGAGGTTCCCTCCGGGAAAAGTGGGTCCACCCCTATTCGAGGTGGCAAAAAGGGGTCACATAGCTTTCTATATCCTTCCATACACTTCTATTACCCACCTTTGATTAATAATGGAAATAATGGATTAACATGTGAATAACCTACTTAATAAGCCATTATTCACAAATATATAAAGCCCTGCATTTCCCTCGTCGTTATTAGAAGTCCATAGCTTAAATAATCATCAATATACACTTCTGCGACACACCTTAAGAATTCCTCCTTTCTTGATTAAGTCTACCCTATACATTTTCACATACAAATTCTTCCCAGGTAGCCTCATTGCGTTCTGCAGGGTAACCTCACCTTCTGTCCTGCAGTCGTCATTACATTTCTTTCAGTAACGTAGCTTTTGCCTTCTGGCAAGCATACAAAAACTGTTCCTGTAACCTTACGGCCGGAGCGGGTTAGCTATGCTCCCTATTAGCGGTGGCAATATCAAGTGCCGAATCATACTTATCATTGCATGGTGTTGCTAAGATTATCCGGCTACGTGATATCAAAAGTTACTGAGCCTCAGCCTCGTTGCTGCTCCCCGCCCCACCTACCACTCCGGAACCGCTCCCGTCAGTGCTCTTCCATACACTTGCGGCTAACATAGTTGCGCTTCTTTGAATGCCCGACGTGTGCATATCTTACTTACGCCGGTTCCCATAACTCCTGCTAGAGCTCGTTAACAATCCATTCATCATGCGTCTTTTGCAGCTTCAAGATAACGGCGAATTTGCCCTAGATGAATATCTTGGTGAAAATGTCCCGCCATATGCGATCCTTTCGCATACTTGGGGAGCACAGGACGAAGAAGAAGTTCGCTTTAGAGACTTGACAAAAGGCACAGGCAAGAATAAGGCAGGTTACCTCAAGCTTACCTTCTGTGCGAAGCAAGCTGCGCATGATGGCCTACAGTTCTTCTGGGTGGACACCTGCTGCATCGACAAATCCAGCCACGTGGAGCTTTCAGAAGCCATCAACTCCATGTTTCGCTGGTACCGTAAAGCAGCCAAATGCTACGTATACCTATCCGATGTTTCGATCGATGGCTCTTCCGGAAAGGAGCTGTCCTCTCAGCGGTCATGGATACCAGCCTTTCGGCGGAGCAGGTGGTTTACTCGGGGCTGGACGCTCCAAGAGCTTATTGCTCCGAGCTCTGTCGAGTTTTTCTCCGTAGAAGGCGAGCGACTTGGGGATAAAAATTCACTTTTGCAAGAAATTCACGACATAACAGGCATTCCTATTGAAGCTCTTCAAGGAAGCGATTTATCTATGTTCAGTATCGATGAACGACTGTCATGGTCAGAAAGACGCACAACGCGTGTTGAAGAGGACGCGGTATACTCTCTGCTAGGCATTTTCAACATTGTTATGCCGCCCATATACGGAGAGGGGCGGCAAAATGCGCTAGTCCGGCTTGTGAGGTCCATAAACAAAATTGATCTCACATATGATCTCGAAAAGTGGGTAGATCTTCCAACGGACATTCCTCACGCTTCTACCACCGACGAATTCAAAACGGAGCTTGACGAAATGCTTGACACGGATTCCGATGCTGGAACCGACGTTGCTAATATATTTTCAGATGGGGGAATATCGACTTCGTCGGCGTCAACGGCCAGCCTGAACCCAGTCCAAACAATCGGAATCCGCGAGGTTTCTCGAGCGTTGTTGAGTCAGGAGGACTTGAAAGCCTTATACACTATGGCGGTCCTTAACGTCGAACGACGGAAGGTACGCGTACATATTCGAGGCTTCCTCAAGGAATACGGTCGGAATCTTCTGAAAGAGGCATCGAATAGGGGTCTTGAAATCCAAGCAGCCAAGTTCGTACAGGAGCTAGCGGGACGCATAGCTGATGAAATCAGCTGGAGCATCACCGGGTCTGAGGAAATGGGCCGGCCACTGGAGACTAAATTAGCGAAGAAGGACCTAGAAACCTGGCTGTCGTCGCTGCAGCCTCAAAGCGTTGACGTCGAGAAGGAACCAAATTCAATAGACCCAGGAGCAAGCGTTGACGAGATGTTTGAAGACGGCGAATCTGATGAGGAAGTCGGTGACGACATCCTATTCCCGAATATTGACAAAGTCAAGGATTTTCTTTTAAATTCTGAGGCTTTTGGAATTTATGTTACGGCGATGCGAACTTGGTTGAAAGTTGATGGGGGCCACAAAGGTGACATTGAGAAACCAGCCGGAAACATGCCGGTCCACACCGACACTGAGGAAGTGGTCGAAGAATCGCCCGCGGACTCTTCTGCATCTGGACTGGGCCAACACCAGACAGAGCATATTGAAAAACCACCTGCGGAGTTTAAACCGGATTCGCAGCAGGACACAGCACAAGAGCCGGAATCGAGATCGACATCTCGCCAAAATCGCGGCGGTGTTAATGACCTCATTTCCGGTCTCTCGAGCTTCTGGGGCATTTCTTTCTTTTTCTATGATCTTGTCGAACTCTTTGTCCCTCGCGTCCGGCCGGGATATAAGAGACTCCGGTGGCGTTGTGTAAGTCTTGGTGTTCCCCGCTACTCCTTTAAATAACCGGGTTTGCTGACTGCCCAAGTCCTGCAACACTGTGCTTTGGGGAGACTTCCCCGTCGACGACGGCCATGCTTTGGATCAGTTGAAGCGAGAATTATCGCGGACTCGACAAGAGCCTTCAGGCGGTACATCAATGTCTCGACCGACCGCAGACTCGGCTACAGGTGTCCCTGGAGCCATTCATCCCCGCTCTATGCATTCAATGGGACCGTCTCCGGAGTTTAGAGGCGTGCAATCCGCCAGCTCGAGCAGTCATACACCCACAAATGTTTCAAATCCTCCACTCTCCTGGGCTACTCGCATAGTAAACAACGCTTTTTCACCTAAATACTTCGAAGTTTGCGTAAACATAGGCAACTTCGCTATCGATCACCATGAAATTGATATCTCACGTGTAACTTCGGACAGCGAGCTGTTCGAGTTGATTTGGGACAAGTACAATTCGAGCCGCGGCATTGGACTGCGGCGACTCTTCCTCCGGCCCCGGGACGTCCATTTTGTTATGGTAAGTGCGCCATTGCTACTTCCGGTCCATGTACTATGTGCTAAGCCCATTGCAGTTTTCTGTCAGTCGGTATACCCAGTATGGGGCCGGAATTCACAAGAAGCCCGATGAGTTTCCACCCCAAAAGGAGCTTGATAAGAAGCGTTACCACTATTTGTCTCCTAAAATCAGAATGCCGGCCAACGTTTTTCTTCATTACCTACACCGAGCGAGGTGGAACATATGGGGGGAGCATACCGAGAATACTTGGCTTCAGCGTTTACCTAAGAAGCTGGACGAAAGTGTACTAGTCGAGGTACCGCGGGATGACGCAACTAACCTGCGGGACGAGCAGGAGGCAATAATGGACCCAAATCTGGCATTCGGGTGGGGAGTTCACATTCTTGATGGACCCAATCATGCTGTGCTTGGTTTGTTGCTAGCTATTGGAGTCGCTGTTGCGTTTGCCATTTCTGGAATGGTCGTGGGGTTTGCGAAAACGCATGAGCAAGGCTTTGGGGTTGGAAGTTTTCTTCTTACAATCATCGCAAGCCTTATGGCTGCTATGTATTTCCAACTTCAAGATCAGTGAAACGGAGTTGCGACCGAAAGTACGGTTAGTTAGATTATTAATGGAACCCAGCAGTATCGGTTGCAACCAGATGGATAACTCCCACATATGGCGGTATGTTCCTACAACATACTCTACCAGGCTGAATGCGTCGTCATCGTCAAGCCGCAAAAGACGCAGAGGAGAGCTCTGGGTAAGGAAACTGTCAGCTAAGTAGCGTAATAAATGCGCACTTATTAATTCAGTCTTTTGGTGTAATGGCTAGACGCAGCCCGCTAGGTTCGTCCTAGCTAACGCCACCGGAGGCGGTAGCAGCGCAGTCGCGATCAGGAGTAGCCCCAGGATCCGGGGAACTGCACCGCGTTGCATCTCCAACCACCCTGGGAAGGACAAGGTGGCTTGAAAGCCAATGGCAGAATGTCGTGCGAGATGATTGCGTGATTAACTAGTTGAGTGTCTGTGTGAGGGAATAGACTTTAGTGATGAAAGATAGATCTAGCGAGTGTAGTAGATGAATTACAGTTTAGCAGACAGGTAGATTGGTCAATGTTATCCTTGCTCCGCTTTGGAGAATCGCCGCGTATAGGACAAGGGGCAGTCGAAAAGAGGGCGAAGGACACCGCGAATAAAAGAAATGAAAAGCAACAAAGGCGACATAGCTGTAAACAAGAGATGGGCGAAGAATACGATTCAAAAAGGAAGGAAATCCTTACCATTAGCCCCTTTATTAGTAATCAAGCCACGAGCCTAGCATGGCCCCTTTGATTAAATACTTATCTGAAGCTTGGACATCCAAGGACAGCTGCCTGTTAGCCCCCAGGCCGGGCTGCGTTTTGTTATGTCAATGAAGGAGTCATCCCGGCTTCTTACGGCGGGTAAGTACGTGAGTCGAGCCGGATACACCAACCATTATAAAGTCGAAACTTGAATGGACTTCTTGCAACCACGGCATCATTTATGAGCAACCGCGATCAGGATTATCCTTAAGCCCGAAGTACTTGCTTTCATGTGACGGTGTGAATGATCACCCAATACTGCCGCTATCCATTCCATGCCTTGGGGTACCATCCTAGGCGTTGCCGTTCGTGTCCCCCGCGTTCTTTGAAGTCCTTCTAAAGAGTACAATAGCTTCGGAGAAAAGAGAGGCAGTAGCTCGCTTCACATATCGCTTTCACGGAAAAGGAGAAGCAAATAGGGTAAGTTCCCTGTGACACTTGGGAATCTTGATGCTATATTTGATATCTGCTGGCTCTTCAATGTGATGACATGTTAAGAACCCGGGCTAGTTGTTCAGAAGCCTATAAATGAGGAACAAGCAGGTAGAAGCCTTAGGCTCATGAATGCCACGTATATGACTTCATGGCTCTCGGGGGGTTCCGCTGGCGCTATATGAAGCGACGGTCTTTAGAGAGATGAAGAATCAGTCACACAATGTCGGTCTTTTGGACCAAAGCACTGTAACAATCCCCATAGCATAGTGACCCGGTTTATGATCAACAACCTGAAGCCGTGACGCATGCTTTTCCTTGCTATCTGTGATTCAGCCCCCCGGTTTATCGTCTACCAATCTAGCGAGAAGTGGCTTTCACCGCTACGAGCGCTGGAGTGGCCGCGAGAAATCATTCTCGGAACCGTTGCTAAAAATGACGTTCAGTATAGGCAATGCATCCTCCACATCCCGGCTAAGCGCACATGAACGACATAGTTATCCCGGGTAGAATGCCGAGTGTCGTACTCCCGAACATTTGGTCACAGGGGACAGAGGGATCAATGACTGCATCGTCTGCCAGAGTGCAACATGCGACGAGATGCTCTTTCGTGTCGTCGGAAGGGGGTTGCACGCATCGAGAATTTTCCGTTATATCTTGGTAACTGCATCGAGCCAGGTCGCCTGACCAATGACGTTGTACAATCATGCCGACTAGGGAGGGACGACAGCAACTCGCCGAAAGGAGACCTTCGATCAAATCGGAGCCCTGTCCGGGGTAACGTGCCGGGTGACGAGAACCTATCATGGCCGTGCCATACCGTCAAATCGAACCATGTAACTGTACCGAGTATTGCACCGAGTATCTTCGGAAATCGCCCCGGGCCGTAAGCACGATTCACGGGTTGGGCCGTATTGTGCCACAGAACGCGCGTAGCTTAAAATCGGAGCCCTGTATATAAAATCCCTCCATACCTGCCGGGGAAGGATAGACAGTTTAGTCATAGTCACCTTAAATCATCCAGTGAAGTTTTTACTGGGGCACATAAACGGTCTAGAAAGAAACAAAGACATTCGCGAAACAACTATTTGGCCCAATCTACCAACATAATGTCTTCACCTATTGGGCAAGTCCCCCCTCTTTCTCTTATGAAGGGGGTCATATCTGTGATGCTAATGCATTATAGCACTGGTCCTACTGCGAGAGGCACCACTCGTTACGGCGACGACGATCAAGCTCGTGGTGGGCGTAAAGCCGACAACCAACTAACTTCAACCTCAGCGGTTTTGCCAACGAGCACTGCCCTAACCGAGCCGGCGGGTAACTCGACCTAGCCCTTCCTATCTCTCTTTGCGCTGACCCCGCTTTCATAGGCAGGCTTCTGAAGGGTGCCGTTGATGACAACGGTAACCAAAAGAACCCGTCCCTGCTCGTCGGTGTCAAGATAGACCTCGAGGCCGAAGTGCACCTCACTGCCAGAGTCAAGGGAGACATTGCGGTTGGCCTGTATTAGCCTATCAGAGCCTCCTTTCAGAGCCGGGATCGGATAGATGCAGAATGACTGATGCATACCACACCGGGGTGCGCTGGGAGGAGTTTGCAGCAAAAAGTCTTCGTTATGAGGAGGGTATAGGGCGCTTCGAGATCGATACTAGTCCAGATTGTCACTACTGGGGAACATGACCAGGCTACGTCTAAGAAAGACTGCGCTGTTACTATCCGACTATAATACACTCATTTCCTAGAAGGACGCCAGATAGCGGAGATCTGCTATTCCTGTGCGAGCTAGCTTACGTTTCCCCTTTCCCTTTTAATTCCCTTTCCCCTCCCCTTCTCTCCTCTCGCCATGTGAAGAAGGACACTGAACTCTTCCGGGGAACCCGTAGATACTGTGCCAGCAATGGTCAAGGTCTGCGTTATACGCAGAACATTCCCTCTCGGCAGAGGTCGAAGCAACGCAATCCACTCCACCAATCACCCCTGTGGAGTGCATGGACGGCATCCGCCGTCATCTTAAAATATATGGATGGAACCGGCGAAATCTCCATATAGATGGCCACCGGTGGACGTTGCTAGATGTTTAAAGGTACATCATCTTGTTAATGTTTTATATGCAAAAACAAGTATCTCCGAATTGGTCCGTGCCTTGGCCTAGTCGCAAGCTAACCTCGGTAGCATCCCAGCCGGCCCCCCAGCCGCCGAAGTGGCTAAGGCGTATTATCAGCCACATATCCTTGTATATAACGCCGTAATCCACTTAATATGGACATTATATCAATTCACGATAGCTTCAAATGGATGGATGCCCATCTTGAAAAAAGTTAAACGAGTGGATTGGGCTTGGCGGTTGTGCAACCAATTGCCCAACCGGTGGATTTTGGTGGTTGCTTCGACCTCTGCCTCTCGGTCGCTTATTGCATTAGAATTATGCACGTGAGTATACAAGCGTACAAGTAGTAAAATGTATTAAATTATGACAAGACGAATTGCACCTAACTCCCAAACTAGTCGTAAGTTACTCGTTAATATAGGGATGTCCAGAGTTGTATGGTTACATCGGCGTATCACTTCCTTGGCCATGTGACGAACCCCGCATGATGCACACATACTATGGTATGAAGGGGACCATGCTGCCCTCCCTATACTACGGAGTACAATCCATTCTTTTCCTAGCTGGACACCGCCAGTTTTCCTAAGCCGAACACGACATGGCCGTTCCTCCAGAAGCCGCCGCGATCATCCAGCGTAAGAAGCTACAGTACTGCCAATGGGCGGACCACAACCAGTTTCATCTCTTCGATCAAATTGCTCTCCCTGAAGCAACTTTCTCGTTTTGGAAAGCCGATGGCACCATCTACCACGAGTTTGGAGTGGACTATTCCTTTTCGTCGAGGGAGGAATTCATAAGCCATTTCAGCGCCGCTTTCAAAGGCCTTCAGACTTATCACCTGATTACGCCTGCGGAACTTGAGCAGACTAGCCCTGACGAAATTAAGGCGATCTTCGGCTGTATCTATCATGCTGGGATAAAGGGGTCGGACACCGAAGGACACGGGACGGGTGGTGGGCATTATCATGAGACGTGGGTTCGGGAGGGCGATGACTGGTTCATGAAAAACCTGAGGTTCGAAAGGATATATTGGAAGGCGCATAGCTCTTAATCTGATGCTGGGTTTAGAACTACTTGAACCTTCGCCATGTGTCTGGAACTAGGTCTTGCAGGAGTAAGAACCCGAGAAATGCCGGCTGTTGGTTCTGAGCAAGAGCAAGCGGTCCAAGTGGTCAATTATTGATAGCTTATAAAGATGTCGCATATATTGCGTTTCTCTCATTACCAGACCAATGTATTCGATGATAGGAAAATTCTCGCATTGGACCTTTCTAAATTTGACCAGAAATGAAATGCTTGAACCCACCAGACCATGTTGACTCGGAGTGCTCCCTCCTTTTTCTGTACATCAGGTCAACTTGCACATCTTGCCCTAGATGTATTCAAACTCTCAACACCAGAACAGCCAATGTCTATGTTATCGAAGGGCGTAGACGAGTTGGGCTGGTACCGCGGCTGACACCACCAGCCTGCCCACGTGTGTGCCTGGCACATGGTGACACAGCAGTGCGTCCCGTTCGGCTGCCACACATAACTAGAGGCATTGAAACCCAGTTCGAAATGCCCCTGTGTCTTGAAGAGGCCGGTTGCCTGGCCTTCGTAGTCCCTCTCATCGAATGCTTGGTATGCGAAGTCCTGCGTGTTGTTGTTGAGGAAGACGGACGGTGTTGATGGTGGACTAGAGCTGCTGGTGGCCGAGACTGTGAGCGTTGGTGTTGATGCCGTTGTACTAGAGATAAGAATTAATAAATTGAAAACCAGAAGACCATAATTCAGTCGTACCTGGAGGATGCATCCGCTCCAAGAGGCTGATTATCGGCATTTCGCGACGCTGCCATGCTGCCACCGACGCCGCCACCGATGGCAGCACCCATCAAAATCAAGATCAAGATCAAGATAGCCCAGAAAGTCTTCGTTGTGCAGCCACATCTCCTTTTTTGCGTGTGTTCTCGTTCCCCATCACTACTTAAAGGCTGCTCGACATTGGTAGGAGAGACGTGATCACCTTCTGCTCCCGCGGCGGTAGAGTCATGACCCCGAACCACCTCTGGAGAATTAGGATACGCCACCTCTGGAGAATTAGGATAAGCCACCTCCGGAGAACTAGGATAAGCCACCTCCTTTTGAGCCGGGTCGATGGCTAGAAATTTGAAGGGTGATTCCCCCGTCTCTACCCGTCTGCCTTCATCGAAATAAGCGTGGCCCTCTGGAAAATGTGGTACGACGACTTCCGGTAGATCGTCGTACGTGACTGGTACTCTTTCACGTGACGAGTCCATTTCTCGCAAGCGGGATGCCGATTCATCTACCTAATGACTGCTGAGCCGGTGCTCCTTTTCGGTGTAGAGGCCTCATGAGATGCATATACGAGACAATACAACGAACGACCAAGTGTACCGTCGAGACTGAACCCCCACCACGGGTATGGTAGGGAGAGAGGAACGTCCTTGTGATATATAAGGCTCGAGGGTAGCCTTACAAGGGAGAGTCTGCATTTGCAAAGTCACACGAAGTAAATTGAGCAGCCATCGATTGCAGTTTGTGAGTTTCTCATTGGGGGCTAGCTGAAGAAGATGGAGGTTGCCGGGCCATGCCTCGTCAAGATGGAGGCATTCATTGGACTGCGTCTGAAATTGTTCCAGGCAGTAACCCGTACAACGTGTTCCACTGCATCGCAGCTGAACTTAAGACACCGGATTTTATGCCTGGTTTGAGCGGCGGATGATCCGTCCGATCTTATGCTGCGCATTCCAGCTGCGGGGGAGTCGATATTGGACTTTCGGACGCACATAAACTGTCCGGCAATGGGTGACGGAAAGCACCGCGCCCCACAGCCCCTTGCTGCACCGTATTATCTAAAGCTAACGGCTTGGCGCAGATTGGTGGCAGCACCTTATTTACGATTTGTATGTGGAATTCTTTTGCCACCTCATAGCACTTCGGTTCTTGAGGCCTTTTCGTAGCTACTGTACACAACGCTTTGCAAGGTGTTCTAGGCGCATATCATGATGGTTATTATGGTATTGAAGCGGCTGTCTATATAATTGCAGCTATTAGCTTCATCATACGTGGGCCAACTGGTAGCCGTCCGGGGGGGGGTCTCTAATATGCCATCCCTCGAACGCGTTAAGTAAATTGTAGATGGGATCAAATATATATATAGCCATGTCGGGGCGTCAGGCTTCTTCTCCCTTGAATAAAGGCGCTCAACACGCTTAACACCCCTTAATGGGAGGTGTACGCTTAATAACACGGTCACTGAATGGCTTCGAGCATAGCCCGGGGTGGCGGCGAAACGCGAAATTCGCTAACCTAAGGCTAAAGGGTGCCATGATCACATATGGTAGCAGGAAAACACCTGTATCTCAGGCTACGACAAAGATCACATATTGAACGGGCTTCTTTAAGAGCGTATGGCCTCTCATCATTAGGTGTGGCAACGGTAGCCAAGGCTAAGTCAGATTTCGGCACAAATGGCAGCTAGTTTATAAGGGGTAAGCGCTGAAGATCACTGCTAATCACTGCTAACCACTGCTAATCACTGCTGATCACTGTTGATCACTGCTGATCATTGCTATATACACTTAGAAGCCTTTATAGCTTTGCATCAATTTCCATAAGGCACAGTACTCTTCATGGTGTGAATGCATTCGGTTAAGGGGCAGGCTCTGGACAAGATTTGCTGGGGCACCCTACCACCCCACACTCCCGTACGGCGTCCCAGCAATCTTGTCCAGAGCCTGAGGGGGTAATAGCATCCCTGTTACTCTTGGCCCTGGCCGGTCCAATATACCCGAGAATACGCTAGGCATCCCCGCAGCCATGTGACAAGCATAACATTGTATGGAGTACAAATTACAAGTCAACACCCATGGGGACGGGGCCCCACGGTCGGTGGCCCATTCAGTAAGTCGCCGAGCATGCTTCAGAAAGACCCAGCAGGGTGCAATTGCGCCTGCCGAGACAACACAGCGCAGGGATATCGCTACCAACTCCCAGGGGTATTTTGCTAGTTACCTCCGCCGCCCCACAAGATTCCCTAGTCAGCTAGTATGTATACTCCCATACGTTTTATATGTAAAATGACCTCCATCAATTCCTTTACTATTTCCTATTACTTTATACGTAGCCCTTTATCTATCCCAGTTATTAAAGGCATTCGGCAGCTGTAATTGACGGCGACGTTTGGCGAATGAGTAGCATCTTGATATGTCCAAGCCGGGCTTCTGGCCATAGTTTGGAAATCACGAAAAGGTTTCGATTCGAAGCAAATATAGCTGTTAGTAGGCGATAGAACGTTGTATTCGGGTTGTGGTAATCGACTTAAAGATATATATAAAAACTGGTAGATTTCTATCAAATTTTATCGAAGTTTATATATTAGCCTGTAAGGGAAACAGGTAGGACGGTAAAGGTAACTAACAAAAAAAGGCCTTGGGGGTTGTAACACTTCCAGGAGTATTTTGTTAGCTTCCTCCGCCAGGTTAACCGTATGATCACGTAGAATCTCATACAAATTTATATGGGAGTAAACATGCTCTGATGGTATTGCCAGTGCTTGCCGCTATTCCGAAGTGACGATATGCCAATGTATATTCCATACAATTTCTTTTGGAGTCTACATTCTGGTTCCTCATACGGGATATGGTGGTCTAGTGGAGGTAACTCACAAAGGATACCCCTGGGAGCTGTAAGAGGGCCTCCGAACGGCGGAAGTAGTGTGATTTAACAGAGATCCTTCGGAAAGATGGCGACAAGAGAGCGCAAGATACCGGTTTTGATATATTCGGTATGGAATTCATGCCCAGAGTGGCTTCCGTTAACGTTCACCCATCAAATGGTTGGGCGGTCGAAACACGTAACAAACAGTTGGTCCCACCAATTCATACTAGGTTATAGGAATTTGGAAAAAGGATCGGGCGCTCGAACTGTGACAGTTCAAGCGTTATATGGTTATTATATGCATTCCCCGTAAGATACTACCTTAATACGGGGGTCGGATGAAGGCGGATTATGATTATGGATGTTACCCGTATAGGACTCGAACGCAAAACTTCCGCTTAGCATCTTGTTATTAGCGGCTGGGATCGGTTATCGGTTATTGTCGGCATATGGTAAAGAATACATATACGGTGATCAGTTATGATGGCAAGAAACCCGTATTCGACGATAGTTTTTGTGCGTGGCGAAGCCAACCGACCGGTGATGCCACTGCACTACGAAGGGCTTATAAGCTATTGGATTATGGCAAAAGCTCGGGCACTCGAACATTGTTAGTCAAGCGCTATATGGTTATATATGTTTTCTTACATATGTTACTGAACCCCTGTCAGTGTGTCGAGAGCGGCAACCACGCGCACGGGGTAACTTATGATTGACGCTGCAAGAATCACCCTGGAAGGCCAGACAGATACCACACCCTAAAAGTCACGCCTCGTGTTATGACAAGCGCGTGAATAGACTTGTGCGGCTGCGGTGAGACATGGCTACCAACCCAGAAGCATTGCCCATCGAGGGCGTGCAGTCGATTTCGCCTGACATTGCAGTGCGATCGGCTACACAGGAGACCGTTCCGAGTCTCATTCTTCCGCCCGTGACCATGGGCACTTCAGAGGACTATGTGAAGGGGCTCGCCCTCGCAGTATCTCGCGCATCTGCGACCGACCCGCTAAACGTGCTCTTCCAGAGCGACAAGCTCCAGCCAGACGGGTTGATCGAGTCTCTGAGCCCGGAAAGTATCCGGCAGATGATCTACGACGGCGCGATAGCCCGGCTCGCCGCCAAGATACCCCACGGCGCGTTCGTCGTCGAAGCCGCCGGGTTCTCGGCGGTTGCCTGCTGGGAGCTGGAGAGCATCTACGAGAAGGCCCGAGGGGATATGGACGCCGAGGCTGTCAAGGTGACGCGTCCCATCTTTGCCGAGTTCCTGGGAAAGCTGGAGGCTGTAAGGAGGAAGCATCTATGGCCTATTGCCGAGAGGATGAGCCGAGGCAGATTTTGGCACCTCTGCTTGATGGCGAGAGACCCTACTGTACCGTACGTCAAGGGCGCTGTGAGAGCCGTTTTGGTGCCTTTTATGAAGAAGTTCACGTCCGTAGACCAGGACGAGGGGCCGATCCCAGTTTGGCTCGAGGCTGGGAGTGAACAGGCAAAAGCGGTGTATGCCCATTTTGGCTTTCGGGAAGTTGGCGTTTGGGAGGTTAGAGGGATAAAGGCTTGGGGTATGATTTACACGGGAAAACCTGAACGCCAGGATAGAGAGTTGTTGGAATAGTACTGAATATCTCATCAATATATGGAAGCTCGTACTCACGATGGCCCCGTTGAATTAGCATGGAGGCATGTTGCGTCGCCTATACGATACCACGTTGTCCCGCAGTACTTTTGCATTATGCATTCGGTGACGTCTCGGTGGCTTCAGTTTAGGGTCCATGCCATGAGGTAGCATGGAAGCAAAGAGCGTTCCACCCAAAACCGGGAATCTCGAGGAAAGTAAGTTGGACCGAAGTGTGAGCGAAATCTTGTCTATCTATTCTAGGGTATCGGTTCTAGGTCTAATAAGACATGGGAGACCACCTTCCATTGGCAATGTGAGACTATTGACGGCTGAGAGTCAGTATGCTCGTAACTTCATCGTCCAAAGGGAGTAGGCGTAGCTTAAGCAGGTAGGTTCAGAAACATGGGGCATAGAGATTATGTCGAGTTCCTAGCTTCAATGTGCGGGAGGTATTATTAGGGTGATTCATGAAATTAGGCACTAACCTGCTCTTGCTGACTCTTTCTCCCTCGTAAGCCGGCACGAACTCAAATTCAGGCACCATTGCGGCAATGACTTGAACAGCCATGGCTTCCGCCATACGCTGCCCAAGGCATGTTCGCTTGCCGCCGTTGAACACCGGAAACTCCGCAGCGCTCTTGGCGATGAGTTTGCCTTCCTTCGTAAGCCACCTCTCCGGGCGAAAGGAATCCGCATCGTCGCCCCAGGTAAGCTTGGATTTGTTGAAAGCGAGAATACACCAGAACACGATCGTGTCGGTAGGAAGGAATGTGCCGTCTGGTAGCGTGGTTGGGGTGATGCATTGCCTTATCTCGAACGGTATGGGCGGATAGAGACGCAAGGTCTCATAGAAGACGGCCATCGTGTACGGCAACGCGGTGGGGGTAAGATGGGTCGATGTGGCCTCCACACCGTTATCACTCCGCATCTCCTCTCGTAACGCCTGGACTTCACTGCGGATTTTTTCCATGGCAAATTTATGCTGTATTAGGAGGTACATGGTCCAAGTGAGTGCTTGCGCGACTGTATCCCGTCCCGCCGAGAGATAGTTCAACGCAGAATCCATGACCATGCGTTTGTCACCCCCAAGCGCATCCAGTAGGGACTGTATCAGGCTACCCGATGCCTTATTCAATTTCTCCGTATCGGATATTGGGTCAACGTCGGTCTTGCTATTCATATCACGATGATTAACAGCGCTCTCTACAATTCTGCTGCCAAAAGAGCGAATAGTAGCAAGCGAATTCCTGAACCTAGAACCAAAGAAAGGCTCTGTAAGGAACCATAAGGGGTTCTGAAAGCGCTCGGCCGTAGCACCGGATGCATATTCGAAGGCGACAGTGAAGTCGTCGTCGGCATGCATTTCCATATCGTACGCCATCTTGCCCATCAGTTGACTGCTTATCTCATGGAACACGACTTGCATATCGACGACTCTGCCGTCTTTTCCGCTTTTCTTCAGGTCCTCCATCCTCTGTGTGAGATATTGAGGTAATGCGATATCGGTCAAGATCCTCAGGTTAGCGGGGTTCAGGAAAGCCATCCCTGCTTTCCGTTGGACTTTCCACAGCTCGCCATCGGAGTTGATGATACCGTTACCAAACAGATCCCACGAGAGCCGCTTGAATAGGTTGCCCTTGGTGAAGATCGCCTCGTTTTTGAAGACGAAGTCCAGGTTCTTGGGGTCGTTGATGACCACGCCCGGCGGCAAGCTAGGCACAGAGATCTGGAAGGTCTCGTGTCCAAACAGACGCTGGCACATGACGAACCATGAGAAGAGTTTTTGACGGGCCTGTAGAAAAACAATGCCGTTACCGACGAGCGGCAGCGTATTCGGTGCCTTACTGTTGACTGGTCAAGGGTGCGATCGGCATGTCCCTAGCTTGCAAGGCTCACATACCGTAGAGGAACGCCATTTCGACGGATTATTGGAGCACGGAAATAGACGCGATAAGAGAGGAAGGCTGCAACTAATGCGAGCCAGACAAGCCCATGGTCCCCCAGGAGGGCCATGTCGCCTCGGGCTTACGTTTTGTCAGGTGAGAGAGTGTGTCGAGATGAGTCGATTCGTTCGAGCTGTTGTTGGTGCTCACGTGTCCTTCCGGGCTCACGTTTCGATTCAACAACCATTGAGGAAAGGTAATGTCATTTCAACATGGCTTGATCGGCAGTCGGCCTCGTCTCACTCATATCTGGACCCTTTCCCTCAGCCTGTTCAAATTACCATGACACATATGAAGAGAAAAGTTGATGTCGATGACGTCCAAGACTAGTTAGGCCAGGGTCGTTTGCTAGTCCACAGTTTTCATTATTTTCGTTATTGCCAAGCTATCAGTGTGTTGTACTAAGACGGTATCACTAGGCTAGTGACACTACAGTACGCAGGGGCATTTTCTGTTAGTTCCCTCCACCAGGTCCACGGTACGTCGATGTAAGCTCGCATACAAATTTGTATGCAAATAGACGTAATCCAGTAGTTCCGTCATGCTTAACACTATCGGGAGGTACGAAAATCGATCTGAAAGCAAATAGCTTATGTATCCCATACAATTCCTGTGGGGCTCTACGTTTTAACCTCTCATGGCAACAACTGGGCTGCGGAGGCAACTAACAGAAAATACCCCTTGATACAGGTAGCCGACAAGGGTGCGTAAGTACTTATCTTTCCTCCCTACCTTGTAGTTTCCAGGGGCAGAGTTTCGCATGCAAGCTGCCATTCCAGGCCCAGCAATTGAAGCTCCTGTGGGTCTTCTCATTCCTTCAACTTTCATGTTCCCCGAACGTCGTCGCAAGCTCAACAACGCTTAGTCGCAGTTCTAATCTGATGACGCAAGGATCTCGTAATTCTAAAGTTACCAGACATCCCAGAGCTGAAGAGAAACCGGGTTGTCCCAATTCCCTCCGCTACATATCCGCCTGCCATTTACGACAGATCCATGCAGAGAGAGTGTGTGTGAGAGAGAGGGAGAGAGACGAAGCCTTCAAGGGTCGCACACAACAAACGCCAGGCAGCTAGCTACTTTGCCTACCTATACCTACGAGCCAAGAGAGAAGATGGCAATGACCTCCAATAAGAAACCGTGGATTCCACGCCTGCATCTCTTTGAGATTAATGACCAGCCCTGGTAAGAGTCTTACATGCATGCGTGTTGCGTGTTATCAGCCTCCTCCCCAATTGCCGGATCCTCAACGTCTTGGTACCAACAGTACATCAAGCCACGCCCTGTAGTGGCCAACATTGCCCAATTCTCATTTGCCCGCGTCTGGCGCCAATTCCGGACCCAACGAGACATACATTATCTCAACCCACTGTCCTACGTACACCGATCCATCCGTTCGGATACCGGTCTAGAAGGGGGCGTGTCTCTATCTATCTAGGTAGCGTTAGCTGAGTCTCAACGGGCTGGTTGGGCGGGCTTGAGCTGTTGTGAAATGAAGCGGAAGAGATGAGATGAGACAAGCTAACGGGGGGCAAAACGAATGACAGGTTCCCACCGTTTCTTCGCAGGCACGTGCAGGCAGGGTTGACGCACGCCTGGCTCTTCCGGCTGCCGCCGCTGCAGTCGAGCAGCCCCGCGGCGCAGGTGGCCGAGACGCTACGGCGGACGCTGGGCGCCGACGCGACGCGGTACACGTTCGTGGACTTCTGCGCGGGAGCCGGGGGCCCGACGCCGGAGATCGAGCGGGCGCTGAACCGGCGGCTGCGCGACGACGCCTCTAGCACCTCCACCACCAACTCCAAATCCGACTCCAAGTCCGCCGATCCCACCACCTCTTCCGCCACGGCGAACGGCGCGCCGAGCTACGCGGCCGTGGCGGACCCCGGGCGGGACCCGGCCCGCGAGCGGCAGGAGGAAGAGAAGGAGGGCGTGCGGTTCGTGCTGACTGACCTGCACCCGCACGTGATCGAGTGGGAGGCGGTGTGCAAGAAGAGCGATCACCTGTCGTACATCGCGGAGCCCGTAGACGCGTCGGACGCGCCGGCGGGGCTAATATCGCGCCACACGGGCCCCGGCAAGAAGGTGTTCCGCCTGTACAACCTGGCCTTCCACCACTTTGACGACGGGCTCGCGCGCGCCATGCTGAAAAATACCGTCGAGACCAGCGACGGGTTCGGGTAGGTCCCATACATTCTCCCTGTCTTTGCTATTCCCCCGTCCGCCATGTGAAAGACTAGCCAAAGCTAACGGGACTCCGTTTATTTCTCTTTCGTAGCATCTTCGAGCTTCAGGAGCGCTCCATCAACAGCTTCATCACGTGCTTCATATTCGGCCTGTTCATTTTTATGATCGCGCCTTTCTACTACTTTCCCTACTACTTCACCGCACCGAGCGCCCTGTTCTTCATCTTTGTGATGCCTATCGTCCCGTTCGTACTGGTCTTCGACGGCCTCATATCGAGTCTCCGGACCCGAACGCCTGACGAGGTCGAGGCCCTGTTGCGGACGTGCGGGGCCGACACCACGGGCTGGAAGGTGCGGAACGGCCGGCAACAGTTCCTCTGGCCGTGCGGATACATGTCGTGGATCATCTGCACAAAGAAGTGAGGAGAATTGATCAATAGTGTATAAGTAAATTTTTTTTGTATTAGTAACATTCTGCAGTCATCTGCAATTTGCAAGTGAGGGAAAGCTAAATACACGAGTGGTATACCTAATTGAACCGTGAAAATGCCTTTCACGGCGCCGACCAACGCCGTACGAGGAATTCTAAACGATTGACTGTCATCAGGGGAAACACAGACCCACACAAACACCAGTAGCGCGTGAAACCCAAAAACGCCTCATTTCGTGAGCCAACCCAGGTAGTCGGCAACAATCAAGGTAATCATGCTACGATCTTAGGTTAGTACATGGCGTTAGGGAAACCATCTAATGGCGAGACTTACGCATGTGGTGCAATCCGGACGTAGTAGGTGCCAAACCCCCGGTAGAACCGCAGGGGCCCCTCCTGCTTGACGACCTTGGCGAAGCAGTCCATCATGCTCTTGTAGGGCAGCTTCCCATCGGGCCCCCTCTGCTGCTTCTGCAGCCGCGTCTTGACGAAGTCGAAGGGCAGGGACAGGAAGGAGGCGAAGAAGCCGGCGACGGCGCTGGCGGCCAGCGTCTTGCTGCGGGCGGACCAGCGGGTCCGCGTTTCGAGCTGCGCCTTGGCCTCCGAGAAGAACGCCAGCTGGCCGAAGTTGAGCGCCATGGCTCGCACTACCGTTGGCGTCGCCCCGGACCATAGGGCCGCGACTCCCTCGCTCCTGACTATCCGCGCCGTGGCGTCGAAGACGGACTTGTAGTTCTGGCGCTGTGCGGCCGGCTTGAGGCCGTCGGATTGCATCCGGATCAGTGCCAGATCGGCCGGGTTCCCGATGAAGGCGGCGACGCCGCCGGCTCCGAGACCGGCGGCCGCTCGCTCGAGGAAGCCGATCTGCGTGCCCCGCTCCTTCGCGCGCGTCCTGAAGGCTCCCATGAAGGTGTCAAAGAACCCTATCCTCGCCGTGGTGTACACGGCTTGACGCAGGAGGCCGGCCGAGATGCCGGTGTATAAGTCGAGCGCCTTGCCCTGGGCCAGGATATCTCGTGTGACGGACAAAGGGCTGGGCTTCGGGCCGGTAGCGACGCCTTCTCCCGCGAGCTGCAGGCGGACCTTCACCATATCGACTGGCTGAATGAAAGTCGTAGCAGTCATGCCGGCAAGACCACCGTTAACGAAGGGCAATATAGCGCGCACCAGAGGCGCGTGAAGGAGATCAGTCGTCATGGCGCTGGCAGATTCGGCACCTTGCCTGCTCATGTTCGACGACTTGCTACGGGCTGCCTCCGCAGCTTGCTTTAGACTGTTGGAGCTCATAAATCCGATTGGAAGGGCTAAGAACCAGAGGGAGTATAGAGTTGGGAAGCTGTCCGATGACGCCGGAACTAGCCCCGTCTATATAGACATGCGCTAAGGAGATAAGAGCACTAGGATAGACGGAGGTCTCGTTAGCAATTTCATTTTGCACCACGTTCAGCGGCCCTTATTATGGTGGGCTAGATGTTGATGCTCAGGGACTGGGACCGGCCCGTGCTGGGGATTCCCGTCAATGTTCGACAGCACACCATTGGTCCAGGTCGAAGATGACCGAGCTGTAAGATCTAGCTCTACCGATGTGATGAGACAGGATCTCGCGGGAATGGAAACGGAATTAAAGCTATGACAGTCGAGAGGGCCCCACAATGTGTCGGGAAAGATAGGGATGGCTAGGGAAGGCCTATTGGGAAAGGGGGGCTTGAAACTTTGGTCTAACTGATCCACAACGGCGGCCGGGTGAGCCTAGCCATACGTAGACAGCAGATACCAGTTCCTGTTGAATATCATGAAGAGACGTGTGTTACTTACGGACTTGGCGCAGTGCAATGTTAACGCTGCGGGATGAGGCCTCGGGTTGAAGAGAACCTTTGTCAGAATTCGGTCCTATCGCAACCACCCTCGACAATTGAGCGGAGCGAATACGATGTCGCCGCCGTCGCTGCTCGAATACGTATTGCAGAATGTGGTACCGCCGTCGGGCTGTATATAGGCTTGCCTCACGGTGGGCGCAGGCGTATAATCCGGGGCTGCAATAAGGCGTTCGAATCTCAACAGGCGGGTCTGTAGGAAGCTTGGCCTGGAAATAAGCACCGTTTGCCCCCTGCACAATTCAACGTCGGTTCAGCAACGAACGAAGGAGATTAGCGGAATTGATAAGAGGGAAACACAAGGCAGATGAGACTATGAGAGAGTTAATAGACTTTCGAGGGGCGAAAATGTTGAGAAGCGAGAAGGCCAGGAAAGGAAAGGTGACCTGGAGCTTGCGTAGCAAGTGCGTCAATCAAGCAGTATGAACATAACCAACTGACTGCAGGATATGTAGAGTTTGGGAGAAACTGGGTTGAAAATGGGGAAAGCTGTACCTACGTAAGCGACGAAAAAGCCAGTCGGGTGAGTGGAAACAGACAGCCAAAAGTACAGTAAACAGCAAGTAAACCGACAAGGAATTTAGAAGGACGGCGGAGATAGAGAGTTGCGGTATAACTCTATATCCTCTCTCTCTTAGGGACTCAAGGCTATAAAAACAAGCTAAAACATTGATGCTCTTTCATACACAGGTCGCGAGAAGAGATCCTCCATGAGTGATAGAAAGAAACTATGAGAGAACCTCGAGAGATCTACGGCAAGCAGCACCTTAACAGGTCAAAGCGAGCAGGATCGAGCACTGCCATTGCGTCACCCGAGCGCACATTTCATTGGTGATTGCGACGGCAAAGCCGTCCGCGCGTGTGCGGAACAGGGCGGTCCCGAATCTGCCATCGAATTGCCTTTCAAAACGTCGCTGGCCTCCCTGTAAGTATGTATGGCAAGCAATGCGGGGTTTGGCCGATCAGGTACTTACGCCACTTGGGAATAGGATTACTTGACGGTGTCAGGGTCTCTCGGAACGAAGGAAAGTCTCGCGTGCTCATTGCAACCGCCCCTACTCCCCAACTCCTATGAGTGACACCTGACGCTTGGAGTAGGTAGAAAGTACTTTCCTTCCTACACGTTGGTACATGGCACACAGGTGTGAGCCACGCGTTTGCGAAGCGTCCAGCATTACCTTGCCTGAATGCTCGCAGCTTGAGTCACGGTTGCTTCACGTGTGATGTCGTTATGTAGTACCTACTACTTTAGGCCGTCCCGACAGGAATATTTCGGCTTAGAGAGCGGGCTGGACTACTAGGTACTCCATGTCTGCGGCGAATCACTTGGGGCATTCATTGATATTACTTCCAGCCCAGTGAAGCCTTGGGGCCTGTCATGGAGGGTATCGCAAGCAAATGTGACTCGAGGAGGTGACCGCATGTATCTTACCTATCCGACGTACGGCAAAATGGCAACACCTCCAAAACAAATTCCCAGTAACCGCTATGGCCGCGTTGCTTTAAAGGGAGATGTACGAGGAACAAGGCGTTTTCATTGGTCGTATTAGCGTCAGTTCGAACTTTGACCACGACATACAGAGAATTGTTAGAGGTGCTACCCTTTCGCCGTCCATCGATAAATCCAGCGCAACCATAGCATCGGAGAAGCGAAGCCTGTGGGCAAGTTTATCTGCGCAGGTATTACCATATTCGTTGCCGTTCTCAAAACAGTATTTTAAACAGAGTGTTTGGGCACGCCTTAACCATGAAATAACTACTTACTAGGTAGACCCTTGATTAAATGGTGTAACCAAATCAATGCTAAATGCTGCAACCAGAGCTCCCCCTCCTCCTGGTCATTGCGGGGTAACAATGCAACTAACCCCTCTTGGATGCATGAGCCCGACATCCATCACTGCCATGCCCCCCCCCCATGGCCATAGCATCGCTTCTGGGTCACGATGGGTAGGCGATAACAAGACAGTCGATCCATGTTTCGAGACGCTAAGGATTGTGGCTTCTCGTTCTCGGTTTATCTTGAGACGAGTGGTTATCGTTTCTATGCGTCGTGTCAATATGTATTCGGTTCGCTACTACTTTCCATATTAAGCTTTTGAAGATGTTAAATGTAGAACGCGAAAGGCGAATGGGGATGATGTAATCGTTGACATATGTGCCCCCCTGCTTCTTTGAGTCTTCAACGGGGCCGTCGACTTGGTACCTAGTACTATGTGGGGCCGTCGCATTGAAGGAGAAGATACGACATCCGTACTGTCCGCCAACCTACAACTGCGCCAGCCAGATAAACCGCAAACCCGATCATGATAGGCGGCGACCCGGTCGCGGTAATTCCTGACGTTGGTTTTCTAAGCTTTGGACCATCCGAAGGTATTTATGCCCGTTCGAAAATCTGGATCCTGGCCCGGAAACTGTACGAAATACCCGGATATGCTTAGAGTGGTTATCTCTATAGTTGTTGCCGGCGACGAGAGTTCGACGTTCGGAAGGTCACGTTAGTGGTATAAACGAAATCCTAGCTTGCGGCTGTTTTCCCCGCCTCTATGCAGGTAGTTCGGAGATGTTTATGAGTCGCGGTAACTTTTTCTGAACTTCATAATATCTGCAAGCACCTCATACTGGGAAGCTTGTAGTCCATGAAGTAAGCCAGCTGAAGACCACAATTCGCTTGCTCTATAAATTCGTGCTACCCGGTACGGGTACTCGTATACTAATACATAGCGAAGTCTTCGAACCAATACATATCATGGCAGCCTCCTTTTCACCCTATCAGACTATATACCGGTTCCTACACGTTAGAACGTAGAAGGGAAGTTGCCCAATCTGCCGCCATCGCTGACAATCACGGCTCCGTTACAATATGCACCCGCTCGCGAGGCCAGATATAGTATAGTACCCGCCATGTCCTGCTCATCGCCTGGGCGTTTCACTGTCGAGACCATCTGGAGTCAGCTGTCCGTTCTTTTCCACGAGTGGCCAGTAATTGAGGTGCTGGTAGGGTTTCCTGGGCGCAAACAACTCGAAGGGAGTTTGCACTGGGAGATTATACCGCCCGATTCGATAGAGAAGGAACAAGAAAGAAGCGTGGAAGTTGCTCACAGGGGATCATGTCCTTTCCAATTCCGCCTTTCTCAATGATGGGCGCGGACATCTCGCTTGGATATACTACAACCGGCGTCAGAATGGTCCCGCGCTGTGTCAAACCATATTTGCTTCGGATCTGGAGGGCTACGACTTACGGCCCGGGCAGATAACATTAGCCCTAATATCCCATTGTGGCAGCGCGATCGAAAGCTGCTTTATCAGATGCGTGCAGGCCGCCTTGGATTGTCCGTAGGCGTAGCCGCCGGTATTTTGCTTGTTGAAGCCCCCGATCGAACTCAGGGCCACGACCTGGCTCTTCTGCTCTACGTTGCCTTGCTTGTTGCCGGCGCTGCCATATGTTAACACCCGGCGCCTGCATACCAAGGTTTACCTTCTGAAAGAGTCTCCCGCTCGATGGGGTCTCTGCTTTGGACGAGAACGAGTCAGGTCTTAAGCAGGGTGGTATTACAAGCCCCAAAAGACAAACGCATAGATACATACTGCAGATGTGTTAGTTTTTAGTGTGGGAGCTACACACGATCCAAATTGAGGAGACTTCAAGAAAGAAGGCTCGTGGCTCTTCATCTAGCTAGTGGCTTTCATACGCACCTCAAGGAGTTTCAGAAACGACATGGCCGTGTACCAGACGGCAGTGGTGTTGACGGCAAAGGTCTTGGTATAGTCGTCGAAATCGACCGCCAGGTTCGCCGACACGTACTCGTCCAGCGACATATCAGGCCGCGGGCGGATGCCGTATGGGCCCCCTATGCCCGAGTTGCAGACCACCAGGTTCACGTACCCCACCTCGGAGTGGACCTTGGACGCGGCAGCCGCGAGATCCGTCTGGGACGTCACATCGCAGACCAGGGGGATCACCGCCGACGACCCCGTCGACTTGGCGGCTTCCTCGAGCACGGCGAGCCGGCGCCCGAGGATGTAGACCTTCGATGCCCCGTTCGCGACGAGCGCCTTGGTTATCATGAGGCCGATTCCTGGGGTCTCGTAAGTTAGGGGATCTATAACCTACGGAACGCACACGAGGTCTTACCGGTACCGCCTCCCGTTACCACGGCCACGAGGCCATTGACGGAAAATAGGTTGCCGGCGCCAAGATTGGAGGTGTTATTCTCCTGTGAACTAGCCATGGCGAAGGGTTCTATATCTAAAATTTGATAGAGTTTGGTAGGGAGGAATTGCTACAGGCGTCGAAGTTGCGTCTTCTCATAGGTGCTTATGAATCCTCGCTTTGAAACGACTCCGATTATCTCCCGGATCAGGGTCCGAATACGTGTAAGTAGCCCACCTCCCCACTAGAGTAGTAGGTTGATTACCCGTGCGCAGCACTATGACTCCTTTCGGGGATGTTTAGGACATTAATTATTATTTCACAAGAGGCTTTAATCTCTGAAAAACTTCCTTCAATCTCTAGAAAGCTTCATGTTAACGATTATTCATCTCGCAGACAGTGTACCGCATTCTGGCTGACTCTCACGAATGCTCAACGCTGTGCCCCGCCGCGGGGCACAGATGACGACACCCCTCAGTGGAACGGTGGCATCGGAAGAGGCACTATCGGTAAAGATAGATACATTAATAGCAGAAGCGACCAGTCTCCTTGAAAGATTCAAAGCGTTAGTACGAAACCAAACGAACTTTCGGTTCCGAAGTGACACGTTTAAGAAGTCTATGGCGGAATTGTTAATGGCTCCCGAGACAGTTGAAATTCGTTCTGTGTGATACATGTTCACTTACCTAGAACTAGCTACTTGGTATATGCTGGTCCAAGCGTCTCCCATTGTCCCTCATATACCTAAGTACAGTATGCGATAGTGCCTACACTATTTTACACACGGTATTGATTCTGCAAAGTTCCTCCGCCAAAATTTTGGGATCCGTCAAGCATCGTGAAGTTGTCGCGAAAACAGCCCAATCGAGCCCGCCATCGACGTAACACTTTAACTCAAGATGCCCAAGAGAAAGCGCGGCGAGCCCAGCCTCGAGGAGAAGCTCACGCAATGGGAGAAGGAGCTCTACCGCGGCCTGAAGACGGCCAAGGGCTTCGAGAGGCAGAGGTACGCCAAGCGCATCCGCGACTCGCCGCCGGAGAAAGTCGCGCGGCTCGAGAAGGAAGTGCTAGTGCTGAAGGTGAGTCCGCCCGCCGCCATTGCTTTGCCTCGATGGCGTATATATGTGATCGCTCCTCCGCTGACTGGCGAGCCGTCCCGCAGAGTCTGGACCTGCACCAGACGGCCCACGCGCACCTGTGCTCCTCGCTGCTGAAGGTCAAGGGCGTCGCCGATGCCCCCAGGCTCCCCGCGGGAATCAAGCCGGTGCCGAAGCCGAGCCTGTCGGAGGACGAGCAGGCCGCGCTGCACAACGTCACGAGCGCGCTCTACAACCGCAAGCAGGTCAAGGACGTCATCGAGCAGGCCGTCATGGACACGTGCATCGCGCTGCGGGTGCCCATGCCCGACAAGAAGAAGGGCAAGGGCAAAGGCGATAAGGGTAGCGACAAGAACAACGGCACGAGCGCGGAGAAGGACGAACGGGCCGACGCGGCGAAAACTGACGAGGCGAGGAACAAGAAGAACCCAAGGGCGGGGAAGGAAGAGCAGCCCGACGACACAAGCATGGATGACGCCGAGGAGGAACACGCGGAGGACGCGGCACGGGATCCTTCTGAAGGACCGGTGCTGTTGAGGAGGAAGGGGAGGAGGCTGGAAGGAGATGAACTGGAGGATGGCGGAGACGCCAAATCTTCGGACGACGAATCTTTCGAAGGGTTCTCCGACAACGAAGCGGAAGAGCGCGCCTTCTCGCGCTACGACGACCTGCTGGGAGGGTCCAGCGACGAGGACGACTCGGAAGACGAGGGCGGCGAGGACGACGATGACGACCTGCAAGACAGCCGCGCTAGGTTGCTCCGGCGGATAACCGCTGACGATATCTCGGTCTCCTCGGCACAGGAATCAGACGAGTCCGAAGCAGAATCATACTCATCACCACCACCGCCCTCCAAGAAATCCAAGACGAAGATCGCGAAAGCGGAACCCATAAAAACGGGCACGTCCGCGTTCCTTCCGACGCTGATGGGGGGCTACATCTCGGGCTCCTCGTCGGCGTCCGAAGTGGACGTGGCGCCGGCCGCCAAGAAGAACCGCCGGGGCCAGCGGGCGCGGCAGGCCATCTGGGAGAAGAAGTACGGGGAGAGGGCGAGACACAAGCAGGAGCAGGCGAAGAAGATGAAGGACAGCCGAGACAGCGGCTGGGACATGCGGCGGGGCGCCGTCGATGAGGACGGCGGCGCCAAGCCCTGGAAGAAGGGCATCCGGAACCCGTTCGAGAAGAGCGCCGTCCACCCCGACCGCCAGCGGCAGGTGGAAGACGGGCACCGGCACCAGCACCAGAGGAGGGACCCGGCGAATAATGAGGAACGCCGGGAGAAGCCGGCGCCAAGACCTAGGCCGGAACCTAAGAAGGACGATGCCGGCCCCCTTCATCCCAGCTGGGCTGCTGCGAAGAAGGCGAAAGAGGAAAATCAGAAGGTCGCTTTCCAGGGTCGCAAGGTCGTATTCGATTAAAACTGGCTATATACCACGTGAGTGCGTTGTGCGTTCAGGACCCATTGCGAAACTCAATAAATTAATACGCCGAGCTACCTAAGGTGCTCCAGGCTTTGAAGATATGCTATGTAATGTGATATACAACCCCCAAAATGCAACGCAAAGATGGCCAGCCCATGCAGATAGATATTGACGTCCCAAATCTCTGTGTGAAAACGACGGATAGTGAGATGCCCTTGTAATATGCAACCTCGGGAAAACTGCGCAATATGTTCATGGTATATATCAATGTGAAAAGGCAACCATATTCCAGCCGACCACCTGATCACCCAGAACCTGCCTAAATAAGGCTGCTGCTAGATCAAAGCATTGCCGCGGAAGATACGGGCAGGAGAAGGTTGCCGCAGCTGGCAAAAAGTGAAAATTCGGATAATCAAATTTGAGATGCCGATTAATCGCCGAGATGGACTGTAGTAATCGGGAATATGGGCGTGAATATGCAAGCAATTATGTGCGTGAAAAGGGGGGTTAAGATGAAAAGTGAAGACAACGCAAGAATGCACCCTGTAAGTGCCAAACACCGGAATACGAGACGGAATATCTCAGAATCCAATAGATTGTACGTGGGATTGCCCAGTCGATGGATTAGGACGTGGCATTACGGAACGCGCCCATCAGGCCACCAGGGGCAACACTGGATCTCTCGCTGGTTCCACTGGAAGACGGGGGAGAAACTCGAGGACGCTTCGCCAAGGGCACTCTGAAGCCGTCGTCGTCCTTCTTATCTTCGGTTCGGGGGCGCTTGAAGTCACCTCGCTTGCCCACAAAGGGGGACTCCTCCTTGACTTCGGCACGATCATCCGCCAAGTCAATAACAAGACGACGACGACGTTCGGCCTCGGTGCTGCTGGATTCGGACTTGACATCGGTAGGAGGGCCCGCACCGCCCGTCAGGTCTATAGTGGCTTGCCTACGTCGACCGCTGTCGTCACTGGGGGCCGCAGTACTATACCCGGAACCGGACGCCCAAGGCACGAAGAGGTCTTCGCTCGCGGAGCCGTTGTCATCGTCGTCACCACTTTCATCCTCAAGCGTGAGATCAACGACTTCAGGGCTCGACGGCTGGAAGCCATTCTCAGCGCTGCCGAAATCCGAACCGTCGCCATCGACTTCGGATGAGGTGTTGGAATTCACTTGTTCAACACCGATATCCGTCGACGCACCGCCATCCTCGGGTTCGATATCTGACTCATCTACTCCCAAGAGATCCATGATATCACCGAAAGGATTACCGCCTCTAAAGCCATCGTCATCGCCGTCTTCGTCGCTGTCTGCATCGGAGTTTCTAGAGACACGGCTGAGGGTACCGAAGGTGGATCCTTCTGACGCACTCGTCTCGGAACCACCCACAAGTTCATCTGGGTCTTCGTTATAGAATCCCCTGATAATGTCCATATCGTCATCGGACGGCTCCCAGACCCGAAGCCCGGTGAGGGGAGTTAGATTCTGAAGCTGAGATTGCATGGCATAGCGTGGTTCTTTCGGCGAAGTGACAGCCGTATTCATGTCGTTGATGAAGGTCCAATCACGGATATTTCCTCTGTGTTCTGGAGCGGACACATCTTTGAATCGGATCCTGTTGAGCCCTCAGGGTTAGCAATTGTCACTCACAACAAGTCAGAGCCTGATGGCTAGAAGGATGCTCATATCATATATGAACAACCCTGGACGGATCCAAGAGACAAAGAGGGTATGTGCGCCAGGTAACTCACCACTTCATTCCCCTCAGCTGATAGAGATAGTCCATTCCCTGTACCGTCCTCATACTTCGGTTTCGGCGCCAGTTCGGCTGCATGTCTGTACGTTTCATCAACTTGCCGAAAGTAGACAGTTTATGAATAGCATCTCTGGAAAAGTCCTTGTCATAATCGGTTGGCAAGGGCATTTCGTAGCGCCTTCTCATACGGCGCTTGGCACTCTCGTCGATGTGGATTACCAGCGTCTTCAGACGGCTGGTCATAGTAAGGGATGCAAGTGGCAATGTGCGGTCCGAGACTTTGTATTTGTGCTCCTTGCCCTTATCGTCCTCTTCCGTTTGCCAATTTGTCCGCATAAGGGCGCCATGCCACATAAGCTCAACGTGTTGGATCCTCTGCAGGCGGGCACGACCAATGCCTTTGAAAAACCTGCCGAGCTCTCCTAGGCTTGAAAACGCGAACGTGTTCATACCGTAGAACGCATGGACGCCGATAAAGAACCAGCGCTTACAAACCAGAAGCGGTTTAAGTAAGTTGTTAGGTTTCACTGCTGCGCTTACATTGCAGGTCCTTGTGCCTATGTGGAAGCGCTTCGGTAGCTCGCTCCGTTTCTGATGGTTCTCCGCAGGGAAATTCTTAGGCGGGTGGTAGTAATCAAGCCGGGAAAGACAATGGATCAACGTATCCTTCTCGAACCAGATTCTGAAGATGCGAGCTTGGATTTCCTTGGGTAGTTCTTCGAATCGGAATGGCGCGGGCTCTAAAAGCATTTGGCTTAATGGTTGGCGCCGGTGGAAAACGTTCGGCAGAACGATACTCCACATTCTCCTGTCCATGTCGTGAGGTGGCCACAGAAGTTGTACTCGCGGGTCTTGAGACGGGTAGGCTAGACTGAGTTGCCAGTCGTCAAGCTCACGGTTGCCAAATTTGATGTCTGGATGGGCAACCCCAAGTTTCTGGCTCATATTCCCCTGGCGACAAGATTCTCTGTAGACTTCCTCATAGCTGAGGCCCTCCTCCACCTTCTTGAAGTATGCTCGAAGGCGATCCTGCCATGGCTGCAGATGAAAATTAGCAAATACCGAGTTGGTTTATGTGACAGACTTACGATGGGCTGAGGTCTAACGCCTTGCAGGCGCTGTTCGAGAAACTCTATACGTTGTTCTAGTTCTCTGATTTGCTCTTGTAATTTTGAGTTCTGTTCTCGTAGTTGTCTGATACGGTCTCTTTGGCGCCGGAATATCTGTTTATACCGAGCCCTTGAGTTGCGTCTCTTGGTCTTGAGTTCGGGATTGGTTGCTATCAGCTCATCAGGCTGCTGTTCCAACTCTTCGTGGTCAGATCCCTCGTTAAGGATGCTATGGCCAACCGAGGAATCGTCATCGTCGTCTACCAAGTGTTAAGTGCTGCCCGCAAACATCTAGTGACGGAGTAGAAATAGGGACGTATGCTTACCGTCTGAGGAGTCAGAAGGCGAATCATCATCGTCTCCAGCCGAGCCCTTCTGGGAACCCTGTGGGGGTCCTCGGCTCCCACCCGGCTCAACATCCGATTCATCATCATCGGAGCCGTTATTATCGTCGTCGTCGGCGACGCCCTGACCGTCATCCAAGATGTCATGATCATCATCAGTGGATATACTATGACCACCATCGCTAGACATGCTCTCATCATCATTACTGGGCATAGTAAGATCGTCCTCATCGGGGTTGCCGTGAGAAGACATGATGGATAGCTTAGGTCGTGGCGTTGTTAAGAATGCGGATAATGATGGTGTTGTTTAGGACAAGATATCGACGAAGTTATGCAATGAAGTTTCTGTAGGAATATGACGAAGTGTCGCTTATGAAGCTGTAGATACTGCGGACTTCAATGCTATTCTTCTGCGTTAGCGTCCCTTTACAGGTCAGAGTCAGCGTAGGCAGGGTTTGTCACTGTGCTCGATGAGGAGATATGGATATGAGGAGGGTTATAGGACTAACAGCATGCTACATGAGAGGAGTGGCCTGCTTGGCCACGAATCTGTCTATGGGAGATGTTTGAAGGAGGACGGGACGACTTGAGCCTATGAATGACCTTGTTTGCGGGGATGGTGAAAGAACTATGTCGTGGGTAAAATCAGTAGCTCTATGGGTGGTGGATCATGCCTCTGCAGATGGATATATGCAGGATACGAACATGGGGGATTTTGGATGGAACTGAGGGCAGAGGTCCAAAGGTGGCGTGTGGTTCTTGTTGCTGTGATAGAAGATGATGTTGACTTTGGAGGTCGGCTCCTGCTAGGTTTCAAGATATATGTAATAGCTGAGTGTGCGGATGGAAGCAGGATGAAAAGGGAGAGGGTTAGGAAGTTTTGCTTAGTTGAGAGATCCTGGAAGGTTATATAATGATGCCAGAACGGCTCACCTGTTTCATGCATGAATTGGAACATGTACTGACCTAGAAAGTTGCCTGACAGCAGCTGTGATATGTGATGAGTTGTAAAGAGGGGGATTGTGCTAGTGTTGAAGTGTTAAGGGAAGAAGTGTGTTTGAAGAAGGAGACGCCCTCGAGGGACAGGAGAATTCAGGTAGGCACCTATTCAAGCATATTAACCGGATTGAACGCTTACCTGAAAGTCTCAGAAAGCTGGAAACCGATATCTAGGTGCTTGGCATCAGCTGTAGGTTATGGTAGGAGAATACGGTAGAAGTGGGTAATCAACCAGGTGCTACAAGGTTAAGTAGCTGCCAGGAAGATCACCGACAGTCGTGCCTATGGTTAGAATGAATGCGTTGCGATCCGGCTCTAGGAGCGTGAACTGGGAGGGAGAACAGCGTCTATATGTTAGAAATCGGAGGAAAGGCGGTTTGGTGGGAAGATGGGAATAGGAGAGAATGTCGGCGTAAGACACCTCCGTAAATCTGCCTTGCAACTGCTCGGGTGTCAAACACCAACTATCTATATGAGAACGTTGGAAATTAACTCCAGAGCGAGGCGAGGCAGAACAGCGAAATAGAGTGGGACATGTGCGGAATACGCAAGGTAACTAGAATAAAATATCTGAAGGTCAGAGGAGGTAGTATGTCTAAGGGCGTAACGACAGTCTATTTGAAAACGTCGAAGTCTCGAGGAGAGGCTTTGACGAATTCAAGTTCTGTTGCAGTGGACGATATGAATAGGGTGAAGGAAGGGGGATTATGAAGGCGATATGGCTGAGAGTAGTAGACAATAACACCCGATAGACTAAGCACGTGGACACTCAGAGGATGTAAGGGTAACTTAGAGTCGTTTCACTCGGTTGGGGAGGTGCTCGGATAGGTTCAGTCGAGTTGCAGCCGACAAAAACAAGCGGGCGTTGTAGCATTGTGCTCAAGATCAAGATACTAGCATGGCCAAGATTCAGTGTGGCAAGTGAGCAAGTCAACGTACCTTCTGTTGATCTGGCGAGTGACTAGGCTGAGGAAACCAGTGTCTCTGTATTGCGCTGCGGTGGTGAGAGAGTTTTGATATGTAGAAGTTGATATGTGCTGTGTGGAGTAGACAGGAGGCGGACTAGATATACGCAATGTATTATGGAAGAATGTAGTCAGATTGAGAGATATGTGTTCAAAGTTGAGAGTAGGTATGTCGGAATTGCTTGGAAGGACTCAATATCGGCATGGAACTGGAAAGGCAAGGAGACTGGCTTCCGTGATATCCAGTAGGCCGCGGAGTATGCGGTCATATGGAGTGAAGACGTGCCTGCATTTATGAGTAGAGTATATGGGGAGATCCGCACGCGGAGGGATGACAATATGGAGCTAGACGTCGCGGATCAGATAATGGAGGGTTTAGATATCTGGGAAGGGCATAAGTAGTGAATTCTTCGGTATGAAGTAGGTGGAGCAAGGTCTCCTCCTTACGAAGGGAACAAGATGAGACTGAGTTGCGTGAACCGAAGATGGGAAGAGTTGGGGTATAGAAGGGTGACAAGGTGGAGTTAGATGTTGTGGAGGAAATTCTAAAGTGTCTTGCGATAGGGGGAAGGAGCTGAGGGCATGAAGAGATCGTGAGGGTAGCTGCCTTATGAAGGAGAGAGGAGTTATAGTATGCAAATATGTTCTGCGTTGGAGGTAACATGTTCCATAATATTTCACCAAGACGTACCCTGCCGTATTACCGATATGCCATTCAGTAAAAGAGCCCTACGTTGCAGATTGAATGAGTATCGAACTAGGTAGTAGGTGTTAAGACATCGCCTGGGTCGAGAATAGAACTTGTTAATTGTCAATGAAGTTGATCGACGCTTGTTTTGCATGTGGAAGCGATATATCATGAGCTCGTCTATCGTTGGAAGTGCATGCTTGTATCTACCCCTGGACACGCATTTGGTCATCTATAAATGTGCAAATCGCTCTGCAATGCCGAGTCCAGAACCGCTTGGTCTGAAGCATGATCTAACCTCGCATAGTACGGAAGAAATCCTGCAATGAGTATTAGTCGGGTACATGCTTGAAGGATTGAAGTAGGGGGGCGAAACTGACCATAACACCTGTAAAGACCACGAGGAGAATACCGCCGCCCTGAAGCAGTCCATGTTAGCAATTACTTTGTGCGACATCGAATTCGGGACCAGAGGCAGCCTTTGCAGTATACAACATGGCAAAATCCTAAGGACCTCGTCCGCGAGCATCATATCATCATGGTGAACAGAAGGATGTCAAGGAGGTACTCACAGGCCCAAGTCGGAGGACTTTTGGAAGGAAGCCCTTGTATAGGGCGCCAAAGCCTTCCTCCTTCATAACAGTTCCGCAGGCTCCCCAGGCCCAATTGTACTTGGGAATCTGACCAGCAACCTTGGGGCTATTCTGGATACGGCTCTTGACAACGTCCATGGGACTAGAATATGCGTGTCAGGACAGCAAAGGGGGAGTAATAACCAAGAGGCTGGCTTACGTGTTAAGAATGGTACCGACTGTGCCACCGACGGTGCCGGCAACAATGTCATTTGTGATCTGCGCCTTCTTGGTCTCCGCCTTGGGTAGGAGCCCACGGACCTGGAAGATACAGCCGAAGCTGCGATATGTCAACATCACTGCCCAGGCTCTCAAGCCGACTCCACAGCGCTTGAACTCAGCTGCTAGGTTATACGTACTGCCACATGTTAGTTTCCGCATTACTCCAGCATAAGATTTAGGACCACGTACCTATCCAGCATTCCAGAGAACATGCCGCCACATTGTGCTTTCTAACCCGTTGTACATGGCCAGGACGCCTTCGTTCTTGATAATATGCTTCACAACATCGAGGGGCCCACTGTATCTACCGGCTGACGTCTTGTCTTGCAGTCTTATCTTTACCAGCTCGAAAGGCACGACCACAAAGGACTCGGTTGCTCCGGCAGAAGCGCCAGTAAGGATGGACAGGGATTGGGTCATCTTCTCCGCACCGAAGGCTTTCTTGTATATCTTGCCCCATTCATCGTTGGCGGCGAATTTGGTGGCACGCTTAGGAGCCTCCATCATGATAGGGGCAGAGATACCCCTGTAGAGCCGCGAGAACCTGGGCCGATTATGTTAGCTTGGGAAGCCAGCCCAGTTATATGCTATTTCGTTCTTCCATACCCCTCATTGCGAACAATTTTCTGGAAGCAGTCGAGCATGCCATTGTAGGAGTCTGCGCCAACACCTTTTCCTGTCTGAAGTTGTCTAATCGTTTGTAGCTAGGTAAGCCCATGAATCGTCGAGGGATGTCTCGCGAGTTTGCTCACACTCGGGTCTTGACAACGTCAAGAGGATACCTAAGTTCGTGGGGTCAGCCGGGGGCACGCGACATATGATGCGACACACTGCGAATACCCACATAACCAAGATCTAGATACGGACAAAGTCCAAGTCAGTAATCCCATATCCATTGCTATATCAGGTAGCGTTGCGACTTGCCTCCGAGACACCGGCGATGGCGCCTAGGTTTTAGCATGTCAGCGCACACAAGCCATCACGACGGGACAGTTGATAAATCTAGTATTACTAACCTGCGCCGAACTGGTATATGAATGGAAGGGGCTTCTCTTGCGACATGGTGAAGCGGCGCAGTCTCTATCCAGAAACTCGTGAATGCGAAAAGATGTCGATTGGGGGACGTCGAGGGTATTTACAGGATGCGCCGCAGGAGGAATGGCTGTAGATGGTGCTGAATTTGGAATTTTGTCATACTACTTACTACCCCTGCGATCACGGCGGCGCTAAAAGATTAAGCTCGTGTAGCTACCTAACAGAGTAACAGTACTGTATCCCGCGTGTATCCGTGCCCTGAGAATAAATAGGACCCCGCGAAACGCGCCGGGAGATCGGTCGGGGCTCTCCACAGCCAGCCTGGAGATTTCTCCAATCAGCGTACCTATTGTCCCCCTGTCTAGACTGCGGTTGCAAACTGCGACTCAGCTGAGAATCATAATAATCCTGGCGCTGTCAACCGCCTGGCGTAATTTTCTTAACTAGACGTTGACTTGGAAACAATTCCATTTCACGCTAAAATTTTCATAGGCTAAGAGGGCTGTCCTCAGGGTAACATCGCATAGTCTATAGGTATTACCATAACCCGATAATAAATGACTTTCTTATATTGTTCTTTGGGTAGGAGACAAGACCTCTCACCGTTATACAAACCCATAGCACCATGCGAATGCAATTCAAACCTGCAAGGTCGTAAGCATGAGAAACCCCTACAATTCCGGAAGATTTAGCTATGTATCTTATATCTTATATCTTCCGAGTTATCGAATCAATAACTTTTTATTTTATTCCCGGCGTCCTACTTGATCCTCTTTAACATGCTTGTTACTATAACTAAAGTTTGAGGCCATATCTACGCAGAGTAGCGACTCGTGCAGGGAGGGAGACATGTATGTTCTGACAAGAATAATAAATAAACCATCCAAAACCATCTAGAGATGCCCGTTATATAACAACACACTTCACTTTGGAGTAATCCGAGGAATCATAAGTTTTACTACCGGAGATAGGATAGCTAAGTTGTAAAACTGGTCGATTTTATGAAGTTTCCCGAGTCGAGCCCCTAGATCCATCGTTACCAACTTCCATTCACGGATTGTCCGGGAACCCTAGAGGCATTACCACGAGACCCGAAGAGAGAATGCATCGTGTCGATCCGTGGTGAGCTGAATTTGGCATGGACTCCTATTCGCCGTCGGTTTTGAGCCTCACCGCCGCTCGTATCCAATCCGTACCTGATTTGCGGGCTGGGAACGGGGGGCCGGGAGGCGGAAGGGCGGAAGGGCGGAAGGCGGGGATAACCCACCCACAGATATTACTACAGTAAAAGGGCTTGCAGAAGCGCGCGCGCAAGAACCAATGCTTGAATCCATGTACTTTAGCCTACGTAGTACTTACTGCGTAAAAGGCGGCATCGGACATTCATGGAGGGGCTTACAGGTGCCCTATAATTCCTCCGTACATACTCTTACGTAAAGGGCCTAAAACATAAATGTGGTATCTTCGGATTGCTCGATCGCCTAGGGGCACTCACATGTATGATTCATTTATGATTCATTTAGTCGGTATTGCTCCGGACTTCTAAACTATCAAATGTTAGAGAAATGCCTGCCCTGCGAATCTGCCATGCTCCTAAACCGGAAGCGCTGATTGGCTTGAACATGAGCTGGACTAGCCCGGATCTTGAGGCAGTCGCGGGGTTCTTCCGGAATTGGACGCACAGATTACAGTACAGTTAACAGATTACAGATTTACTTTTTTTACCTGCCTCGATAAATCATCACTTCTATCGATACCTTCCTACCGATTTAAACTTGATGACGCTTACACTACATTTCCCTCGTATATTTTAGATAGCTGCCATCAATATTTTATCCCGTCTCCCCGAGATTCACACCTCCTTATAGCTGCTCTGAGCCAGTCTAAGGAGAGAACACGTTCCCACACCATATCCGCCACCGAAGGATCGTTGCCATCAGAAGACTACAAAGACCCATCTACCATAGTCGAAGTCCAATTGCCCTATCTATCTTTAAACCTCGTAGCACTCCGATTTCCACTTCCGAACGAAGGTCCGCGCTTGTAACTGACAACAAATTTCGAAACGACTTCTGCGCGAAGCGAGCTGTTCCTCGTCCTTCCTCCGCCCTCGCCGTCCTCGCCACCTTTATCTTCATATACTCTAGATCGCATGCGCACTTCGGGTCTGGTTTGGTTCCAGTGGTTATATCCCCGGGATTACCTTATCGAGTCAAAGCGCTTCCGAAACCGCACCTTTAAACACGCCGTGATCCTCCGAGACTCACAGCGAGGTGCGCTCGAAGTGCTTTAGACGACGCCTCCTATATACACATGAGTCACCTACTCTGGAAATACTACTGGGAAAATGACGTCGACAAATTCCGTCGACAGCTGGCTTCTGCCGGTCATACCCACCAACCCTCCAAGAGTTCAGGACCCGGAGTAGGAGTGGGCAGCCCGGTCGCTTTCGGAAGTTCGCCACGCAACGTCACGAAGTCGCGCAAAGTCTCTGGCCCGGCAGCAATCACAGCCATCTCGAAGAATACAGGGAACGCCCTGGGCAAGAACGAGGTCAACAGTCGTGACCATGCTGGCCTGACTCTACTGCTCCGAGCTGCCTCGTCCACCTCTCCAACCGCGGTATCGTTTGTCGAAGCCCTCCTCGACCATCCTGCGATCGACATATACATTCAAGATGCTGAGAGCGGCTGGAATGCGTTACATAGGGCTCTGTATAATGGAAACATCTCAGTCGCGCGCTTGCTACTTGAAAAAGAACGCAGAGATCTGACGGAATCACTGGGAAGTTCTGTGAACAGGATCGGTCAGCTGATCAAGACAAAGGATCACGAAGGAAACAGTCCATTCGATGTTTATAATGCCACAATTGCCCTCCGATCCCTCAAGGTTTCCGAGGATAATGCAAACTCGGATAACGAGTCTGACGAGGAGGAGGATCCAGGGCGCGAGGATACTCGGTCAGTCCGGCCATCCTCCACTTTTTGTTTCAACTCTTTATTGACTTCTTCGTAGACAACATAATAAGAATGCTGGACTCGGTGAGGAAATCTTCACCTTTGGAAGCAACAACAACCTCTCGCTTGGCCTGGGAGATGAAGATGATCGACAATACCCCGAGCGCGTCTACTTGAAGCGTCCTGAACACTTGGTTCATCATTTTTACGATGAGTACCTTGCAAAGCAAAAACGCCTCTGGGACGCAGAGGGCTCTATGGCCCGTGATTTGGATGAAGTTCCTACCCTCATTCGAAATCGCCCATTGATCATCCAGGATGTTGCCCTCTCCAAGCTTCACAGCGCCATTCTGACAACCGATCCAATGTCGAATCTTTACGTGTGTGGCGTGGGGCGCGGCGGCCGTCTCGGTCTCGGTGATGAAAACACCCGCTTCACCTTCGCGCCTGTTCAAGGAGGTCTTTTTGACAGGAAAGTCGTCCAGATTGCTCTCGGGCAGAACCATACTATGGCTGTGACAAGCAACGGTGAACTCTGGACCTGGGGCTCTAATGTGTTCTCACAACTTGGCTTTGCCTTACCGGCTCCCTCAAAGCCCGACGAGGAGCCTATAAGCACCACACCCCGGCAGGTCTTCGGACCATTGAAGAAAGACATCGTTCTTGGCGTTGCCGCATCTGCGATTCATTCCGTAGCCTACACAGGATCATCCCTGTTCTGTTGGGGAAAAAACGTTGGACAACTGGGGTTGATGGACGCGGACTCGAGGTCACTTGAAGTCCAGCCTATTCCCAGGAAAGTTGCTGCGGCGCAACTTTCAAAGCACTCGATACTTGCCGTATCGGCAATCGACAGAGCTACAAGCTGTTTGCTCGACAATCACAGCGTGTGCGTTCTCACGAGTTATGGCTACAACTGGGTAAACTTCCCGTTCCAAGATGGCCTCACCAACTCGCCACTTCAACGGTCTATGGGACATTCCGGGCCCTCTCGTATTGATCCTAATGGTAGGAAAATACAGCAGATCACATCAGGTGGAGAGACTATTGCTGCAGTGACTGGAAGCGGCGATCTTTTCACAATGACACTAAATCACAAGAGCGACGGTAATCAGCCAGCAACGTCCACTACGAACCCTGCCAAGATTAAGGACGCTGTCACTCAACCGCAATGTGTCTGGAGCTCACGGAAAGATGGCGTCAAGTCGGTTACCGTTGGAGACAATGGCTCCGTTATGATATCCACTCAGTCTGGAGCTGTGTGGCGGCGTGTCAAGCGAATAAAAGTGAAGGATATGAAGACGCCGGGTTCGGCGGACAACAGACGGAAAGACTTCAAATTCCAACGTGTTCCGTATATCACCGATATCGTGGCTGTTAGGAGCTCCACGTTTGGCGCATATGCCGCGATCCGCAAGGATTGCGACGTAACCAGGGAGCAGATTGAAGTCGAGGAACCGACTCTATGGCGCGATATGGCACCATTGCTGTCGCTCCAAGGATTCAGAGCTCAGAATCCCAAGGCGCGAGAGAATAAAGACACGTGGAAGTTTCAAAATCCGGAGTTATTGAAGGGGCGCGTAGACGCCCTGGCTTATGAGGTCCTTACCTGTACCGATCTCGAGGAAGATCTTCAAGCACATCTCACAGATTGGAAGTACAAGCATGGCACTCTTGGCACGGTCATACGTTCAGCTTCTGACCCGGACATTGAGATACCCGTCCACTCCTGGGTTTTGGCAGCTAGGAGTCCTGTTCTTCTGTCCGGTCTACAGCATCTGCGCGAGTCGGGAAGTTTTGACCTTCCAGAAGTCTTGACCATAAGTGAGGAAAATGGTGTCACTGTTGTCGAACTCAGTGGTAATGTTGACCTGATCACGTTGATAAACGTCGTTGTGTACATGTATCTTGACCGCATCGTACCGGCCTGGGTCTTCACTCGTCAATCACCCCCGCTAGCCTACCGGTATCGAACAATCCGGACAGAGCTGATGAGACTGGCGTCGAGGCTGAACATGCCTAAGTTGGAAGCCGCTGTCAGAACACAGAGTTCTCCTCCACGTTCTATGAACCAGGATTTCGCGAAAGCGATTGAGGACCCCCGCTTCTTCGAAGACGGTGATGCGCTCTTGGAGTTAGACGGTGGCCAAGTGCCCGTCCACAGCGTTATGCTTTGTCAAAGATGCCCCTGGTTTCAGGGTCTTTTCAATGGCCGCTCAGGCGGCATGTGGCTGGAGGCGCGTCGCGCAGCTCTACATGAATCTGACCGCGTCAGCATCGATGTGAAACATATGAATCCCGAGTCTTTTCATTACGTTCTTCAGTACTTGTATTCGGATGTCGGGGAGGAGCTGTTCGATACTGTGGTAGCGGAGAGTATCGATGACTTTTCTGAGCTCGTTATGGACGTCATGAGCATCGCAAACGAGTTGATGCTGGACCGATTGTCACAGATTTGCCAGAAGATAATCGGTCGATTTGGTACGTTAGACCCTTGCCATTATCGTTGCTTAAGTGCTTATCCTATTAGTATCTACTCGAAATATCTCGACTCTCTTGAACCACATCAGTCCTTGCTCTGTAACTGAGTTTAAGGACAAAGGGCTTGAATATATCTGCCTCCAGATGGAGTCCATGCTTGAGAACTAGTAAGTGTATTTTCAACCCAACTCCCTATCAAAAGCTCTACACAGGCCGCTGCACATAGTTACACTCTGTCTACCAGTCTGTGCGTGCCATCCCATAGAATACGAGCTGGTTTAGAGTCCTTCGAAAAGATAGCTGTCTAGCGGGCAGGCACTCCGCTTAACAGAAGTTGTGCGCATACTAATTTTTATACTAGTCTTCTGGATGACCTTGACATGGACTTGCTCACAGAGCTGGATCAAGTGGTGCGACAAAACCAGCTGGCCAGGTGTCCATTTGCGCGAAGCGGGCGCGCTGAATTACTTCTCCATGATCGCCACCCAAGGCTAGCGGAAGACATCGATGAAGAGAGGCAGACGCGTGTGAGAGAGATGGCTTATAAGACGTTGCAGAGAGATGAAGAAAAGAAACTTTCGTCGTCCTTCAAGACCCGTTTTGGCAGTCTGGAGGACTCTGTCGCCGGCTCGCCCGCGCCTGAGAAGGGTAACCGCAAGTCAAAGGCAGCCCGGAATGAGCCATTTACTCCCGTCCTCCGACCTAAGGAATCACATGGCGATCTTATCTTCGATATGGACGAAGAGGAGTCGTCCGTGATTGGTAGTCCTACCTCGCCGGCTCCTATGAGGTCCGGTCACCAGAGTGAATTAGGTATTCGGGCGCTAGCGGAGCTCCGGCGGGAATCAAAAGGGAAAGCCACTGAGCTTCCGGAAATGACAATTTCAGGTTCCCCGGCTGCACAACCACTCTCATACATCACGCCATCTAAATCCCTGAATGTGCCCCTTGGAAGAAACGATTCGGATGATGGAAACCCCTGGGGTCCCTCGACCCTAACGACCCCCCGATTAGATCTCCGGGAAGTATTGGCGGAGGCAAAGCCCGCCCAATCAGCTCTATCTGCTGGATTGGCTGCGGAGAAGAAGAATATAACTGCTCGCCAAACGCCGCAAAAGATGTCGCAGAAAGAAAGGAAAAAGTACCTACAGCAACAAGCGGAACTGGTCGCACAACAGGATACGAAAGCTCAACCTCAGCTTTGGGCAAAGGTCGGAGAAAAGAAGGCATCGCCCTGGCAGCAAACAGGTTCGACACCAAAAACGCCGATAAAGGACATGCTTAGCCCGGACGCTGGGCTAAAAGGCCAGCCGCCTAACCCAAAGCCCCTGGTTGCAATTGAGTCATCCTCTGGCAAATCCATCCCACGCCGTACTGCGTCTCCTGACACGAGATTCTCGGGCCAGAAGACGAATACGGCACCAGCGAATCCCGATAGGCCTACTCGCCCTGATTCTCAACCTTTGGTGCCGCACTCGAAGTCGTACATCAAGCGTCCACCGAAGCCCGAGCCGGAAATTGGTCTAGGCTTAGCCGATATCATCGGGCAGCAGCAGCGCGAACAACAATCGGTACGAGAGGCGGTAGCCAAGAGAAGCCTACAAGAAATCCAACAAGAACAGGCGTTCCAGGAGTGGTGGGATCAGGAAAGCAGACGCATGCAGGAAGAGGAGGCAAGGCGTGTTGCCCGTGAGAAAGGTCGCGGTGAGAAGAAAGAGGGTAGCGGTGGGCGCAGGGGTCGAGCCAACAAGCCCAAGGGCAGTAGTAAGCGAGGTGGAGGCGCTGGTAGTAATAATGCGGAAGCGAGCTCAGCCAACGTCCCGGTCAACGCGCCGGCCAGAGGAAGAGGCCGGGGACGGGGGAACAGAGGCGGCAAGGCGCAATAGATGGAATATGCGTGGAGCCCATGGAGTTTGCGCAACGGCCGGGCATATATACGGAGTTCTGGCGGCGGTGTACGGAAGGATACCCCATGATGGGCTGCTTAGACTAGATTATGCATGCTTGCTCTCTGGATCACGGTTGCTGTTTGAGAAATGTATAGTATATGTACCCTCGCCTATAACGTGCGCAGCATCTTGTTTGCTTCTACACAGCGTGTATGTGTATATTTGGGTGCAGGCTCCGGCCATAAAATGCGAGCCACTTAGGACTCCTATGTAGGTATATAGAGTCGCTGCCATATCTTTTTCATCACTTAGCAGAAATGTTTCTGACGAAATTCCGACCCTACAATATTTTGCTATTTCTGATGTAATGATAAGTATGATCGCCAGCTGATGTTTTCTTATTCGATTTCCATCTTTCAGCCGTTGGGTTTAAGGTTGGCTCAGGTACTAGGCCCAAAACCCTAGCAGGAATCTATTGCCCCTGAATTTCCAACGGGGTCCCACATTTCGGCATGCTGGGTCTATCAATACATGTTCTATCAGCACAGGCTGCGAAGCTCATCTTGCGATATTCATCAAACTACGTACACATCCCAGACGATTTTCTTATACTTGGCTCTCCCTATCTCCCCTCGAGAACCCATGTCATCAAACCGATCGGCATCTCCTACTACCTATCCCTCTTCACGCAAAGCCGCCACTACCTACGACCCAGGTCCTGCAGCTGGACGCTAACACCGCTGTCCGCGGTGCCGCCCGAGGTCCGCGACCTCGACGCCGACGCCGCCGCGACGTCCTCGTCCCACTTGACGTTGCGGTTCGAGAGCCGGTGTTCCGCCAGCCGCTTCTCCCGCTGGTCCCGGCGGTAGAGGAAGAACAGCACGACGGCGACGAGCGAGACCGCGGCCACTGCGCCGATCGCTATGCCCGCTACGGCGCCGCCCGGGAGACCACCACCACTGCCGTCAGTGTCCTCATTCTCCGCGGGCGTCGGGGAGGACGGCGTCGGCGACGGTTCCGGTTCTTCCTCCGTCGCGTTGAAGCACGGGATCCGGTAGGTGAAGTCGCGCGCGCTGACGTAGGTGATGTCGGCGCTGTTGTCAGGGGTAAAAGCAAGTCAGCGTCTCGACGTCGGGCAGTTCCCACAGACTCTCCACCCTGAGAGGATCTCCGAAAATGCCATCCGAGGGTCCCGCTCCCCCGTCCGTTTTGCGGGTCTGATAGGAGGATGAAATATGAGAATGGGTCAGTCACTTACCATGCATAGTAGGTTTCGTTGACACCGTTGTCGAACTCCGAGGTGTACCTGATCTGCAGCGTCGCGTTGCTCCCCGCCCCTACGTCGGATGGCGGGTCGGCGATGTTCACGCACTGGTGTCCGGGGTCGAGCTCCCTGATGCGATCCGCCGAGACCAGTACTTCGAAGTCGTCGTTCGATTGGGGGTCTGACTCATATTAGATGCGTTCGGCTTGAAGACCTACCTACTAGTAGTTAGGGAGGCATCTCCACGCACCGTCTTGGTAAGAGATGGCTATCTGGATACCGAACGACTCGTCCTGCTGGACGAGCGCGACCTGGCCGCCGGCTGCGATATCTGGTTAGTAATCCTCCGCTCGTCCCGGACAACGGACAGGAAGGGAAGCCCTACTTAGTGGGAAATCAGTCCGGTTCGTCGGCCCCGACGAGGTGCCGCACGGCGCGACGTTGTCGTGGTACGACAGCCACTCCCTGTCCGGAGGCCACATAAAAGCCGCAGGCCCCATGTCCTCGACCTCGTCGTCGCTGCCATGCTGTGCCAAAACGCCCCTCGAGCACAATACCGCAGCGACGACCGCGAGCGTTTTCAGAATTCTGAGCATCTTGGCTGGCTGCGTTGTTCTCACGGTGCGGGGAAAGCCGATTGTCTGAGATTGGGGTAACACTCGACGAGCGAGGCCCGCCTCCTAAGTACATATTCTTGCACGTCAGCTCAGTGATGGCCGCGGTTATGCAAGGTATCACATGGTATACGCTCTCGCCTGCCATGTAAGTCTGCGCCATCGCTGATTGGATCGATGACATGCGCCTAGGCCATATCTTCTTTGATGGACATATCCCGCTGCAGCCGGCAGGTCGCAGTGGAGGGTGACAGTACAGCAGTATATGGTCCGACTCTCTCCGATAGCTACATTTGTTCTCTGCCACGACCCCATTCGAGCCACCAATTTAGTCCATTCCACCGGCTGAAGTTGGTTGATTGGCGACCAGCGGCCTGTACGGACTGCGTAATCCGGACTTGGCATTGTGCTGGGAAGTGTCGATGGGTCTGGCAGCCCAGTTTTATCAGATTAGATGATCAGATAAGATCCAGTATCTATATCCACTTGGTTACGGCGGATCTGCCGGGATCGGAGCTGCGCTTAATATATCGAGCCCAATGTGCTGTGGGACTAACCGGCCTGCCACTCTCGGAAGGGGGACCATATGGTCCTACAAGCAATCAATTGGAGACTCCGACCATCCAGCCATCGCAACTACGTAAGATTTCAAGCCATGTTCATGGGGATTGGGCACGACATAACGGCAAGGGGGTACACCTGCGCGTGAGGGGAAGTCCGCTCAATAACGTAGCAAAATCTACCACATGTCCATTGGTGCACAGATTTCCTGGGGCTAAGCATGGTCTTGCAGTAATACTTGCATTCCACGAATTACACAGGGTACCCAGAACGAAATGTCATTGGGTGGATAGGGGGCTGCAGATCTACACAGCCAGTACTTCGTATAAAGCGCCTTAACGTCTTACATATTACCTACATTGAGCCGATCCCGGGATCTCGTAGCATTTCAATTCCCTTGAAATAAAATCCTATATTCTGCGTTCTTCCCCGCCTCATTCTGTCTTCAGGTTCATTGTGATAATACTGTCACCTCTCTGGCTCACTGCTCTCATGATGTGGCCGTCTCAGGTGCTCTTCCTCGCCGTCGTGAGCGGACGCGCGGCAGCCAATGCACCAGTTTCGGAACTCGACCTCTCGGCGGTCCTAGAGAGTCGTCAGATATCTGAGGAAGCGCGCGAGTGCCACGCGGACTGCGGCTACTTCATCGTCGGTTCCAGCCTCCCAGACCAATGCGGTAACGCGACCTGGACGGAGCTGCTCGACGACTGCCTCGACTGCGCCCTGGAGCACGACATCTGGAACATCTACCGGGATGGCGTCACACAAGCTGCGGGGGCCTGCGATTTGCCGGTGGTACCCGAGCAGCCGGACGCCGATGAGTCGGTTTCGCCGTCTACGACGCCCACTGCGTCTCCAAGCACTACCGGGACCGTCAGCACGACCGTTTCTACGACGATAGTGAGCACGAGCTCTCATGTGGATGCTGTGGCGTCGACGACGAGCGGGATACCTTCTCCTTCGGTAAGTGGTGCAGAATGGTTATAGACGATGGGGTTCCCTAACGCATATACAGCCAACCGAGTCTCCGACTGCCGAAGGCCGTGGCGTATCACTCCAGAGCGTGGGATACTGTGCCATTTTCTTCTGCGCAGTGGGAGTCATTTTCAACTTGGTGGTGTAGTGTCATGAAGGGGGGGCAATTTCCACCAATGATTGTGAAACAGGGCGAACGTGCAGCCATGTTCAAGCCATGTAATTAGCAATATATAATAGCAAATTCCAAGTGTAGAGTAACCTTGCGCCTTTTCTGCATCCTTGTTATGGAGTTGGCAGCGGCGCTCACGGCCAACGCTGACTCTGGTTATCAGGCTCGTTTCGGGCCAGGTTGGTCCCATCTAGCATCATGCGTCCGCAGCATATCCCCCTCCGAGTGTTAAGTTCTGCGTATATTACGGCAGTCATCGTTAAGTAACTAGTGTCAGCTCGTAGCTATATCGAGTTCGCCTCAGTCGTCTAGGTTACTTTATCAGCAACTTATCAGGAGTTTCTGCCTAGGGCCGCAAGTGACTTACCCAGGAGAACAACAGTTAGTTTCTCGATCTCTGATCTCTGCGTAAGTCTTCATTCCTTTTCTGCTCTCTATCGAGCTGTCTCCTGTACACTGGGACACGCAACAGATTCCAAGACCTGCACCCTTCCCTTTTATCATCTCACCGCTTTATCCCACGGCCTAGCAATGAATAGTATCACACATGCAGAGCGAAGTGTATTTCCTCCTTACATAGCAGACCACATGCATGCTTGGTGAATTCAACGCTGCCGGCTCGAGCTCAGTCGCCCGTCTCCACGCTGGTCCAGATTCAACAAACTCTCGGGTCTAGCCTCATTATCTGGCCATTCAGGAGTCTTCGGGAGCCAATTCGAATTCAGAGACGAGACGTGTCTTAGCATGATTTCTGGAACTGTGAGGTTCGACGGCATCGCAGTGGTGTTAAGCGTTCCATGGATGCATAGCAAACTGGTGGGAGGGCCCATACCAATGAGAACGTGACATCACACGCTGAAGCATATACGGCTACTGAAGAAGATATTTCAGGTTGACCTCTGCGAGGCCCTAGATAGAAAGACAGGGTAGTGAAGCCTCCTTAAAGACACATAAAAACAACCGTAACAGAGAGAAAGCTTTACAGGAGACGCAGAAAGCAATCTCCACTAGTAGCCGCCCTAACTAAGCCAAGGCTCAACTAATAGGGGGAGTCTGAGAACACCGTAAGACATGGTCCGTATCAAGTTTACGCATTGGTTTCCCCGCTCTTTAGCGATGACTTTTACCCACTCCATTGGGTCCCCTGCCACACGCTATTTTAAGTACCTGCACGCTAAGCACCCACCTAAAAGAGGTCTGCCTTGATCCACCTCGTAGAGGTCTGCCTTTATCTACCTCGCAGAGGGTCTGCCTTCATCCACCTCGCAGATGCGTCCTGGCTTTTCTTCTGTTCATGCCTGGTGCCACTACGTACTATGGCGACCATCCACAGCTTGATTGCCATCAGCGACAGGCTCTACCGTTCCCATCGTCCATTCGACGCCCCGTTAGACTCGTTTGCCAACATTTACAACAAAGTCTTGGAGTTGAAAGCTCAGGTTGAGATCCTGAAACGACTATGGGATGTCATAGAGTTGCTGCGGCAGCATCCATATAACACCCTGCCAAACCAGCGAGCCACAAGAATAAAACATTTCATACTTTTCGTCTTTGGAATATCCGCTCCTGGAAGATTCCGCCGTGGTTTCTACGACAAAAATGGGGCCAACAGCCTCAGCCCACTGCGCGAGTTAAATTACCGCGGTCTCATGCTCCTGGCGCTAGCGTATACCTTCGGAGAACTTGCAAATCTGGATTCAGAAACCACCAGGTACTTGATGCCAGTTACGCAAAGGTTTACCAGCTGTCATGAACTTCCTAATCTCCTGCTTCGAGACGACGTGGACAAGGCCGTCCTCGGTCTCGTAAGGGCCAACAAAGAAGGTTTACTAGATGGGATCATTCGAGGTAGGTCCATTTTGTCATCTTGATAAACGGTGATGCTCACTACATCAGATTACTACACCGCCAGACGAGGCCCCGGGGGTACGTACAAGTCTTTTCGTACCAGACACGCAGCTAATTAGATAAGATTGGCCTGCGAGAATGCCCGAGACAGATTCGCGTGGCGCACCGGCTCCCGGCGAGATCGTCCCAGATTCAAGTGCCGCGACGGCGCAGTTTACAATGGGTTTAAACACAGAACACGTGCTACAGAACTACACACAAGTTGTGCCCATGGGGAATAAGATGTACCTTCCAAGCCCCTATTCTCGTATCCCCAACTATTACCAGCATCTGTCGTCCAATGTCCCACAACCTTCGTCGTCAAATCTGTCGGATGCGCCGGGCCATCCCTCAGCACCACGGGAGGTGGCTATGATGCAGAAGCTCCCACGCGAATCGTCAACCGGTCTATCATCAGCCAGTTTGGGGTTCCGGTCATGAGAGCGAACCATCCCCGGCCCTCACACCCTCTCTCCCTCGACGATTTCCTCTCCTACACCCCGTCTCTCGATCTTTTTAGCCGTGTACCTCATAACTATCAACGGAATCCCATCAGGCGCGCAGAGCACCTCATTTTCATCGAGGCAGAGAATATCACCAACTTGCACGGAGTATTCGATGTGTTCCTCTTTGGAATATGTCAAGACAGCATATCGTTGGTTCGAAGGGGTTGTTCTGGCCGGCTCCCGTGATTCTTCACGAGTTAAGAGACTGTCAATAGACATCCTTGCTCTGATGGTTATTGTCGGGGATGCAGTAATGACAATAACCACGGATATCTTTTCCGCTGGCGGGAGGACTCCTTTCACATAGATGAACCCTATCTCATCATCGAAATGAAGAAGATAGCCCTGCCGGCGAGCTTGCTGTGCAATATACCCATACTAATCTTTAATTAATATTCCATTAGGCCGAGGAACGCTCCGACTTGCCTTGTCTTCATCACTGTTGTATGTTCTAATAAGCTTTCGGGCTTCTTCAGGCAAGAGGTCCGGGTTCGCCGCAAACGGCACCGTCAATATATCGTCCGTCACCGCTTGTACATCCTGTTCGCGGATCTTGACTCCTGCGGCGAGATTCCGAAAGTCCTCTGTCGCCTTAATGATGTACATAATCAATTGAAATTTTGATTTGGAAGAATGAAGTGAGGCTTTTGCCTAGGTACACGAAGCCACCTGTTGGCCTTTTGACTTCCCTTGACGCTTTGTGGTGTTCCTAACGGAAATTCGTCGGCTAATTATCACACCAGTGCAGTAATGGCTTCGGACCATCGCATTGTGAACAATGGCTGCGAAATTGGGGCCAAAAAGCGCATGCGAACTCAGATATATCGCACAGGGTTCCCGTATCTGTACAAACCGAACCTTTTTTTTTCCGGAGAGGGGGAAGGGGGGAGGGGCTGCCGCGTAAGATCGGACAAAGGTCGTAGCTGGATCCTTATGGCTTAGGTTTTAATAGTGATTTCTAAGTACTTGAGTAAACATATCTGTTTTTAAACACTTAAGTGGAAGATTAACCTTGTGTGCACATCAAGGAGGAGGTCATTTGAAGCTAAGTGGAAACGGGGATTGGGAAGGACTGCGGGGCAATATTGGAGCAGTGGATAATGTTGGCTTACATAAGATATTCGGATCTTGCCGAACCTGTGATAACCGAAGCAGGTTAAGCAATATGATGGACCCGGTTTCATGTTGTAGCAGGGTTATGTTGTATGTTGTCCCAAGCTAACCCCGGACCTACGGCGCTGAGAATTCTCGCTGTCCCGGTGCATCAAACCCGTTAGACTACATAGTAGCAGTGCTTCCCCACCGCTACCATGAGGTCCCCGGAAAATGAACATTCCTGGTGGTGTTCTGCGCCAAACTGTTCATGCATCACGTCAAGCATGGATATAGCTGGCTGCAGGTTTCGCCTAAAGCGCATGCATGCGGTTAACATGCCGCCGGCCACTTGTTCGCTGCAAGAAGCAGTGTACCCTGCACTATCAATCACAATCTGTAACTCTGCTTCTGCTGGCTTGTATTGGGCATACCCACCATATCGACCACTTTACAGCATATAAATATGGCAGCCTTTCACGGACATATCTGCTAACAATCGTCAACCAGCAACTACACCATCTATTTTCGACTCTTTAGGCTTTCAGATCTGCGCGTTCGCATTTTGACCATGGCCTCGAAGCTTTCCCCGCCAACCACATGTATGACTACCATCTCCCGTCGTGATCACCTAGAAACAGCAATCCCGCTTACTCCTCGAATAGACCATAGGACTGCATGAGGTCAATTTGTTCAATTTCTTATCAGACAGCACGTACGCTACGTGCTTTGCCGTATCATGCGATGGTAAAGTTTGCAAGGCCGAAAAGTGCCCAAAATGCGGCACGGAGCGCCCTAATAATTGAGCGGGTCTTGGAAGCAACGTTCCCGGACTGGAACAGGACAACTGTATTGCAAGACAGAATGCCTTGGGCTCTAGGATGGTAGCCTTGTCAGCATATTTCAAGGGATCGAATTGCATCAATTTATGTTTGCGAGCCAGGACTGTTGAAGGCTCTTGTCTCTTCCCCAGGTCCTCTGTAGCTCTCCTAAAGGAGTCATTTCCCTGCAGAGTAACGCCATGGTTTCTATTCATTAGTGGCCAAGAGGTAGGTAAGATCTACTCCAAGATTACAATTCGGCCATGAGACTTGCTAATCGGGGTACATAGGTGGAACTGGCGTCAGTGTGGTTTTCCAAAATCGGTATTATCATTCCGGACATGCATGGCGGCTACGGCATCGGCGCGTTCCAGACATTGGCCGCCCTTTCGAGAGGGCCACTTCCTTCTTCTTGGCTTGGGCAAGGCAGGCCGAATTTCCTGCCAGGTCGCTCAACCTCCTAGCTCAGATAGAACAGGGGAAACAAAGAGGCTTAGCTAGGGAGATGAGCACGTCCGTCCTTGAATTTCCAACCCGCCTGGCGACTACGGTGGAAGCGAGACATATGGCTCTAAAGGATGGTCCGTTTCCCGTCTGCCATACCGATCTGACGCATAGCAACGTCGTGGTTGACAAGAACTACGATGCGATTGGTCTCATTGACTGGGAAGGCGCCTGCACCCTGCCCTGGGAGTTGGTCGAGTACCCGCTATTCCTTGACACGCTCCCGTGACCTTGAGCACGCTCGACAAATACGATGAAAAGGGAGAACCCCTGGATCTTCACACGAGACGGTGCTGGCAAGATAGAAAGGCATACCTGGATATGGTAACATTGTCAGAGCACACTGATCATCGGATGTCTGAAAGTCTTGGAGATGCGAGGGGCCAGAGTTTGGCTTACGCAGTCAGGATTTTCAATCCAGGCATGCTAGGCTTGTATAACCAGGCGTTGGACCAATACCTCCCATGACGAGTCAATCCGACACTTCCTACCTGTTAGGGATCCCCAATCCAATATACTACACTACTCACTCTATCTCCTCAGATTTATTTGGTGAGTGACCTCTTGCGGGCAACACTTTTCACACTTGATAGGGACTCCTTCAGGCGGTGGGGGGCGAACTCTTAGAAGGCTCCGTATCGGGGAGGGGCTGCCCGGGGAGGGGTTGTAGGCGCGTACCGTTTTATGGGGAGCTATTGTCGGCGCGGGTTGTTCATAGGGTGGGGTGGTTGCTCCGCACTTGTCTGGTTACGTCCAAGTTTCCATTATCATCGCCTGGTGGTGATGCGCCACGCTTCCTGCCACTTCCCATGCAGCCACAGGCAGTTTACAAAACTGGACCATTTCACGTCGTTCAAACAGTAGCCAGGATAAGAATAACGTGGATAGTAATTTTCTTAAGTTATTAAGAAATGTGGAAGAATTTGTATTCTGCTTCGGGCCTTCGTTCTGCGGGGTGTATGGCCTGCCAATGGGCCTGCTGAGCTATTGGTTCGTAACACAAGAGTGCCTCACTTCCTTTCTGACTTAACAGCATCCTCAGTTTCCAACGCCAATGCGAACAGGCTACTTGCACACAGAACCGGGCATGTTCTTTTACTTAACTCCAGGGAGGAATCCTGAAGCAATATTGATGCGACACTCGGTTATTTTCCTTCCGTGATAAAAGGCATAGCCTATCAACTTGGAGTTAGCCGTACCACACATATATGACCCTCTTCTCATTCAACACGCTTTAAAAATACCCTCCACTTACACTTCAAGTCCCGGTCGACAACTTGGATCACCATGCTATACTGCACCTTATAGTGCTTCCTGCCTATCTGTCGACCGTTTGAGTCGCGCGGTGGATCAGTTGGAGTAATGAGTCCCTCGTCAAGGAGGAAATTGAAATCGGCCACAATTCTGCCAACTAACTGAGAGCCTGGTGCAGGTTAGCAGGAATACAAGATTCGCTCTGAAACTCAGCTCGAGGAGTCTGTATAATAACACACCCCTGTTTTTTCTGTGCAGTCTTGAGTAATGCGATTCCGTAGCATGGTCGGAGACATAAAGCAGCTCCTCGCAAATGAGAGGAGTCGGCGGATGAACAGGGATATTGTGGCTGCAAAGTAACTCATCCGATCGCCACACAGGGGGGATTACGTTACCCTATTTAAGATGTTAGATGTGCGCCCGGACAGAATTTAATATTGCCTACAAGCTTGAGAACCCAGTCGATTGTATTGTTCACGTAAAGCTCCCCGTCACACTTATCCATCGTTGGGGTAGCCTTGGCCAGCTCGTGTTCCTCGTATTGTTTATATGGTTCTGATCGAATTATGCCGTAGCTCGACCGCGCATATCTTTCAGGCCCGCGCTCCTTGTTCAAAGCCCTAAGGACGGCCCCGGATGCTACCGCCGTGACACTGACTGTAGGGTTAATTGTGTACGGTAAGCCTGATGCGAAATAGGTGGAGGGGGACTCACTCATGTGGAGGGATTAGCAATTCGATTCGGCATCCTCTTTCCCTGCAGTGCCGCTCCAGACTCTCACGTAGGTATTTGCGAAGGGACACAGACCCGGCAAAACCACCGATCAGAACGACGTGCTGGTTGTTACTTAGTGTCTCTACCTTGGTTTGACGGCACAATCTTAGTCGAAGCAACTCACATCTACTGGCATGCCTTTTGCTTCAGCAGCCTCAATTTGCGAAAACATGAGTCTCTCGATTCCTTGAAGACAGGGTTGAAATATCGCCCGGATGGTCTCACTGTAATAGTTGGTCAATTAACCACAGGCAGCCTGCGTCTGAGCGCAGTCGATAATGTGACTTACGGTTTGATATACAGACGGTTCTGGCCAAATCCCTTCGATTTATCCTCCTTGAGACCTTCACATGCGAAAGCTTTATAGGGTTGGTTGGGAATTGTGATGTCGAACGATCTCTTGCAGCGGTATTCGAACTCATTCATCATAATAGTCTCGACAATCCCATCAATGGTGATCCCGTCTTTCTCAAGGTATTTCTCATCCTTAAGTCTCTGGCGGATGTAGTCCCTGAACGCCTCGTTCAGGTAGCTGGACCCATATAGCCCCCCTTTCCAGTCTTAGCTGAGTCTCATCTTTGAATATGATTCGGTGCCAAACCTTGTGGACGAGCTCCCTCTGCCGCCAACCGCAGTGGTGCAGTTTGGCTGACCTTGTATGTGTTCGCATCGACAGTTCCACCGCCTAGAGAGGTGTCAGTGGGTATCATGTCGTCGAAAGGTTATCCTCTCTATAGGTCTTTACCGGCATCGAGTAGGACGAAGGTATCATTTCGCTGGACACAACGTCAGAGAGACCCTTGCGTAGAAATGCATCAAATGAGATACTAACCTTTATGATCCTGCTATTCCCAAGAACGTAGGTTGCTGCCGCTTCTGGTTCTGTAACAACGAACAGGTTCTTGATCGAGTGGTTTTCGATGTTTACTCCTTCGAAGTTCGCTGCAACGATTGCCACAGACAATGCAGCCTGCATGTCCCGACACGCCTGCGGGCTCCAGATTGCCGGGACGCACATAACAATCTCTACCTCGTGATCGTCATACAGACGCTGTGATTGGAGTTCTCTCTTAGCGTGTCGAAGTAGACATGTGAGATAGTCAGCAATGACATTAGTAACAATCGGCTTCTTGATAACCTTGTGTATGCGAAGGGTGTTAAGCGTCGGCTCAAGACGATCGCGAACCCTCTGAGTTTCTTCGTCTATATGGAGTAGGAGCTTAAACCGTGATAATGCCTTGATATGGTTGTCTGAGTGAGTGTCGCGAAAGCCCCAGGCTCTATGGACTTCATAGCCCCATCTGAAACCGGTGGTGTCTGCTTGGATCATCTCTAGGTCATAAACGTCTTGGTTGCGGTCAACTTCCATTACGTCGTCTTGATCGTGGTTATTATGGTCTCCATTGTGCGGTGGATTGTGTTCTTCTACTTGCTCGCCGTAGTCAGCCTGGCCATCCACTGCAGGGTCCAGATTTGCCTTCTTGCGAAAGTGTCGATCCAATGGGTAAATGAGCTCCGTAGGGGCCTCACTCCTCATCGGGTCTCCAGCATTGGCGTGAATGTCGTCGGGGTAGTTCTGGATGGATCGAATGTTGCTGGACAATATCCTTTCCGGGGGATCACCAGGCTTTAGGGCAACAAACGAGATGGCGGAATAAGTGGTCCCGAAGTCAATGGCCATAACCAGGCGGTTTGATCTGATTCTCGCTTGCACGTCGTCTATGAGATTTGCTAGAATCTCAGGTCTTCCCGCCATGGGCACGTCCTGACCACCTATTTCATCGTCGGGTATGCTCCGGGGATCTTCCCCTGCCAGTGTGGACGTGGTTGCTCTTGAACCCGGCATCACTGGCTCGACCAGCGAGACAGAAGCTGTCCAAAATTCCACAGGCGTAGATCTCGTTTGGGACCGTCTGTCGCTTCAGAAAAGTGTACGGGAGCTCAACAGCCAGATCCGTGAGGCAAAGCTTCGAGTGTCCACGAACCGACAAGGAGATCTATTGCTGAAGCGCGTGATACAGGGTATATATATATATATTAATGACTGTTTGGCCGAGAATTCGTTTGCAAGCCACGGCATTTTGCACTGTAGCCCCTACTTTTGGAGGCCTTGTGAGAGCAATGGACATGGCGTGGTTGCGCTACAGGGCATACACCCTGCAACGCAACTGTAATGCGCAGCCAGTTCAGTCTGTGATTGGCCGCTATTGATATGTTGGTGCAGGGTGCAAATCAGGCTGCATATGGACAGGGTTTCTGCTGAACCCAAAAGTTTCTCAGCCCATGCTGTTATCTTGGCGAAAGGCAGTGAGGCGGCAGTGCTGTCGAGAACTACTCCTGAATTTGTTCGTGAGTAAATCCTTCCAAATTTATAGACACCAAAGCTCTTTCGGTCACCAATGTGCCGTCTGATTCTCCTCAAACGCCCTCACTTTTTCACCCCGAAGGATAGTTCACTTGAAGATGTCGCATCGTCCCAAGCGTGCAAATAAGGCTCGACTTCGAAAGGGACCAAACAACCCACAGATCTGGTTCCGTGATGATGTTGCCCAGTTATTGGCTTGGTTAGAATATTGTCGTGAGCATGGCGACAACTTCGCGGACACCGTGACTGGCCACCTGAAATCCACCCGGCAAAAGCGCTATACATGGAACCAGATTGATGGAAAGCTGAGACTCCTCTGGCGTACCTACGGGCATGATGAGGTGGAGGGAGCTAAACCAGGTGAAATTTTCGAAAAGGGGACGTCCTGCTTGACAGGGTTGAGTGACAGTCTGGTGAGACTGATTGACGATATGAAGACGGCTCTGAAAATCGAAAGAGAACAGACAATCAAATATCGACTTCGAAGTGCATCCACAAGAGCATCCGTTCCTCCTGCTTCTTCGTCCTACTCTCGGCGGAAATCAACGTCCTCGCTCAGCTCGTTCAGTTCGACCCCTCGCCCTTCACTACTACCACGCGATTCTGCGACTTCATTGAAAGATTCAAGGTCAAGCTCAATAGTGTCCTTGCATGAACAGAGTCAAACCGTAAGTTCTCTTTATCCAAACAATCCTTCTGGGTTGAAGTACCAAGTCAATGACCGCTCATGAGAAGGATGAGACTCGTGAATCCAAGAAACGGCGCATCGCTGAGACATCGCCGGCTCCTAATAGACGCGCATATGAGCGGGAGAATAAAGCAGAAGCAAGTTCTCATAATGGCGATCGAGTCCAATCAAACGTTATCCCAGCTGATCCGCTAATGCACCCGAACGATATCCCCGATACTCCAGTAGACCAATACATCCACGAACTAGTGCAGCTGCGAGTTGCGATGGCAGAGAAGGATAAACAGATTAGTGAACAGAATGCCAGACTTATCAACAAGGAGAATCGAATCTTCCAACTTGAGGCCCAACTATCTTCTAATGCCAGGGAATTCGAAGAGTTGCGGCGATGTCTACGCAAATCTAAATCATCGGATCCGGAGGCGACTATAGCAGCCCTTGAATGTACCGAATCATATCTGAAGGAACAGCTATCCCACATTCAATCATTCCAGGTAGACATCCAACGCTTGGAGAATGGCTCCATCGGCCTACAAGATGGTGATATACGAATGAGGATGGATGAACTTGAGGGTCTTATTTTGGACAGTTGTTCCTCTCTTCAAGATATGGGGTGCTACGGCATGGCTAAAGGCGAAGACCCCACAAGCCAAACCAGCAGCCTGCAAATACTGAGCCGTAGGGTGTTCGGCGCGAGTCGTGCAAACTCCAAGGCAGACTTTGAGAGCAAGGCCTCGCAGCTTGATCTGTTGCGATCTTTAGTGGCCGCCAGCGTCTGCATCACGGCTTTTGAATCGCCATTTCTTGACTTTCTCGGCAGAGAGTCTGCTTTATTGGATAAATATCGAGATTGTCTTCGCCTCGTCAATGGTAAGGTCTTTTTTTTCCCACATGTTTTGGTGAATCTGTCGACGACATCAGGGTACCAACGCTGACTTGATACAGCCAGCTCTAGCGCACTTGGAACGATTGATAGACTGGCGCACAAGTCTCTGATATCTGAGGCTTACTTTGAAACCCAGCTACTCCCAAACACATCTTCGGAGCTAGCTGCCAATTTGGCTGAAACTTTGTCAACTCTTTCGACCACTGATAACAACCCCCTCGAGTACCACCGAATCGATTCCTGTGACGAAGAATTCCCGCCCCGGTCCCCTGTCAGCTTTTTTCGGGCGATATTCTCCAATGCGCTAAAGTTGAAGGCAGACTCACTTGTGACTGGCAAGCAGTTCAAGGCGGTTTTCCCACCACCGGGGGTCTGTTTTGACCCTACTTCCATGAACAAAGACGGTTGGAACTTTGACGGATATGAGCAGAGAGCCAGGCTTATTCAGAGGAGAAATCCGGAGGCCATCGTACAGGGAGCATCTCATGGCGCCGACACAGAGACCGTGAAACTTTGCCTCTTCCCAGCTATCTACTGTCGCTCCATGCCTGAGTCTGATATAAGCTTGGGACCAGTTTCTGATATGAATAAACTTGTCGTGGATTATGCCAATTTCGTAAGTTCCGATATGGAGGACACAGAGGGTCCTCCCTGGAAGGTTATATCAAAGGCTGTTGTATCAATCTGAATGTTGCTGGGGCATTTGACTGCAAGCCCTGAACGAGCCTTTTCAGGAGTCTTCCTCGCAGTTAAGAATCGGCAACCCCGAGAGAAGACTATCGGCGAGGAAGCGTAATTGGGGACGATGGAAACGCTTCTCGTTGTTGTGGGGTCATATGGTTTCCTTGGTGGCTGGCGTCCTGGGTTATTATGAAGTTTGCTTCACAAGATGAAACTGAAGCCTTCCCGAGGTGGAGAAGTGTCCCCAGGGAGATTGTAGACTCGGGGCCGACGCGTCATCACGGTCCTCGAAATGGTGTACCATAGAATTTGATAGGCCTCGAGCCTTTGTAGCGAAGAGTCAACCGTGACTCAAGGGGAGCCAGCACGGGCACTGTGCAGGAACCAAGAACGCGTTCGGCCAGCGTACGATTAGTAGGGAACAGCGCCTTTGCGCGAGATATATATAGAAATTCTTCCTTAATCGACTCTTTCATTGGTGCCGAACACTTCTGTACGGTGTTAGAGTGTAATACTCGGCTGGAACCATCACATCGAGAGCTGCTGCGCAAGTAATATCGAAAGGATTTCTTGAAGATAGCCCCGGAGAGTGAGGAAGGGAGATGAGACACGCAGATGGGATTTTCACAATGTGTGTCAAGGGTTAGGCCGGGTTGGCACAAGGGCGTCTTATGAACTTGTTACATACAAGTTACCACGCTGATCCTCGACTACTGCATGCTTCAGGGGCAGGTTAAACGGGCAGCTCGATTATGACGAGGCACTTGCAGGTCTGCCTTGCTGGCGTCTGCTTAACTTGAGCCTTGCTCTTAGCAGAGAATGCGTCGGCTGCATGCCGAGTCAAGCCTCGGCCTAGGGTTGCCATTGCCAGTCAAAGCAGGTCAGAAAAGGAGATAACCCCTGAAGAGAAGATGACCCGTGAATATAGGATGCTTCCTGAGTCCAGTCCTTGACGTACCTAAGCCTAGGGTTTGCACTAACTACTGGTAATACTCGTGGGTATTAATATTTCAACGACGTACTAATTGGCGGACTATTCGGCGTATCGTCTTATGCCAAAAATAACGCCATTAACACACAGCTTATTTAACATTATACATAGTTTCTCTTAATCGCGTTCGTCTAAAAAAATTTAAATTGTTATAGGTGCCCATGGGTGGACGTATTTGTAATTAGCCATCCACGGTTATTTTTTTAATATGATGGAACCACCCACGGTTAACCACCCACAGGTGGGTACTGTAATTGCAAACCCTGCCTAAGCCCGACGACCTGAACGCTGGCGGTGATGCGCGAACAGGTTCTTACCACCAGCGTCCTCAAGTTACTGCTGCCAATCAGCATGGATCTCATACATACCTTACGTCGCCTCTTCTTATTACTTTAGGGATACCCTAGTAAGAATGTGGCTTTAGGCTGCTGAGCAGCGGATCCCGGCACGGGGCGATTGCGGGCCGGAGCACGCCATTGGCTGACTAATTCAAGATCGCGTTGTGCGACCTCTGGGCTTTATCAGCCTCCACTGAACCAACTTGCTATGGAGTCTATTTCTCGTTGCTTTCAATCTGGCGGCTTTAAGGCTATCGGCTAACATGATGGCTGCCAACAATGATTCGGAGAGCCAAATGGGGAGCAATGAGCAGACGCCGCTTCTCAGTGAGCGGCGACCATCCCGAGAGGAGCATGAACAGACCCCGTTGTTAGAGGGGCAGGAAATGCTGCCCGATGAGCACGAGCAAGCCGCGTTGCTCGAGTCGCCTCCCGAGAAGCGGACGAGAAGCTGGTGGCTCCGGCGTATATTCTGGGCGGTCGTGGCAGCAGTCATCCTGGCAGTCTTCATTAAAGGATGGATAGATGCGGATGACACCCATGTCAGTGAATGAAGCCATGCCGGGCTCCAGTAAGCTCGTGATTGACGTCTCCTTTTAGTTTGATCTGAAGGGTGCACTTAAGAAGGCGCTTGGTGGCGGTTTGAGCGGCGCAGCAGCAATGGTTCTTCAAGTTTTGCTTCTCATGGTATGTTCCCGTACCCTCTCCGTCTTATACGACGAAGCGAAACTAAAGCAATTAAATAGCCGCTTCGGACAATTATGAATTATCAGTATCGGCATGGGACATCTTTCACAGCTGCCACCCGGACCCTGTACCATGATGGTGGAATTAGGCGATATTACCAAGGCATCCTCCCCGCGCTCTTCCAAGGTAACTTCACGTCACCTGTGTCTGCGGATTAAGAACTTAAACCGTGTGAAGGTCCCATCTCTAGGTTTGGAGATACGGCGGCCAACGCCGGCATACTTGCTCTTCTCCAATCGAATCCGTATATGAGCAAGCTACCTTCGCCTATCAAGACCGTCTTTGCTTCTCTGTGGTAAGGCGCACTCTTCCTCAACCGTAAGAGGTTTACTCTGATTTGGTAATATGATATGAAGTGCTGCCGCATTCCGTATGATCCTAACCCCTATCGACACGCTTAAGACGACCCTGCAAGCGCAAGGGGCCCGCGGAACCGCCTTGCTGCGGCGAAGGATCAAAACGAACGGCCTTGGCAGTCTGTGGTGGGGTGCAATCGCAACGGCCGCGGCGACATTCGTGGGACATTATCCTTGGTTTGCTACTGTAAGCTCAAGGTCTCCATGCTCGTGATTGGCCGGGAACTCATAAGTGATCGGCCAGTATAACTTCCTCTCGGAAATTCTCACTGAACCCCCTAAACACCCCCTTATCGTGTGGCTTGCCCGTCTTGCTTTCATCGGATTCTGCGCCTCCATACTATCCGATTCCGTCTCCAACTCTCTCCGGGTTGTGAAGACATACCGCCAAGTCAACGACACCAAGGTCTCGTATTGTAAGCTCTCCCTTCCCACGAACGATCCCAATTACCAGTTACTGACAGGGTATGCGTCTAGCGGAAGCCGCGAGACTAGTCGTTCTTCAAGACGGCATATCTGGGCTCTTCGGCCGTGGCCTTAGGACCCGCATCCTGGCCAATGCCCTGCAAGGGCTTCTATTTTCCATTCTCTGGAAGCTATTCTTGGACCTGTGTGTGAGCCAACACTGCTCGCTGCCGATGTCTTGGGCTAACAGAGGACAACTTCAGTTGGGAAAAGAAGACTGGTTCCTGATCTATAGGCTTCTCCTAGAGGTGTGCTTAGCCATTACGCACTTGCACCGCCGCGATAGACGCAGCGTACAAAGCGCCCAAGCACTCCGTGGCGCACATTAGAGCTAGCGATTGCCTCCTGATACCACTACTGTTTCCTTAACTGCCACAGTCGCGTGGTTCAGCATACGCACGTCTGTTATGGCATTCCTCGTGCTCTTATATGCCCTTTGACACCCGGAAAATATACGAACTCGGCGAAAAGATGCCCATATAGAGACCAGTAGCTCTCCATTCAGGCGTTGCTAAGACTTATTGATAGGGGGCCAGACATCTGTCATTTGCATTCTCGTCAGCAGCTCTGTGGCAGGGCAAGGGTGCTTACACTTACGACCTCCACGGAAACTGCACATCCCTTATTTAAGGTTCATTGGGAGCAAACGGTGCTGGATCTCGTTTGGGATATAGAGTATATAAGTTCTGGCCATATTCCCTCCTTATGTTTGATAGACTCACGGCTAGGGAGTAATATGAATGACCTTTGGCGGCGACTTACAGTTAAAGCCTAGATTAACAGCCCATCAGCTTTCAGATGCCCCCTGATGTGACTCTTCCTTACACGTCTAGTCCCAATAGCCTGTTCAATCATCTCGACTTCAGTCGCTGTATGATAACAACCTTCATTTCTATCATTTAACGCCCTTGGGTAGTTGAGACCTTATTTACTAGCTGCCATTGACTCCGATGTCGTCCGCTATTCTGTCAGTAGCCCCGACAAAAGTGGGACTCCGCGCCACTTCAACCATTGGACCGCTGCAAACCGAGCATATATATTCTATTAACGTCATATCAGGTCTCGACCCCTTCCCACTCATATTGACCACCACAAGCAATCCGACTGCAAGAGAAAAATAGTCTCCAAGATGGCTTCCCAATTGCAAAAGAGCAAGATCGCCTTCATCGGCGGCGGCAACATGGCCGCGGCCATCATTGGGGGGCTGACGGCGAAGGGCATCGACAAGCAGAACATCTTCGTGTCGGAGCCGTGGGACGTGAACCGGAACAAGATGGCCGAGACTGGCGTCCGCACTACGGCATCCAACGCCGAGGCGTCGCGCGACGCTGACCTCGTCATCCTCGTCGTGAAGCCGCAGGTCGCGCAGGACGTGTGCCGGGAGCTCGCCGGCGCCTGGGCCGGGCGCCCGGCAGCGCCGCTCGTCGTCTCCATCGCCGCCGGCATCACGCTCGATAGCCTACGGCAGTGGCTTGCGCCGGAGAACGGCGGCGCACCACCGCACGTCGTGCGCGTCATGCCGAACACGCCGGCCCTCGTGGGCGAGGGCGCCTCGGGCCTGTACGCCGGCGACGACGTGGCCGACGCCGAGAAGGAGCTAGCGGCGGCGCTGCTGAGCAGCGTCAGCAAGGCGACCGAGTGGGTGGACCGCGAAGAGCTGCTGGACGTCGTCACGGGACTCTCAGGCACGTCATGCGTTCCCTATCTTGTTTCCCTTTTGGGTGCTCTCTCAGCTAACACGGATACCCACTAGGTTCCGGTCCCGCGTACTTCTTCGCCATGGTGGAGCACCTGATCGCCAGCGCGACGGCTCTGGGTCTCTCGAAGGAGCAGGCTACCCGGCTCGCGAAGCAGACGTGCCTGGGAGCGGGGAAAATGTTAACCGAGTCATCTGAAGAGCCGTCCCAGCTGCGGATCAACGTCACTAGTCCGAAGGGCACCACGGAGGCTGCTCTGAAGAGCTTCGAGGCTTCAGGGTTGAAGGAGGCTGTTGACAAGGCAGTCAGGGCGTCAACAAACCGAGCAGAGGAGTTGGGAAAGACGCTGGGAAGCTCATAGTCACCGCGTCGATGGTTTCTGTCACTAGGCATTCTGTAACGTATTGGTTGTCGTGGTAGGTGCATTTGTCAGCAAAAAGGGGAAAATGCATGTCTCGCGAGTGAACAGAAGCGTTGGTCATCAGGGAAGATGTACCCGATTGTAACAAAAAAAAGGCATTGAATTTCACTGCCGGCATTACTCCGTGTCGTTGAGTCTAGCCCCGTCCGCGAGGTTTCCTAATCTCCTTTTCTGGTCCCTTGGGTATGCTCAAGGGGCACTGACTCCGCCTTTCCCAAAGGTTTCTTGCTTCAACATTTGCGGCCGATGGGTTCTGGATGTGCCAATGCGAATCTTCAAAGGCATTTCCGATACGGCGGAATGAAGAGTGGAACTTCGGTCATTTCGGAGGAGCCTCATTACTGCTGGATATGATCAAGCGGAAGTGCCGTGCAACTCCCTACTCAACTAACGAGAGTGCAACGTCCCACTTCAGTCGAGGCTACATCCACAGGAACACAAGTTATGTGTATTTATTTCAACCATTCTGCGCTGCTGTGACCAAGACCTTTCGGATTTGGACCGCCGCTGTCCCCGGCTTCCCGAATACGATTTTAACCTTTTAAGGAGACCGCCGCGGAGAGCAGCTACTTCATTCACCACGGCCCGCGAATCACGTCCCAATAGGGCTGCCGCCAAATCAGATTCTCAGATTTCACTGACTATAGCGCGGCCTCACACGTATACAGCCCCGAGAGTCAATAAGACAACCCAGCTTCTCCTGCAACCTGACTATGCTTTGAGAGCACGTCTGGCTACAGCGGGGAAAAGAACCCGAGCTTCATTCATATTTTCAAGGTCATGCTACTCTCTCGGAAAATTTATTATAATAAACGCCGTTTCGATTCAAGACGAGCAATGGTGCGCAGCGACAGCCTCGGCTTGCGGCAGGTGCACTTACACGCTACGGTAGCTTAACGAAGCGCTCTGTTTCGTGGAACAGGCAAGCGTATCCATAGGAAACAGAGGCGAGGTGCAAAACCTCCGACTACGCAGGTACCTGGTCATTAATCCTCACATGCATCTTCTGCCATTTCGGTCACATCTGGACTCGAGTTCGGGTGCTTCCTCACGGGGACAGGCGTGTCACGAGGTCATATCTGGGGTAAAGCCGGCGGGATTTGGCATGTGAAGAGCTGCTAAACAGGGTCGTAACCAGGCGCCCAATCGTCTCCCCCTAGCTCGCTAGCCTTCGGGGCGGAGCTGACATCATTTCAGCGGCTGGCAAGTGGTAAGAGAAGCTACCTAGGTACCTAGTTTAGCGCTAACGTTAATGGCTAGAACGCAAACAGGAAGTTCCGAGGTTCGCCATCAGCTTTCCCTTCTCAACTCGACCGTTCCTCTACGTCTACCCAGACAATGGCCATTGTTTGAACTCCTCTCTTCATTTATACTTTATTGTGTACATTTATACTTACATTGTACTCCTGCGATCACTTCCGGGGCCAATTTCCTTGATTTCTTAAACACAACCTTCTAGATTCCATATCAAACACCATGGGTGGTAAGTGTCCTGCTTCGGTGGCGTGAGACTAAGCAGATAGGAGCTGACGCAGCCACCATGACAGCCATCGACCGGTTAACACAAATCTCCGGCCAGATCTCTGGCAGCAAATCGCCGCGGGACAAGATTTTAGAGAAGAACCCCGACGATGTATGTCCCCTCAATAACGCGCACCCACCACAGCGCCTTCCGAACATCCCCGGCGTACTAACCACCTGATCACTCCCGACAGATCGTAGTAACGGCATGCCTGCGGACCGCGTTCACGAAGGGCGGCAAGGGCGGGTTTAAGGACACGCAGGCCTCGGATCTGATGGTGGGCGCTCTAAAGGGAATCATCGAACGCTCCAAGATCGACCCATCCCTCGTGGGTGATATCTGCGTTGGTGAGGTGCTGGCGCCCGGCGGTGGCGCCACCGAGATGCGCGCCGCCGCCCTGGTGGCCGGCTTCCCGGAGACTACCGCCGTACGCACCCTCAACCGGCAGTGCTCCTCAGGCCTGCAAGCATGTGTCGACGTCGCCCACCAGATTAAGGCCGGCATGATCGAGGTCGGCATCGGCGCCGGCGTTGAGAGCATGAGCCTGCAATACGGGTAAGCTAAGCTATTCCCTTCCACATTTCACCACTGACCCTTTGTCACCCACGCGCCTACTGCATTCTGCTCTCCGGAATCTCAAAGATGCTGTTAGCTAACCCACTTTCTCCACCCACAGACCGCAAGCGGTGACCGAGTTCTCCGAGCTCCTAGAGTCGTACCCTGAGGCCGCCAACTGCAAGGTGCCGATGGGTGTGCTGTCGGAGGACATGGCGCGGGACATGAAGATCTCGCGGAAGGACCAGGACGAGTTCGCGGCGTCATCGTACCAGAAGGCGCTCAAGGCACAGGAGGCGGGGCTCTTCGACCAGGAGATCCACCCGCTGACGGTTAAGTTCGAGGACCCGAAGAGCGGCGAGACCAAGACGATCACCGTCAACAAGGACGATGGTGTGCGGCCAGGCATCACAGCCGAGTCGCTAGGCAAGATCAAGCCCGCGTTCGCCAAGGATGGGTCGATCCACGCGGGCAACGCGTCGCAGATCTCGGACGGCGCGGCAGCCGTTCTCATGATGCGGCGGTCGACGGCGGAGCGCCTGGGCCAGCCGATCCTCGGCAAGTTCGTGGCCGCCAGCATCGTCGGCGTCAAGCCGCTGATGATGGGCATCGGCCCCTGGAAGGCGATCCCGCGTGCGCTCGAGCTCGCGGGCGGCATCTCCAAGGACGACGTCGACATCTACGAGATCAACGAGGCCTTCGCCAGCCAGTGCCTCTGGTGCGCCAACGAGCTCGGCATCCCCAAGGACAAGATCAACCCCAAGGGTGGCGCCATCGCCTTCGGCCACCCCCTCGGCTGCACCGGCGCCCGCCAGGTCAGCACCCTCTTGTACGAGCTGCGGCGCCGCGGCGAGAAGGTCGGTGTTACGAGCATGTGCGTCGGCACGGGTATGGGCATGGCTGCCGTCTGGGTGGCCGAATAAGGTGATCCGTAGCTGTAAGATTAGGTGAGCGGGGGAAGAACAGCCCGGTTTGGCTAATCGGCAGTTGGGTTTATCAAGATGAGTAAAGCAGCCCATGATGGGACGTCACGCATTTGGTTGGGATTGCTTCAATCGGGTCGCCGTTAGCAAATAGGTACCATATTATATATGCATCTCAAAGACAGCAATACCTCCCTCCTTCCTGCCTATCGTACGTAGTAGGTCCTTAGCAGCATAACTCGGAAGTGGATCGGGCCATCAGTTCTTGATGAAATCCCACCGGCGCTCTTCGGATTTTGGCGGGTGATGGTTGGGGTGAGACCTTCATGTTCTTTAAGAGAATATGCTGCTACCTACTACTAGGTCTGGAATAATAGAAGATATAAAAATAGGAAGTGGAAAAAAATAAAAAAAGGAAAAAATAAAAAATAAAAGATAATGTGAAAGAAAAAGAATTGGGAATCACCCGGACCTACGCAAGCGGGCATAGGCTCCTTGCACCCTCTATCCGATACTGCAGTCATTCCCCCGCCAGAGAGACGGGCGGCTTCGATTCCTGCCGCGGCCACAGCCATCTTGTTTTTGGCCCCTTTTTTTGCTCTTGCCGCCGTTTAGTCTTATTGTCAACAGTAACCTTCTAGCAAAGCCTCATATATCAAAAAGCCTTATAGCTCCCAACGCGTGCCTCGTTAAAGAGGGACACGTGATTACTGCCGTAACTGCAGCTTTAACCTTTTGACACTTTAGTTTTATCATGCCGCCCTTTAACCTTATATCTGCCAGGACCGTCTAGATGAACACCTTATATGTCGGGACAGGCTCATATCTATCAGCTGCGTAGTGTAATGGTTGCACACTCTCACAAATACTCCTCCTATTATCCTTACTGTGTCCTCGACCCTGATGAGAGAGGGGCAGGTTCGATTCCTGCCGTGGCTGACGCTCAGTGACTTTCTTTTTTGCCGCCCTTTTAATATTATGTCCACCTGGAACCGTCTAGTCAGGAGCTTATATGTCGAGGCAACCTTATACACCTAACGAACAACAGTCCAAAAGCTGCGTGGTCTAATAAGTTAGCGCGCCCAAAGCTACACCCCTTGGCCGGCCTGTCACTCGCAATGTTGCCATTAACACCGGTCGAGTCCTCGCTCATGCAGCGATTAGCATTCTCTAGTATATTGAGTCTTGGCGGAGTGGTAGAACTTCGGTAGCTAGGAGGTGTTTGAGCGACAGGTGGGTCTCGGTATGGCCATGGATCCAGACAATGCAATACTTAAGTCCTTACATTTAGGGCTAAAAATCCGAAACATCCTTCGGAACAGCATGCGCAAACTCAGCTGCAGACCGATCACAGTTTCGGCGACTATTCATTGCACGCTCACAGCAGCGGGTGGTGCGCAGCAGATACCCAAACCTCCTACAGGAATTTTAACCCCGGGTGTTGCGTCTGAGAAAGGTATTTTTGGTGAGATGACTATTGCCATGATAAGGTACAGGGAGCTGAGCTTAAGACTGCAATCTTTCCACAGCCCTTTGAAGTCCACCCCCCAAATAATGTAGTTGCTGTTGTGAGACGAAGCGCCTGTCGTGAAAGGGGCTATCTACGTATCTATACGTCGCGGCATTTCCCGCTCAGCCTCCTCTTGACCGTTCCCGCCTCGAGGTCGCCGAGGATCGGCGCCCGTGGCGAGCAATCCTCCGCGCCCTACGAGGAGAAGTTCTCGACAAGGCCGCCGACGCCCTTCTCGCGTGCCAGTCGCACCACCTCCATGCCGACGACGAGGTCCATGAGGCCGAGCCCTACGCTCTTGTAGATGACGTTGCCGTCGCGGATCCAGCGCGCGAGGTGGTCTTCGCGCTCTTCCTCCTGCCGCTGCTGCTTCGCCTTCTTGTCCTTGCCTTCCCCCGCTGTTGCGCGGCTCGAGCTCCGCTTGTGGAAGAAGTCGCGCACGCTGATGCCGCCGCCGCCGCCGCTGCTGCTTCCGGGTCGGCCGGGGCCGCCCGAGGTGGACTCGGAATTGATGTCGAGTTTATCCAAGGATTCGGAAACCGATCCTCCGTCGCCTGACGAGGCGTCCGATCGCTCCTTTTCCGTAAGCCTCCGGAGCATTACTAGTTCTCCCAGCCTGGTTATCGATGTCAGTGATCATAACGCTCGTAGAGGGACTTTTCCGAGGTTTAGGCAGACATGCCGAAGGGGCAAAACCTGGGGAGGAAGGCTCACTCAACAAGTTGGTTGGGATCCAGTCCAGCCTCGATGATCTCGCCCGCCTCCTTTAGCGCGCCATCCAGGGTATCAACGATAACGGCGCCTCCTTCCGTGGCGTGCTTATGGAAATGTCGGCTACCGCTACCGGTCCTCGTGGCCTGTAAGAGCAGCTCGCGCGGGAGCTCGCGCATCCTGGGCGTGTAGCTCCCGATAGCAACGATGAGCCTCCCCTTGCGGCGAGCCTCATGATTCGTCAGGATCTCGGCGTCGAACAGGTCCTCCGTGCTAGGTGTGCAGCAGAATATGACGTCTGCAGCGACTAGGTTCTCCGTCTATCCCACATGTTCCCGAGTTAGTAGATGTCCTGCTCGGGGGGAGAATTGCTACTGACCAGCAGGCGCGGGTAGTCGCCATAACCGGGCGTCAGGACACTGAAATGCGTCGACTCCCACCCCTCACGCTCCTTCGTGGCTTTCGCCACCGCATAGAACTTTTTTAGGATATCCTTCGCGTTATCGCTGAACCTCCGGTTAATGATGTTCACCTGCTTGATGGTGTGGCCTCGGAGCATCAGCGCAAGTCGCACATGCCAGTATGCCTAGCTCGTGTGACGGTGTCAGTTCAGGAGTCTGATGTTTTCCTACGGTGATTATTCCCCCCTTTTGATGCAGACCGAGAAACAGAATTAAGGAGGCTCCGGATTCTCACCTGCAGCCCTGTTCCGAAGACAGTCAACGTCTGGACGGAAGCTCGCCTCACCAAGAGACAGGACGAGGAGAGGGCCGTCCGGAAGGCAGTCAGCGTCTTGGCATGGAGGAACCCCACGGGTGTGCCGACTGGAGAGTAAAGCGTCACGGATCCCGTGGGCGTGATGGGTGGACGCGAGGGTTCAGCATCAGGACCGGAGACCGTTACGACTGCGCGACGTCAGTAGCTGACTCTCTAGATGTGCAAATGGAGTAGACGACGTTACTCAACTGACCTTTTACTGCATGGCCAGCGGCATTCGCGGACGGCATGAAGAGCGTGGTCGCGCCCGTGACCTTGGAATGTATCACCGTCCGCTCCGGCTGATGGACAATCTCGCACTCGCCCCCTCCTGGCTGCCGGCCGGTCGAGTACACACAGAGCGCGGATCTGAGCTTATTCACGAGCGTCTCCGCCTCCTCGTAGGTAAGCGATTCCAGCACGGCGCGAACTTGCTCGTCGGAGAGGATCGTCAACGACATGTTCTCCGGTTCCGGACTCCCCGGCATTCCCGCGAGAAAAGCCTTCGGGTGAAACGTCGCACCTGGCCGACTCGATACCAAACCTGAGACTATTCGGTGTAAAACACTGAATAGTGCCAATGCAGAACTAGTGGAGGCCTGGAAGTTTTACGACCAGCCAATTGATGCCTGCGGGATTCCTAACGACCTCGATAACGTGTTGTATCAACAGGCTTTGACGAGCATTTGCGTTCAACCCCGAGCTCGCTTCCCGGACAATGCTGCTGCTTTTAACATCTTCCGAGCTGACAGCGGAGTCGACCGGAAAACTGTGCAACCACACCCGAAGTCCGGCTCTATTGACATCCGATTCCTTAGGAATATACCCCGCCATCATTTGCTCGCCGGTAATGACGTGCTAGAGGGGCAATTGCACTAAGGACCCTACCTAGATTCGGTAACTACCTACATGTACTCTTGAGCTTGGCCGGGTCAATGTGCCACCTGAACCCGCCGTCACTATAACCCAGTATTAGGCAATACTAAAGTACCCTTATACCCCGTACACCCTCGGTTTTGGAATAACCGCATAATCCACTACTACGCGAGATCCCGTATTATTGTCATCGGAGCATTACCACTAGGGGTATCTCTCGGCACTGAGGCGAAAGTTCCTACGTGGTCCACCAACAAGCTATGAATACCATGAAGTACCCCCCTTAAAATTGGGTTCTCTACCCTCTGTTGCTCCGGTTTCGGCGCCGAGCCCCGGAGGAGCATCTAGGGCCACCGCGAAAGGGCGAGGCCGAACCAAAAGCGGCCGAAATCCTAAAGGTGATAACAGAGCGCCTAGTCCTCCCAACAGTAGACAGATATGGACTGTTTTAAAAAGGTCTCATAACGGTGTGCAACATAGCGCGTGGAGGTAGCTCTTGAGTGTTCTAGCAACGGATCCCAGCTCTTTAAGCTTCTTTATAATGGAAGGTCCAGGCTCCAGGATTCAAATGAGAAGCAACCCAGGACTCGCTCCGCAGGTGGTTTTGATTCGGGGGAAGTCACGGAAACCGACGAATTCTTCAGAGCGTTTTGACCATAATATGATCTGTCTGGATGATCTCACCGATGGTGAAATCGTGATCGCCCACTATTGTTATAACCCATCTTCCCGTACACTATCTGCGCCTCGGGGATTCCTCCCAGGTTCCGAGCCACATATGCTTGAACCCCTGCTCCTTAGCCATGTCTTCGAGCCTGTTCGCCAGAACCTTCCCGATTCCGGTCCCATGACATCGAGGGTCGACGGAGATCCGCTGTAATTCCACTTTGTTATCCAAGTCGGCGACGCAAGGCTCGCTAGAACCACGTGGTAACAGGGCGAAGCCGACAAAATCACCACTCTGGGTTGTTGTAACGCCCATGTCCCTTGTTGGGGTCCAAAAGATATTCTTGCTAGTCGTCCTTATACTGTCGGACTTGTTGAGATACGCTTCAAGTTCTTGTGGCGGGACGCAGTATCCAAAGGTGGTGGAGAGACGTGGGACCCGAAGGCGGCCACTGCGGCTGCATCGTCAGGACTCGCATCTGGAATGGTGATTGAAAACTGGGAAGCCGGTAGCATGATGATATAATGATAACCGAGATTTCGATGTCTGGGCAGTTTGGTTTGCTTTCATATGGTCAGAATTCATATAAAATTATAGGATCCAACCAGAAGAAAGCTGTCATAGCAGCAGACCATCCCGGGTTCATATTTCAGCCTACGATGTCACTCTTTTCCATGGAAATTCACTCGTGCATTTCGTGAACCGTCCATCCTCCGCTGTGGATCTAGGATGTCTTAGAAAGGGTGCAACGGGAAGCCTAACGACTTGGACTAGGACCGTACCCGAGCCGCTGGTCTTGCCGGAGCTCGTTCTTCGTATAGTCGATGCCTGGACTAGGCTGTGATTATAGAATCCTTCGAGAACACAAGACAAACTACCTATGCTGCTGCTATTCTCTGAGCGAACCTCACTAATGACATATAGCTTTATGAACCGCGACTATGCCTATTCTCTTTTCCTATGCGCAAACACTCATTCGTACCCTAGTGGCAGTTATCCTGCGCAAAGGGGTGTAATTAGGTCCTCTTCACCTCACCAGCTTGTAGGGATATATATGTAAATCCATATAACGCTTGAACTAACACAGTTCGAGCGCCCGATCTTTTGCCATAATCCAATATAGCTCATCACTCCCTAGACCTGACACTACGCGCTCTTAAGCACTTCACCGGGACGGGTCCGGCAAGGGGAAGGCGAGGCCAACTTAGTGGTATCTGCTGCTTCGAAAGTCTACAGCTAAGCTAGGACCTACTCCGACTTGTAGTGTGATACTACCACGGATTTTCCTATGTAAGCAGACGCATGTCTTATCGCTGTGCCCTGGAAACCTACTATGAGATTCGGGAGGAAGGGTAGATTAGGAACTTACACAATGTCCAACCCTCCGAGCAGGAATACTCAACTAAGAGAACATTGTCGCCATCCCGGTCTCCGGCTGGACTCATGGGGGCAAAATCTTAACGCGAGCCAGGGTACGCCCCTGGAGACCGACGGAAAGTCGCTTGAGTATTGGAGAAAGGTTCTGTCCGTAAATAGGGGCCCTGATGATACGATGAACTAGGATTCGGAGAAACCTGGAAGCATTTCTAGATACCGGCAGGAACTCAAGCACAGGTGGCATTTAAAATCTGTGTCGATAGAGACGATGGCATCCTGACAGATAAGCCGTTCAACGTAAGATCTTACTATTACCATATTCTAGACCCCTGACAAGACCTTCCACACACGCACTTGTGACCATGCATTCATTGGGATGTTTTCAAACCTGCCGAGAATCCCATAGCGATCTCTCCAGCCCCGAGTTTGAAGATTTAATTATATTAACCTAATCGAGGATTGGAGAGTCAGCAGAATATAATATATAACTCTCTATTGATGCCCAGCTGTGTCTCCCTAGGCAATATCTGAACTCGCATAGGCGTGTTGAGTCGATGCCCCTTCCATATTGAAAGAGGATATCTTCTACACCTTAACAGCCATAGAGATAAACCTGCGATACACCCTCCATATACACCCTTCTTATACACCCTTCATATACACCCTTCATATACACCCTTCATATACACCCTCCATATACACCCTCCATATACACCCTCCATATATACGTAAGTCACAATCTTCACCATCACAGTCCATTAACCATTCAGACGTATCGAACCGGTGCATCAATGGCATTCTCATAGGTACCTAGCAATGTCTTCCGAGCCCCCGCTACCGTCCATTTTCTGTTCTGAAAGACTCCGCCGCCGCCGGTACCCGATCACTTCGGCGCATATGTAACTTAACATGCCGCTTAACGCTGTACGCTGTACTCCCTAGTCAACCATGCTTCGACAGCAAGACTTGCAAACCGGCCCCCCCCCCTCCCCGGGGGGACCAACGAAACTGGCCAACGCCCGCATGCACACATCCCAACTCCACCTCCTCGCCTATGTAGCTTAGTTCCACATAGGCTAGGGTAGACGGATAACAGCCCTAAACTCATGTAGGTACGTCCGTGGGTTAAGTGTATATACTGTATGTTCCGTTTGTATGTATAGTCCTCCCTCCTTCATGCAATAAATGCATACCTACAGTAGGCAATAACCGCCGCAGCCGCAACCGGGGCTTTTCAGAACGCCTGCATCCCCGCGGCCCCGTCCCCCCCGAAAACAAGCTGCGCGTGCCGGCCCCTAACGACGCCGCCGACCTCGGGGACCGCGCCCCGGCCCTTGCCCGTCTTAGCCGTGCCGAGGCCGAGATCGCGCACGCGGCCCGTGGCTAGGTCGAATAGGGTGCCGTGGACCTGGAGGCCGCGGTCGCGGACTGCCTCGCGGATGGTGGCGTTGGCCATGAGGACGCGGACGCCGGCCTCGACGTTTAGCTCGGCGAGGCGCTTGACGGCGCGCTGCTTGTCTTCACTGGATATAGAATCGAGCTCCTCGCCGTGGGCGTCGCGCAGCGCCCGCAGCGGCGTCAGCCAGGTGTCGAGGATGCCGCCTACGGATGTGTCGCCGAGGGTCGCCACGGCGCCGCCGCACTCCGTGTGTCCGCACAGCACCACGTGCTTCACGCGCAGGTACCCCACGGCGTACTGAATCACGGCCGCCGTGTTGATGTCGGTCGGCGACATGATGTTGGCGATGTTGCGATGCACGAAGACGTCGCCCGGTTGCAGCCCGAGGATCGTGGTCTCGGGGCAGCGCGAGTCCGAGCAGCCGAGCCACACTGTTTTATTTAAATCACTCGTTGTCAGCGACTCCGAGTTCGTTCGTATCATAAAACATATGGCTTCCCATTTCCGTTTCTATAATATGCTCCCGCTGCATTTGCGTTACCGGCCGGCAAGGGCGGGCGGCACGGCGAACGGAATCCATGATATCTCCGATGCCAAGTCATGCGCGCATCCCCAAAGTTGTTGAGATGCGCTAGCGTGAACTCCGAACAACAGGTCCGGATTACAAGGAGGAAAGATAAGAGAACTGGACAAGAATTGAAGAAGAAAAAAAAAAACGTACGGATATCAGGCGCTTGCCCTGAGGCGAGTCGCGAGAAGAACTCTGGGTTCTGGTGGCCCTTATAGCCAGCCCATGCCGAGTTGGAAGAAAGCGCGTAGACGAAGGGGTCCTCTGTTTCCGATAATCTGGTAAGCGAATCTGCCATATCTCTTTTTCAAGCTCAAGATCTGAGATTTGGAGATCTCAAATCTCCAAAGATGCCCCACTATTCCCCATCTCCTTTCCGTCTTTCCTATTTGGGGAGATTTTAGCGGGGCGGGTGGTATTGAGGTAACACTTACGACCAGGCGGCGCCATCTTTTTCACTCGTCTAGGTCCTCGTCGTAAAAGGCTCAGAATGTATCGTGAGGGTAGCGGAGTCGGTTTGTGATGGTCCTCTATAGGAGGGAATAGGGCGAGGAAAAGAGGAGTGCGTTATGTATGTAGAGCCACGTGGGGGTTCTTCTGGAAGGGCCTGTGGCCGCTGGTTCCGCAGTATAAGTATGTATAGCCAAGGGTTACTATACACAGAGCGGGCTTTGATGATCCCACGACCAGCGATTCCTCGGGGGCTCGGAGCTCTGAGAAGGCGCGTTCCCACCGGTAGAGCGCGTGGGCGGGGAGAAGCCGAAGGGATACGCTACGGTAACCAGACGTCAAGTCAAGTATCTCGTTGTCCAAAGACGCACGACAGAATAGCCCGATATAGAAAGTCGAAGCGAGCGAAGATAGCAAAAGCAACTTCGGTACGTACGGAGTAAGAGGACAGAAAACGGATGATGGACTACCAGTAGACCGTAGGAGTGAGATGAGAGACGTGAAGAGGTCGGGCAATATCGAGCAGGAATCGAGCTTGGTTATACAGGGCTCCCGAGGACGAGACGAGCCGGAGTGATTCTACAACACGTACCTATTATATGAATCATGATACGATTGGGAGGGGTCCATCCAGCCGAGCTGTCTCCGGAAACACCTTCTGTTTTGAAGGTTTCACTCTGTCGAAACGAGATGTCCCCCTCCCTCCTAGTCGGGTCCCGTGGCTTGCCTCGCCTGAGCGCCCCGACCCGGGGGAGCCCCAGGGGGTTGAGATAAGATGAATCTTTGACGGTACCAAGAATACCAAGAATGGAGCGTGGTTCACCTGGGCACCGGTGATGCATTGACCTTGTTATGTCTATTACTCTACCCTGTCCTGTCCTTAGGCAGTCTACGATGTTACAAGGTATCAGTAGTACTAGCAGTGGCTGCGGACGGTACTTGTAAGGGCGTAGGACGATTCGAAAACGGGGCTTGACCGCCGCCGCATGCCATGCCCCTCCTCAACAACATTCTAACGTTTAGCTTGTATACGACATAAGCACAGACTCAACACTTGCCAAGAAAAAGCCAAGGGTATCACTGCTTCAGAGCAACTTATTCTGATGCAACTGTTTGCAAGAAGTGTAGAGAATTAACCAAGACGCTTAAACAGAACTTATTGATATTGCCGATTGGCTTATTCATTAACTTATTAAGTAATGTATATTCTGAAATCGGCAGATATGAAATGGCTTATCCATTGATATCAATTTGCTGATGTTTAAGGGGGAAAGAATAAGGTGTGACCATTATTTGGTCCACGACCTGGGGGTTATAATCAGTCTTTATACCCTGTCAGGTCGATCCGCTAACAGCCTACAACGCCTTCCCCAAATTAGGATAGCGCGTCTTCCTACAACTTATTATTTTCTGCACATATTGCATTATTTAGAAAACATCCTAAGCCGTTTATTCCCAACGTTTCTGGAGAATTGGCGACGATTAAGAGCTGACAGGTCCAATTTGCATATGCATTTTGATGTACCCTGGGGAATGGCTCCGGCATATACCATACCGGTTGTGTATTAGGCTCTTACTAGCGCGTCCCACCAATTCATGGCAGCTTGTGAAACTTTTGCCTGATACCGTAGTTACTGCAGACTAGACGTCGAGGGGTCATCTATGACCCCCTGTAAACTGGAGTCCCCTGATCGTCGTTCTCTTGGGTGCAACTCAAGATGTAATAAGTCAGACGAAGTCTTGCTCTAGTTGTTTGATCGCCGGTTTGCTTGCTTGAGCCACTGAACTACCCGTGCACTCCTACTACTGGAGCTAACCCCCACACTGGGGCCAGCATGCTACCTACTTAACCTAGGTACGCGCATACAACTTGACAATGATTACAAATAGGGGATATGAACAGGCATGAACGGCATCAACACTAGGCGGTGAGTAGGGACTCATATTGATCATCTTCACATTGGTCGTTGGTGCAAGCTTTGGGATGGTGCAGCTGCAGACTCAAATCCATATGGTTGGTATTCCATTTTATCCACTCCCAACGCCTGAACAGTGCAAAGCTAGATAACTCCCTTGACCATGACCGAATGCAATGCTTAGACCTTGATAGCCATCTCCAGAGCCCTCTTCTTCTTCTCGATGCGCTTGTTGGCCTTGGCACCCATGATACCGCCACCCCACTGCCGTCTGGCGTTCTCGGTGCCGGGCATGTAGCCATCCTTGATGGCGCTGACGAGCTTGGAGAGCTCGTTCTTGTCCTCGGAGCGGACCTCAGTGATAGCCAGGACGGCAGCGGTCTATTATGCATTAGCGGAATTTCTCTTCAGAAACAGCTTCGTGTGTTGCGCACCTTCTTGTGGACAACAGTTCCGAGACGGGCCTTGCCCTTGACGACGGCGTAAGGAACACCCATCTTTCGGCACAGAGCGGGCAGGAAGATGACGAGCTCAATGGGGTCGACATCGTTGGGAATGAGGACAAGAGAAGCCTTCTTGTTCTCAATAAGACCAACAACGTGGTTGAGACCGTACTTGACAGTGTAGGGCTTCTTGCTGACGTCCTCCTTCTTCTTGCCCTCCTTGACGGCAGTAGCCTCCTTGAGCAGACGCTCCTTCTTCTCGGCCTTGGTCTCAGGTCGGTACTTGTTCAGGAGCTTGAAGGCCTGGGCGGCAGTGTTGCGGTCGAGGACGTGCTGGAACTGAGCAATCGCCGGGGGCACCTTGAGGCGCATGTTGATGATCTTGCGCTGACGCTGGAGACGGACATATTCGGGCCACTTCACCATGCGGGTGAGGTTGCGGCGGGGCTGGATGTCCTGGCCAATACCGAAGTTTCGGGGTCGCTTCTCGAGAAGAGGGTTCTGGTGGTACTGTCAGCATTCGGAGAGCAAAGGGAAGACGCATTGGGATTGGTGAGTACTGACCTTAGGAGCCTTCTTCGAAGCCGCCTTGGACGAACCGAAGGGGGCCGGAGCGGCCTTCTTACCGGACTTGGGAGGCTGTCATTGAGAAAGAAGACATCAGTAAATGTTTTTTATCCATTGACTGTATGTCTTTCTTGAACTCTAGAGAGATCAGTCGCATGTGGTATTTCTACACACACGCGAAAGAACCTCAAGCCAGATCATCACCTGCGTCCGAAGACAACAGGCGGAACATGGACATCTCACGAAATGAGAGCCATGGAAAATTTAAGTGATGAGATGTGCTAGAGCACATCCATCTCGGGTACTCAGAGGCTTACCATCGTGATCGTTGGGGCGTGAGGTCGTGATAAACAGAAGTTGTCGACCGTCCGAATGTTGCGGAGAGGAATGGAGATAAAAGGAAATCTCAAAAAAAAGTTCAATATGCCCGATAAAAACAGAAACCGAAAATGTGTGGAAGGTGCAGGTTAGTAGGGTTTGCGGAGAGAGACGGCAGATTATCGGGTCCTCGGAGGATGAGTTAAGTCAAAAGCAGACTAGCTCAAATGCCCCTCCTCTACATGTGGAGTCTCGGTGATGTACCCTCGTACCTTGAAAGTTCTCCCCAGTGAAGGATTTCAGTTGGATGTTGGATGAGAGAAGCCTGAGTCAATATCAACGAAACTTCTGATTCATAGATGCTGTATATCGTTGGCTTCTGGGAAAATACTTGAAGAACTGCCAATTTTAATATCTACTATTTATAGAATATTGGCAATTCTTTTTGCCCAAACCACTCCAGTATGCCTCCTGCTCTTTGCGCCATCTGCAAGACGGAGCGCGCGCTCATCAAGCGGCCGAAGAACCACCAGAAGGTCTGCAGGGGTTGCTTCATCAGGATATTCGAAGATGAAGTCCACCATACGATCACATCATCTCAACTATTTTCTCCTGGAGAGAGGGTGGCCATTGGGGCATCAGGTGGCAAGGATTCTACGGTTCTAGCGTCGGTCCTGAAGACTCTGAACGAGAAGCACAATTACGGGGTGGACCTCGTGCTGCTAAGTATTGACGAGGGCATCAAGGGGTACCGGGATGACTCCCTCGAGACCGTTAAGCGCAACGCGGCGCAGTATGACATGCCGCTCAAGATCGTCGGATATGATGAGCTGTACGGGTGGACGATGGATCAAGTCGTCGAGACGATTGGGAAGAAAGGCAACTGCACGTATTGTGGCGTATTCCGGCGACAGGCTCTGGACCGAGGAGCGAAGATGCTTGGCATCAAGCATGTTGTCACGGGCCACAACGCCGATGACGTCGCTGAGACCGTTCTCATGAATCTGCTACGAGGGGACCTATCGAGACTGTCTAGGGCCACTAGTATCGTCACCGGCAGCAATGCGAGCGAGGTCAAGCGGAGCAAGCCCCTTAAGTACGCATATGAGAAGGAGATCGTGCTATATGCGCATCACAAGAAGCTGGACTATTTTAGCACCGAATGCATCTACAGCCCCGAAGCATTTCGTGGCAGCGCGCGGACTTTAATCAAGAGCCTGGAGAAGGTCCGGCCGAGCGCGATCCTCGACGTGGTGCGCAGCGGTGAGGATATGGCCAGGTTAGTCCCCGGAGCCGCACCAGATTCATGCGGCTGTAAAGGTAATGCGGCGCCTGTGGAAGCAGCTGTGGAAGACGACGGCGCTGGTGGCTGCGGTTCAGCGAACGGCCGCACGGCAGGTGGGGAGATGGCAGCGATGGAGAAACAACTTCGGGAGGACGAAGTTGCGGAAGCCAACAACCTCGAAACGGAGGTCACTTTCCTTAGGGCTGAAGGGCGAGGCCATGACCGGAAGAAGAAGCAGCACAACGGGCAGCGAAAGCCAGGAAAACCAGTAACCAATGCACTTCCCATCATTCCCAAGCAGAAGCTGGGTACTTGCGAGAAGTGTGGTTATTTGTCAAGCCAGAAACTCTGCCAGGCATGCATGCTTCTTGAGGGCCTCAACAAGAACCGGGCCGAAATCACGATATGAGATTTAGCAATGCGAAAGGTTTGGCGTTATGGTTGGCACGATGGGATTGGCGCTGCATATAGAGGATCATGGATACGATACCCCATGCAAACTTCGAGACCGAAACAAATAGTATAACAGATCATCATATTTAGGTTTCGTGGAAATACAGGCCTTTGTACAGTTGGTTGCCCGTAGCGCTCGTCTCTATTCCGGTCCTTTGTCCAAGCTGTCTTCTTACGAGATTCGCTTCTCGACCTGACTCTAGTGTCAGCGTTTCTGCTTCTCATGATAGAATTATCTGTGAAAACATACTCTCCAGGGGTTGTTGAGCTCAAAGCCCGGTGGTGCTATCGGCGCATCGCTCTGTCCACGCAGGAAACCTGTGAGTCGTCGATCTCGGTCCATCACTAGAGGAAGTCGCCAAGTTAGCCTTTGACCTCTGCAAGAAACCACCGTTTCTCTGATCATAATTGCCATACTTTGCTGCGGAACATGTTAGCCTTATCTAACAACGCAAATATGCTGAGCCGGCCTTACTCTGTCCCATTGATCCAGTGACCGCCGCGCCCGTTTGCCACCGTTCTGCATGTTTCTGAACTTAGAAAGGCCGGCACCGGTCACACCAAACATCTATCGGACAAGCGGCATCAGTAGAGTTGTTGTGAGATGGATCGTGATTGCTGGTGAACGCCATATTCAGGGATAGCGGCTTACGGCGAGCACGATTCCATAGGGAATCAAGGCTTCAAAAGGGACGGCCATTGAGGCGGATGACGGGTCTATAAGTAACGATTCAAAGTCAGTCTTGGTGAAGAAGACACCACAGGATCCTGTGAGACTTACATACGTGTCTTTCGGGCCCAATCTACAATGTCAATTCCAATTCCGCTTCCTCTCGCAGCTTATCATTAACTTGTACTAGTAATAAGGCATGGAGGTTGGCAGTTGACTTAATTAGTGCCTGTAATCTCAGGCTACAATTTTGGGTGGTGTGGGGGGGGTTTCGTTCGTCGGAGAAGCTCTCTTGATAAGATCCGCGGAAGGTCAGAGGGGGTCCAAGCTTCAGATCTTTTTGTACAAGTACCTAGGTACCTGATAGGTAATTCATGTTGGTCAAGACTCAACGTGCAACTGCACTTTACATCAATTTGTTGTCGGCGACCTTCTGCCCTCCGTACGGCACCATCATAAAGGTGATAGTGAGCGTAACCGAGTTCACGTTGACATTGCCCGCCGCGTATATTTACGCCTCACTAACTCTTGCAGTACGCGACGGACATATACGCGAACTTTACTTCTGCTGAAGTATATTATATTGTTTTCGAATGCGCCGATACTTGTCGCGTTCAGGAGCAACCGCCAACCGCCCACTTCTAAGGCCGATGCGTTCGCGAAAGCCCTCATCTTCCATTACGCACTAATCGCGTTTTCACGATCTGGACTAGTTTTTGGTTGGAGCTGCATGTTTCTTGTGACCGGAATGCGACACATCGTCCATTAACCAGAAGCGACGTGCAAGTGGGAGGACCTTACCATTGCCTTGCCACTGTTCCGCGCCCACCTCTCGTCCTACGCCGCTCTTAGACTTCGGTACACTCCTTATCAGCCCAGACCCGCCCGATCATGGCAAATGCGCAGATCATGCAAGAGGAACTTCAACAGAGTGTAGTGCTCTCTGAGGAGGATGCTGATTTCGAGGAGGACGACACAAACGATGCTATGGCTGTGGACAGCGGTGCACCTGCAAACCTTGCCAACACCTCGGAACAGCACCTCCATGGCCCCACTGATGACGCCCGCGCCGACGAGGACAGCGAGCTCGATGATGTAGCAGCCGAGGAGGATGTTGGTCCCCAACAAGGCCAACAAAACGATCTGGATGAGTTACCAGTGAATGAGGATGACGCCGACGAGGATGGCGACGAATCCGGTAGCGAAGCGGGTCAGACCCATGACGAAGACGATGCTTTTGAAGACGAAGACGCTGAGGTAGAGGACGATCATGGAATCATAGGCGCATCCAAGAACGACCGTAATGCTATTGCTAGTAGCGTAGAAGACGAGGAAGAAGATGAAGATGAAGATGAAGGCGTGGGCGCGGTCAAGATAAAGCCCGGCGAGACAGATGAGTCCGAGAGCGAAAGTGAGGACAATATCAGTCTTGCTTCTGGAGCCTCCAGCGACCAAGAGTCGGTAGCAGAGTGGGAGGAAGTCCACGAAAACGAGGATGACGACGATGAGGAATCAGAAGCCGCTACTAATAACTGCATCTTCTGCAAGAAACCCGAAGAAGATGATCCTGCAGAGGAGTTTGAGCCTTACCTGGCTTGTAAAAGCTGTGGCGAACACGGTATGATTTCCCATTCTTTATACTCACCAGTGTGGATACTAATTCGTAACGGTAGCCCATCAGCAATGTGCTAGGGAAGCCGACGCTCTCCACGAAGGAGACGGTGAGTCGAAATATGACATCCGGAACCTTTTACCGGTCAAAGTGCTAATGCGTCAAATTAATAGCTGCATCATCCTGGAAATGTCCGGAATGTGGCGGTAATGATGAAGACTACGAATCTGAAGCGGATCCTGAACAGGACAAAATGGACACCGGTCCAGAGGTCAACGGTGATGATCGTGAAGATGGTGACATATCCCCCACTTCGACCAGACGGTCTTCGGTCCCTAAAATTGCAAGGGATCTCCTCCCAGCCCAACGCGGCACGGATAAGGCGGATTCGCATTCCGTCTTTAATCAGCTCGTACTAGTTGAGGACCCTATGGATGGCTCCCGAGTATTGAGAAAGAGAAAAACATCTTCCATTGAGGCCGATGACGCAGACGTCATGTCCCTCCGGAAACGGCGGAAAAATACGTCTGACGGGTCCGTACAGAATGACACGACTCCAAGTGAGAAGGTAAATGGGGGAGCGGAAGACTCGGTACGACCGCGGTCTGCACGCTCGCTTAGGCTCAAGATTCCAAGTGCTGGCACCCAGTGCACCGTGGTCAAGAAGACCCGCTCAAGCTTGGTAGTAAGGATGCGGGTAGATGCCACCGAGCTTCAGCGGATACTTTCCCAAATGCCGAGATCAACCCGCAAACGCTCAGGCCGAACAATTGCATCCCGGTCTTCTCGAGCTGGTGCCTCTTCATCAGCCGCACGCGGTACGACAGCCACAGAACCGCTCACAGTGGCACCAGTTTTCCCCTCAAGCTACTCACAGCCCTTCTACTCGTTCTATGACAAGGAAACAGATGAGTTGAAGGGAAAACCCTACGGCGGCATTCTGACCGAAGAACAAGCCGACACTACGAAGACGTTGCCCACTAAGGATGATCGGCGACGATTTGACGAGGCAAAGCAAAAGGCTGAAGAGGAGTGGAGAAATCGATTGCTTGCCGTGCAGGCGGAAACTGAACCTCCGGCGAGGAAATCCAAGAAGTCTGCCGGACCTGCGAGTCAGATCGAGTGCATCGAATTCGGCGGCTGGGAGATTGATACCTGGTACGCAGCTCCATATCCTGAAGAGTACAGCCGAAACCGCGTGTTGTACATCTGTGAATTCTGTCTGAAGTACATGAATTCCGACTATGTCGCATGGCGGCATAAGCTCAAGTGTCCAGCCAAGCATCCTCCAGGCGACGAGATCTACCGACATGGGTCCATATCCTTTTTCGAGGTCGACGGTCGCAAGAACCCGGTCTACTGTCAAAACTTATGCTTATTGGCAAAACTGTTTCTGGGGTCCAAAACTTTATACTACGACGTCGAACCTTTCTTATTCTACGTCCTTTGTGAGTATGATGATCTCGGCTACCATTTTGTCGGTTACTTTTCAAAGGAGAAGCGCGCGAGTAGCCAGAACAACGTCAGTTGTATTCTGACACTGCCAATCCATCAACGCAAAGGATATGGTAACCTGCTCATCGACTTCTCCTATCTGTTGACCCGCGCCGAGGCGAAGACAGGATCGCCTGAGAAGCCGCTTTCTGACATGGGTCTCGTTTCATACCGAAACTATTGGAGGCTTGTGATGTCCAAGTACCTAATCAGTGCCTTACCGGAACACAAATCACAAAAGAAAGGCCTCAGCATCCGGCAAATATCCGACGACACTGGCATGGTTCCGGACGACGTCATCTCCGCTCTTGAAGGATTGAGGTGTTTAGTGCGTGACCCTGTTACTGGGGCCTACGCCTTCCGCGTTGACCTGACGTACTGCCGCCAATATGTCGAGAAATGGGAGTCCAAGAACTACGTCAGCCTAAATCCAGACGCGCTGACCTGGACACCCTATGTCATGGGGCGTAGTAACGCGACTAATTTCGAGCTGGGACCAGCACTCAATACGATGGCGCCTCGCGAGGAGGACGACGATACGAAGGCCGCCGCCCACGTCCTTGCAGAGAGTGGTATCGCCACTGGCGACTTTGCCATCACCAGTCAAGCGAGCCAGAAATCTGCATTGGGACCAGAGTCTGCTGTTCTCGAATCAACCGAACCTAATGACGACGCTAGTATTGAGCCAGTGGAAGGAACCACGAAACTGAATGGCGTTAGGAAAGAGAACGGGGAAGCACAAGATGAGACACAGGCTGGACCAGCTACCGAATCTACGACTGATGCTATCGCTGATGAGAAGGACTGGCTCAAGGCCTACAAAGACATTCCTGCAACCAGATTCCAGGTATTCCCGCCCGTCAATCCTAGGCGTCCTGGTCCAGCGCGCATGAACTCCGGCGTGAGAAGGCCGTCATTACCACGTGCTCCGCCTTCGGCGACGCGGGCTCGACCCAAGCCGAAGGCCCGCCGACCTACCAGCGGAGCTGTGCGCAAAGCGGCACCGAAGAAGACCAGCACGGCGAAGCGCAAGACGGGCGGCACCGGCAGAGGACCAGGCCGCTGGCCAAAGGGCACCAAAAAGAGTGACTACGGTAACGCTGATAGTGGACCGGGGTTGCCGCCTGCCTGGATCGAGAGGAAGAGACAGGAGGCCATCGCTGCTGCTGCTGCGGCGGCGACGGCGAAGAAGGAGAACGAGACCATGGATACGGTCAACGTGCAGGTCCATGAGACCAAGGCCAAGGAGACCAAGGCCAAGAAGGGAAAGCAGTCAGACACGATCTCTGCTAGATTCCAGTACAAGCCTGAGGATTCCCTCGAGGTCAAGGCCGGCGGATCGAGCACGATGGGCGCCGGAAACGGTGCTACTGTAGGCGACGCCGATCTCGTCATGGGCGAGGCGGGCGAAGAAGCCGCTGGGGACGACGAGTAAAGTATTATGGGATGATTCACGGAACAGTCTCGTTTCTTCGGGAATCCGACGTGTACTCTTAGCTTGCGTATATGGGAATGGGGAATAGGGAATTACAGGGCTTGCAAGGCGTCATCGGAAAGGTTCGGCTCCTCGCTTCGGTACTCGAGGCCATATGGGGGGGAGTACCTGAGAGGAGTTTAGCGAACTAGATACCTACACCGGCCTAATCGATATTGACTTTCAGCATGAGCCTCATATGTGTTGCACATTATGGGTCGGAAATGTGCATCGAAATCGAAGAGTACGTTAGGTGTTGTTTGGGAATGGTACGACTCAGGTCGTACTACGGAACAATGCATTGGTTGCCCAGGCATATGGACGTATGTGGTGCACGACTGACTTAGTTACAAGCCCAAATGTGGATTCCAGGAATCCGACGATACCGCTTGATCTTTAAAGATGTCGTGGTTATTTTAGGTGCTCGGCAAGTTAAAGTTTAATCCTCCAGCGTCCATCTCGAATAGAAAAGTCTTAAATCTTCCCCCCTTTTCTTCCCTTTTCTTTCTACCTCGTCAGCCTCCTATTAGTATATACGACCATAGTTCTTACTGTTAACTTATGACGGCAGAAGTTGTTTGCTTTATTCATTAGGAGGTGTTGGAATGTATGTGTTGGCTAAAGAATTTGTTGCTAGAGGTCACTAGAGCAACGGGGGTGTAGGCGCGACAAGTCCACTATTTGTATGTATGTAGCCTAGACCCTTCGCACTCCTTTCCAACCTACAGAAACCTAGATCAATCAGAACAACAGCTTTCTACCCCGAATTGGCACCCGTATCTTCACACAGGAGGTACATTTTGGGATACTTTCTGCGGTGGCAAAAGGGTTTGCATAAGCCGTTCCCCGCCTCCTGAATTACTTAGCCAATTAGATTGAATAGCTAGAACCAATCAGTTCCAGCCCGTAAGCTTGCCCTTGCTTTCCAGGTTCGCGATTTACGAGACAGATCTCTGCAGAGAATATCGGCATGGATGCATTCGCTGGTCGGATGTGTGATAAGCGTTGTCAATGATCACCTACGGTCGGAACAACAGCTAGCTATCGTAGCTTGTTTAGCAGCCATGAATCCGCGACTATTCGGCTCGTTCCCTTGCATATCAGGCCACGTAGCCACTTACATGGCGCTACTGCTGGCCATCCACGCACTCCTGTTCATCGTCCCGACCGCCGCATACACGGAGCTATCGGACGATTTTCTGTCCGGCATCCCGTCCGGGGACGCCGACTTCGACATCAAGGACGGCAAACTACTCGCGCCCATCCTGATCCCGCGCGTGCCGGGCACCGAGGGCCAGGCCAGGGCGCAGGAGCACTTCGTCGCGTTCTTCAGGGAGGAGCTGCCCGAGTGGCGCGTCGAGTGGTACAACTCGACGTCGACGACGCCCGCCACGGGCGACCGGCAGGTGCCCTTCGCCAACCTGCTCTTCAGGCGCGACCCCCCCTGGACCAGGGACAGCCCGGGCCGCGCCGGCTACCTCACGCTCGTCGCGCACTACGACAGCAAGCTCAAGCCCGACGGGTTCATCGGCGCCACCGACAGCGCCGCCCCGTGCGCGATGCTGATGCACGTCGCAAGGAGCATCGAGGGCCACCTCGTCAGGATGTGGGAGGATGTGCAGCGGCGGGACGGGGAAGGGGGGAAGGACCTCGGCGTCCAGATCTTGCTGCTCGACGGCGAAGAGGCGTTCGTCTCGTGGACCGCTACAGATTCCCTATACGGGGCTAGGTATGTCTTGTTTTGCTCTTTCCAGCCCGTCTATCTGAAGTAAACCCCCTGCAGGCCGTGTGTGTTAGACAGGGGCTACACCACACGCAAAACCTTATGGGACTACGATTGTTACAGCGCGCGCTCCTAGCTAGCTAACTGTGGCTGACCCCCAAAAACACAGAGCGCTGGCCGAGGAATGGGAGAACACCGCCAACCCGGCGCTGTCGACATTCCGCAGCCCGCTAGGCCAGATCAACCTGTTCTTGCTGCTGGACCTGCTCGGGTCCGCGGGGCCCAGCGTGCCGTCGTTCTTTCAGTCGACGCACTGGGCGTACCGGGCGATGGCGCGCATCGAGGAGCGTATGCGCGGGCTTGGCACGCTCGAATCCGACCCCAAAAAGCCGTTCCTGCCGGACGCCGACAAGAAGGCGTCAGATTTCCGCCCCGCCGGCGTCGGGGACGATCACATCCCGTTCATGCGGCGCGGCGTCCCCGTCCTGCACATCATCCCCTCTCCCTTCCCCACCGTCTGGCACACCATGGACGACGACGGCGAGCACCTCGACCTGCCGACCGTCAGGGACTGGGCCCGGATCGTCACGGCCTTCGCGCTCGAGTGGTTGGACGTCAAGGCGGACGGGGCTTCGGATGCGACGCCGCCTCATCCTCAGGGACGCGGGGTTAGGGATACGGCTGGTTGAAGGGCTATGGGGTTCACAGAATACAACTTTTGGTAGCAATTATGGCGTGGTTTTACTCGTCGCATTTTGGAAACTGGTGCTCCGCGAACCAAGCTTCTTGAATTTCACTGTAACACCACGCATTTGGTGCCTTCTGCGAATGGGGGAGCACCGGGCTCTCTTGCATGTGATGATGTCGCTTAGAGCTAGTCCAACACGTTACTCACCCTGAACATTAGTAGCATCAAGAACTCTTGGAGCTATAATTACATATCTACGTTCTCATATATTCTCAACACATTGCCAATGTTTGAAGAGGTGTAAGTAGATACAGCAGCAATGCTTGGGGAATCACAAATCCCGAGACTCACATGGGCGAGGCATACACAAATTTTTACAGGAGGTACGGTACATGTGTTATTGTGTGGCTTGGGCTGACGTCTTACGTCATGCCGAACGACTTCCATAAAGGTTGCGCCCTGCAGCCGCGTCAGTCCTGCCACCCCAAGACCGACCGACCGTCTGGTCAGCAGAGAAAAGCCACTATGCACATGCATGTGTACGGAGTACTAACTTACCCTCAACCAATCGATTTATGCGCGTATGGGTAGATAGATATGTAGGTATCAGGTGTGTATGTGTGTGTGTGTGTCTTGTGTGGTGTGTGTGTGCATGTACATACCTGCCCTCTTCGTACTGTAGTGCTGGAACGTTTTCCTGGGCTCCCCTCAACGTCGAGATGCATACCATAACATACGTGTAGGCGCTTAAGGTTTGGTAGACCGAAATCTTATTGGGATGAGCTCAAAAGTTCAATAGCTTGGCCACGATGATTTTAACCTCTAAAATTCACTATTGGTTGCCCCTTTTCCATTCCATCTGCCTTTTCAGCCCGTGCCCTGACAGCTGAATGAAGCAACCCACCGTTCACTGCAAGTAAAAAAATGGTCATCATCCGAAACCTGTCCATAACTGAAATCGACCCTCCTCCCCAACCGCCCTGGTATTCATTACTCGAGAGGGTCAATTCAGAAGGACATTTGCCAAGCGCCAGCCATTTTAAATAATGGCCTAACGGTTCCTGGGGGGGTTGTAATTAAAGGTGGATAGGCACTTAAGCCCCTCTCGGAAATTCACCTAACCACATACCCTGATACCCCTTCGGAGCTTAGAACTGGTCCAAACCTGAACTCTCCCTGCATACAGACACAGAACTTGCGTACTATCACTACTACATCATTGCCTGCATAAATAATTGAGCCCTGATTGACGACTCAACAATCCCCGTCGCTGGCTAACATTCCGGTCGCTTTTTTTGCAGGGAGCGACACATCACTGTCAACTTCTTCTCTATTGAACCCTTTCGACCATCTTTTGTCAATTAAGTCGCTGCCCACACGAGTCGCGCCGCCCAACATTAACCAATCCACCGGTTGGATTGCGCCGAAATAGCGCTAACCAACCCATCCCATTTACATCTTTATCGCGATCGCCAGTCGTCGTCCCCTTCCGCCATCCACCACCACCACCGCCGCCGCCATTCGCCATCCTCACACCTGAAATCCATCACAACTTCTAAACAATACCGGCAAAATGTCCAAGGTTATGAGGAGTGTGAAAAATGTCACCAAGGGCTATTCCAGTGTCCAGGTCAAGGTGCGCGAAGGTATGCTCGTACCACCACATTCCTTCCATGGCCGCCATGCGTCAGCGCGACCCTTTCCGGGGTACAGGGGTTAACGTATCAGCATAGCAACAAGCAACGACCCATGGGGCCCGACGGGGACGCAGATGAGCGAGATTGCTCAGTTAAGTTATAATTCGTATGTCACCGCATAACAATTGCCATTCATCCGAGGACCGCCCCTCTAATTCTAGATGCAGGTCGACGGAATTCTACGACATTGTTGATATGCTCGACAAGCGCCTGAATGACAAAGGCAAGAATTGGAGACACGTTCTGAAGGCACTGAAAGTGTTAGACTACTGTCTCCACGAAGGCTCGGAACTAGTCGTCACATGGGCTCGTAAAAATATATATATCATCAAGACTCTGCGCGAGTTTATGTACATAGACGAAGATGGCCGAGACGTCGGACAAAACGGTGCGTCGAACCACCATAAGCGGTACGACTTCTGATACTAACAATCTCGGTAGTGCGGGTTGCGGCGAAGGAGTTGACAACGCTGATTCTAGACGAAGACAGACTGCGCGCCGAGCGTGCCGACCGAAAAACGTGGAAGTCTCGAGTCACCGGCATTGAAGAGTTTGCTCCAGAGCATGTAGCAGGTCCGTCACAGCCGCGACGCGCACCCCGCCGACAGTACAGTGAGGAGGATGACCTCGAGTATAAATTGGCGATCGAGGCGAGCAAGACTCAAGAGGAGGAGGATCGGAAGAAGCGCGAGAGCCGTCAGGGCGCGGGTGAAGAGGATGATGATCTCGCCAAAGCTATCCAGCTCAGCAGGGAGGAGGAAGAGCGGCGGCGCCGCGAGCTCGAGGAGACTAATGCTACCTCCTTATTCGACGACCAACCTACCCCTGCACCGAGCAGTCAACCTCAGTTCACCGGCATGAATATGGGCTATCAGCAAGGAAGTAACGTCGACTGGCTCGGAAACCCTATCGATCAGAACCAGCCGGTGCAGCCACAGCCGACTGGATATATGAATAACTCGTATACTGGCTTCACTAGCAATGGCTACTCGAATGGCTTGACTGCGCAGCCGACAGCCATGTACAACAACAACCCGTACGGACAGCAACAGAACCTTCAGCCACAGCCGTTCCAAATGCAGCCAACAGGCTATAACCCTTACGCGCAACAGCAACAATACGCGCAACAGCAACCGTTCGCGCAACAGCAGCAATTCCTCCAACCCACAGCATCCCCTGAACCGACCCTTCAACCTGGCAGTAACAACCCTTGGGCCAGTAACAACCAGTCTCAGTCGCCGATACAAGCTACGAAGACGGGCTCAAACAACCCCTTCGCCTCCGGTTATGGGCGCCCTCAGTCAGCCAAGGCCCCTTCGATGCCAAGTCTAAACCTACAGAGTCTCCCAGAGCAGAAGTCTCTCCAAACGTTCACTCCTCCGCCTCAGACACAGTCGCAGTCTCCATTCACCCAACCTCAGCAACAGAGGCAGCTCAGCGAGCATGAGCAGAGACTCAACGCACTCCTGGCGAGTGGCGAGGGCATGGACACGTTCGGGAACACAGGCGAGCTTCGCATACCTGCCCAACACACGGCGCCTGGCACTTTCGTAAACTCAGCCGGCGTCGGCGCACAAAGGCTGACAGCGGAAGCTACGGGCAACAACCCGTTCCTGCGCCAACAGTTTACGGGCATGCCCACGGTGTCGTATAACCAGCAGATGCCGGCGGCTACCGGTCCGGCCGGTATGAACGGTTACGGCGGAGGAAACAACCCATTCGCCTCTCGGCCCCAGCAGCAGAACAACCAGCAGGGCCAGGATCTCATTCAGTTCTAGACTTAACTATCTCTTCGTCTCAGCGGGGAGGGCCGCGCGGCCCAACCCTCCGGCGTCGTTCGATGGATAATATTCATGGGCACGCTCCCTTTGACCTCAACAACGGACATCGGGTCGGCCCCCGGCGCCCTGGTTATGTGGAGGCCCTCTAAGAAGGGTGGTGTAGAGTCCGCTCTTCTCTTTCGATGGATTATGCGTAGGTAGAGTACCATTCGATCGATGACCTTTTAAGTTAGGTACGTAGGGACAAGGCATGCATGTAATTGGTACATTCCTATTTTAAAAAAGACAATGCGCCTCCGCATCCGTTCTCGGACCGGGCTGCACGTCTGTTTTATTTCTGCTTCCGTGCTAGTCGTAGTGAGTGACTTGACGTAAAAATGGGTCGTGTACTGCCGGGGTGTAATAGGGGGTCATATGGTGCTATATTTTGCCCACGAGGGAGGAGCTTCAAGATGGCCTGCTTTGTAGTCTGAAGTAGATAGCGAGGGTTATATATCGTGGCCCCTTCTGTTCCATGCAGTTGGTTCTGTAGTTAGGCCTATATCATGCTATCCCCTGCTCACTCCTGCTACTGCTGGTATCCGATTAGGTTACCCGAGCGTTCGGCGCTGAATTAATCGGTACCCGTGTCACGTAGCTTCGCTGGTACCCAGTCAAGCATGGTCTCCCTGGATCCGGTGACCAAACTATGCCATCCTCGAGACTAGACGGATAGATCGGCTCTGATAGGGAGCGTGTCAGGAATGCTCTATGGGGCCGAGTCGGTTTATGTGTGCTCCCTGGACTAGAGCTTGGTCTTGCGTGTAGAATCATATATCGCCTACGGTGGCGCGTGGCTAGATGGCATATCGGGCCTGTTAGCAGGACGGCGCTATACCTACTTCCTAGGTACTTATACACATATGCTGATAAATGGTCAAGCATGCATGCATAGGGAACCCTTCAAGGTCTGGAATATGGTGATATGTTATTTAAGGCGGCTTCTGACGCCAGGTCGAGATACCTCCTCATCCAATTTGGAAACACAGATTCAATCCCTAAACACGCCCCTTATTGGCGCCCTTCTTCTATCGTCGAAGACTCGTTGTCCTGTGTCGCATTGTCAGGGGAAATGGTGAAGTATAGAGTGGGAGGCAAAACAAGTAGCATAGAAAGTAGTTCGTAATATAGATAATGAATAAATGACCATTAATGCTGGCCCTTTTTCAAGCTACCCGGGGGCGAAGCCCCTTCCTTATATATGCACAGTACGGCCGTCGCCAATGGGTCGCTGGCACCCAATAGGGGCTGTCTACATTATGTCACATGCATCCCATCTAAAAGCATCGGACGCCGGATCCGGAACGACACGAACATCTAGCACACGAGGATGATTCTGCTACGCGTGCCGGCTTGCAGGTTAAGTTGTGCTTGGCCTGCTTATTGGGAGGTTCAGTTGTAAGTAAGCTCTAAGGTTTTGGCATACCGAGGTTCTAAGACAGCTTGCTCAACTAGAGAGTGGGAGGAAAGAAAAGGGGGTTAGGAGGGGAGAGGCCTGATCTGTCAGAATTTCAACTTTCTTATTATGGACGTTGCATAGACGTGCGTACATAGGTACATGCTACACAGCGTTTCAGCAGTTCTAGGACGGGGATCGTGGGATATCCAAGATGATTATTCGACTTTCCCTACAGGATCCAAATGGCCTTCTCGTTCTGACGGAAAGAATATATCCTTCTTTAGCGGATTTAAGCTTAAGTGTGAACAGCCTTGCAATCGATTGTGTTTCTGATTCACTGGTAACTCAAGGGAATAACTTGGAAGTACTCATGCAGCTGATAGATGTCTGCAGTTGATAATGACACATAATCGCAATAAACCAGCTGCCGATCGATGCGCTTCTATTAAAGAACTTTGCATGTTACCGAATGCCAGAGTTTTCATCCGATAAGAGGGTATACGACAACCGTAGCGGTGCCCAATTAAGGAGAGATAATGTCATTATTAATAGGCAGCTGGAGGGCTCTATGTACTCACAGGTTGAAGTTGGAAGAGTTACGTTACAACGTTAATTGGAAGATCAGATCCATTATTGATTGTGTTACTTACCAACTAATCGCTCAAAACTCTTAAGGTCTGGTATACGACTATTTACCAATAAAGGTATATGTTTGCAATTATCATAAGTGGTTGGTGTAACCTCCTCCTTAGTCATTCTCTAAACCATGTGTAGAGACATAGACAATAAGTCCCACGAGTTAATATAAATCCCATGCGCTACTATCTCGTTGGTTTTGCTTCACTACTTACATATCATTCTCTTGTAATCTCTCTTTGCAGTTTTCCAGCACGGCAATCACACAGCAAGGCCCGAGATGGCGGGAGAACTGGCTGCTACGCAGACTTCGAGCGACTTGCCAACCGAAATCTGGGATCAGACCGTCAGTGAATTCACGCTATGGCATGGAGAAGAGCGCTATTCATTCTATGACCACAAGCCAGACTCAGGGGTCCACGAGCAAAACCGAAACCTGCAAACCCCCAAGAACCGTTGCCTAGTGCCCAAAAGGTTCAAGTACGTCGCCCCCATTGCTCTATATGATACGATTCACATCTCCAGTGCAAAGCCTATAAGGGAAGATCGCAAAGGCCTGGTAAGCAAGACCACTCACGTCACTAACCAACCCTTGCTAAGATCTAGCTTTACATAGGGGCGCTTGCTGCGAGCTCTCCTTTCTAATTACAAATTAAGGACAAACCCAAACACTTAATCTGTGCTGTAAACCCCCTTGAGTTATATATGGAATTACTCTGAGCCAACGTTTCCGCGGACCCCAAGGTAATCGAGCGCACATGGCATCATATTATTTGTCAGGATGGACTACGGGATATCGATGAGGTCGCACTCAACGTCCTTGGCCATTCTCACTTGACGGGCGCAAAAGGAGTGGAATACAACGTAACAACAGAAGCCATGCTCGGGGCTGTATTGTGTCTGGTTACCGATTTGGGGACATTCTAACTCCTATGTCCCCAAGAATACAGATTGGTCAGCCGCCCCCCTCATCCGCCAGAACGTTACAGTTACACTGTCTTAAGCCACATCATATCCACCGCTCTTACGGACCCTATTATAACCGGTTGGCACCGTCGGGAAGATCCACTCACTTCGCCTCCTTCCTGCCAAGAAGAAGGAATGGTATAACTACCCGATCCGAGCCTAGATGATGAAGCTCTCACGTCACGTCCGAGTACGTTTTGGTCATATGTCGATATATGCCCCGCCCTCTTGGAGGCGCCGAGCCTGACGAGAATCTGTGTGGAGCAACTGAAAGGTGGTAGTTGGGCGCACGATTCTGCAAGGGTTGGCGCATCTCATGGCTGCATGTGACGAGCAAAAGCTGTACCGGGGGGCAGAGAATTACCTATGAAGACGTCGGAATCCTACTCTCGCTCCCACGACTTAAGCCGCTCCATCTCTACCACCTCAGTGCTGAGGAGTGGGTCGAACCTCCCGCAGACGGGGGGCCTTTCTTAACTCGCAGCTTATAGAGCATGATTCGAAGAATCTTGTAGGTGTGGCCTTGACTCTACTTAACCACTGGACGGAAATCTCCGAGGACTAGATAGATCTCGTGTCGGCGTTGCCTTTGGGTCCACTTTCCACTTGCATTGCTTTTCGGAATCCTCGGTCTTGCGCGAGCTCGATATACAGCTCTTTGCCCTGATAGGAAGCTGCAAAAACCTCAAGGCTCTCCAGCTCGAAACGAAACTGCCCCCCCTCGCTGCAGAAACTGGCGCTTCGGGGACTTTTGTGAAGAGGCGAGGTAAATGGTCCACCTGAATCAGAACCAAGGAGTACTTTCGGTAAGCAGGCGGAGAATGTGCTAGATCTGCAGCACATGTTCATCCGCTTCGCTGGTTCTTTCGAAACATGGTGCCCTAACTTGACGCTCATCAATGCACCGGTGTTGCTCCCTTCTGAACCTCGATTTGACGAAGGTGGTTGGGGGTGTTGTTTGCGGGCAAGGGCGTCGAGCTCTGGGAGTGGTATGACGGTTGGTATGATCTTTCTACGACCGGATTGAGAATGGATCTGACCATGGGAGCGGAGTGCGCACTTCCGCGGTTCAAGGCGTGACAGAAGCCGAATCTGTCCGTGAGTGCTGGTCCTGGCCGCAAAACACCTGAAGGTCGTTTGATAAGAAGTGGGGTGGTGGAAGACATCGTTGTTCCTGCCGGCGAGTGCTAGGAGTATACGTGATGTAGAAAGTGAAAGGGGACGGATCACTTTATATAAACTGCCCTGCGGCTTCACGCTCAAGTATGGAGGGACTGGCGAATGACCCGAATGCACCCTCCTGACGGCCTGAGTCTCGGCGAGGAGGTTACGGTGCAAGATAGTCTATAGTAGTAAGGCTTCCTCCAAACGTAGGATAGTGGAAGCGAAGAGGAGGACAAGTACACAATCAGATTCGCCAGTCCATGTCGGGAATCATGTTCCGGTAGGGACAGTGCTCGTCCCTCGGACTCGCGCCCATCCACGTGTCCTAAATGTAGAGTGCTTGTGGCACATATTTGAATATTTCAAGAGATCCGTTGGCAGTTTTTGATATCCGTGCTGCTGAACACCCACCTACACTCTTCGAGCTGGCCCAAGCCGACGTATTTATCCCCCTGGTTAAGCCCTGCGTAATACTAGCTCCTTGATGGTTTATCCTAAGTAATTGGCATTATCGTCGCCATGCAACGCACTGTTTGGGTGTACGACCACGGATATACTGTGGCCCCTTAATTACACCTATAACGCCAAGAGTATTATTACGATGAAGCACTCCATCGCGCCCATATCTACTGGAACTTCCCAAAGACCTGCGCCTCCAAAGCCTCCTCATCGATCCCCGCCTTCTTCCCCCGTATCAGACCCTTCCGCCTCAGATACACGCGCTTCGCCCACTTCCACGCCTCGGCACCGACCATGAACAGGATCACGATGCCGAACGTGATCCCCCACTCCTTATCGATCGGCGCGTGCATAAACACGACGTGGTTGAGGACGGGGATGTAGATTGTCGGGAACACGACGACGAACCCGGTGATCACGGACCAGAAGAGGAAAGGGTTGCGCCAGAGACGCGCCGCCCACTGCCGATTGTTGGAGACGAAGCCGTCGAAGAAGGAGCGGCGCGAGTCGACGAGCTCCCAGGCGAATAGGAGAAAGATCCACATCATGGCCGTGTAGCAGGTCGTCCGGGCGCGGAAGACGCCCTCGCAGGACGGCGTGTACCTCAGATTGCAGTCCAGGCCGAGTTCGCCGTCGTAGAAGCCGAATAGGACGATGACGAAAGAGCCGATGAGACAGACGGTCATCAAGATGCCATAAGCGACGATGTCAGCTAAGAACTCCGGGGTGAAGACGCCGTATTTCAGCTGCGTTGAGTTAGCATGCTTGGACTGTCAGTAGACTGATTCATTTTTGGGGCACTCACGCTTTGGGGCGGCCGGTTCAGGACGTCCGGGGAAGCCGACTCGAAGCCCAGGCCCGTCTCAGTAAATGCCCCAGCAACTAGTAACATGAACAGGATCTCCACCGGTGTGACCTGAAAGATAGATACACCCCCGCGGTCTTTGTAGATGAGACCGATGAGGAGCGTAGTTACGAATCCGACGTTGGCCGCAAGGACGTGTCCCATGAACTTCTGGACGTTGTCAAAGATACGTCGTCCTTCTTCGATTGCGTTGAGGATACTCGCGAAGTTATCATCGCTCAGCACGATATCCGAAGCCGATTTCGCTACATCGCTACCCCCGAGACCCATGGCAATTCCGACGTCTGCGCGCTTCAAGCTCGGGCTGTCGTTGACGCCGTCTCCCGTCATGGCGACGTATCGATGCCGGCGATGCAAGGCGTCGATCATCCTGACCTTGGTCGACGGGGCGCACCTAGCAACCACGAGAGGCAGATGGGGAAGTGCATCGAGCTGCGCATCGGTAAGTCGATCGAAGTCATGCGCAGTCATGACGAGGGTTTCGGCGATGTCGGCCCTCAAAAGCTCCTTGCGCAAGGGCAGAATCCCAACCTCGGCGGCTATCGCACGTGCCGTCTCGGGGTGGTCACCAGTGAGCATATGCACGCCAATGCCTGCCTGATGACACTTGAACACACTAGGTCGTGACTCCGGACGCGGCGGGTCATAGATACCAATCAGCCCCCGAAAGACCAGGTCCGTCTCGAAATCCTCGCGCTTGAGGTGACCGTGTCGCGCCTCGTCCTCGGAAACCGATCGCAGAGATGACCGGCTTGCTAGGGCGAGTACTCGGAGGCCCTGCCTAGCGAGTGACTCGGCGTTGGCCAGGATCTCCAATTTGGCCGCTGGTGTTAATGGGGAAAGTTCGTTATTCTCCGCAGCGACGGCGGAGCAGCTGTCGATGAGTCGCTCTACCGCGCCTTTGGTAAATATGTGGACCTCCTGGTTCGCCGGGTTTCGGCAAAGGACCGACATCTTCTTGATAGCCGAATCGAAGGGGAATTCGGTGATTTGGGCCCATCCCGACTCGCCAGAAGACAGGCCGGACCGCCCAAACCGGGTTGCAAAAACTTGAATGGCAATCTCGGTAGGGTCGCCGTGAGCTTGCCAATGAGCGTGCCCTGATGGATGCTCTTCCGCGGTGACCTGCTTCACCGTAGCCAGGTTGGCGAAGGTCGCGACGTCTAGGTAGCGCTGAAGTAGTTCATGAGCACTGGCCTCGGAGGCCGGCGTGACTCGGGATCCCATCTTTTCGCCGCTCGACTGCTGGTCGTCCTTGGGTTGAGCAACTGTGAAGGAGACGTCGCCAACTTCAGGGTTGTACGGCTCGTTGCTCGCGCCGATGGAGTATGTTCCGTGACCTGAGACCCAAGCAACTCGAGCGATCATCTTTCCTTGAGTCAGAGTACCCGTCTTATCGGAGCAAATGTCTGTCCAGTGGTCAACCAGGCCGCCATGGTAATAGTCTTTGATGGGTTTACTCACTCGTTACACCGCCAAGAGCTTCCAAGGACCGCATATTGCGGACCAAGACGTTCCTCTGTACCATGACCTTGGTTCCCGCAGCCATGGTGATGGTCAGAACAAGGATCAGGGTGACGGGAAGCGTGCCAATCGCAGTGGCAATGGCATAGATAATGACATCGTTTCGGCCGGTAAACTATGGCTCCGTTAGCAAGAATCGTTGCCCATGGTGGAACTACTGCTAATGGATCCGTACACCGTTTACTGCTAGCACAACAATGGCGCAAATAATAGCGAAGGCGAAAACGTAGAGGAATAGCTGGGCTAGCTTTTGTTGTAACGGTGTCCCAACAGTCACGCCGAGAAAGTGGCCCAGCCAGTCCCAAGACTTGCCGCACGCAAACTTAAAGTATGCCATCGTAGACACGTTACCATTCTCATCCCGCTCGAGAATTCGCCTCTTGCCCCCCTGCGCGCGCAAGGCAGCAGCGATAGCACCGATCTCGGTGAACATGCCCGTGGCAAAGACAACGCCACGTCCGCGGCCTTTAGTGATTGTGGTGGAAGAGAAGGCAACGTTCAGTCGGTCGCCGGGTCCCGTATCGTCCTCGCTGAACACGGCGTGAGGATCCTTACGCGAGGGCACCGATTCACCTGTCAGGAGAGCCTCATCCGCCTCGAGGTTGACCGCCTCAAGGAGACGAATGTCGGCCGGGACGACGTCCCCGGTCTTGAGCTCGATGACATCGCCGGGAACAAGCTTAGCCACTTCGGTAACGGAGCTCTCGCCGCCTCGTATCACCCGCGCAGACGGGGAGTTTAGTGACTTAAGGGACGCAATTGTACGGGCGGCCTGGAGGTCCTGAAAGAACCCGATGACGAGGTTGATCAAGATGAGGGCGGCCAGGACCCCCCCCTCGATCCAAGCCTTGATGGCGAAACTGGCAGCAAGAGCTAGTAAGAGGACCTGGAAAACGTATGAGAGAGGGGGCCTCGATGTTGAAACAAGCTCATAAGGCTCTGACTCACCATTGTCATGGCATTGACTACCTGTGCAATGAGGATCTCGAGGGGTCGGACGCCCCTTTCCTCTCCTAGGTCATTCGGGCCATACTTGGCCAACCGCGCATTGGCTTCCTCGGCGGTCAACCCCGTCCTCGGGTCTGTATGAAGCTCCGCCGCGACCTGAAGGGAATCTAGGGCATGAGCTGGCCGCGAGAGCGGCTCGTTGGCCTGTCCGGACACATGGCCTTCGACTGCCTGGGGTAGCTGTTTCTCCGACATGCTGAACAGACAAGAGAGGTGCTCGCACGTATCTTGTTAGGCCAACCAGCCGCAGGAAGTAAACCTGTCAACATCTCGAAAACCCAACCTGGAAGCTGTTTCGAGGGGTGCTTATATAGATAAATACTATTCAGGATGCAGGCTTGGTCATGAAAGCGCGGTCTCCGCTGCGGTTTGCTGCGTATTCATGGAAGGATAATGGGAATTCGCTATTATCCCTAAATGGAAGCCAAGACACAAGCTTCGAATCGAGGACTTGTGGGACGGCCCACCGGAATGACAAAGAACAATGACTGCATCCCCAGGCTAGTCAAACTTACTGATAGCAATTGACTGCGCCACCCATTGAAGTACTCGACTATAACTGTGTTCATCGATGATGTGCCGTTGATGCTGTTCATGTGGTTTGGTATTGTTTTGGTGTTGGTTTGGTGTTAGTTTGGTTGATAATTGACTTGGTCTTGCGCTCAGGGGAGCTGATGTCGATAAACGGTTAGCAATAGTGGCGCGCCAACAAGAAGACAGCCTCGGATATATCGGAGAGAAGGGGACTCTTCGATCGACAACTAGAAGTTGCTAAGGAGTCATTATCAGATATTTATTGATAATATATTGTAAGTTTGTACTAATGCCATGCAATACTTTAATAACGCGGTGGGTCGTCTCTCTGTCACGAATCGTTATGACGGCAAGAAGTAATTATCTATTATAAGGTTCAAGGAGTCTGGTGTATCCAAGGATTTTTGCTTGGCAACACCTCAGCAACACTCTCGGCTCCCTGCCCCTGAAGTCAGAAAAAGTCCACGAGACGGGTCGAGTGGTGTAGTTGGTTTATCACGTCAGTCTAACACACTGAAGGTCTCCGGTTCAAGTCCGGGCTCGATCATTTTCAAGACTTTTGCCGTTGCCTTCAGTCTGTTTCTTCCCCTTCTTCCCAGTGTTTCTATCCGGTACCCTCCTTTTCCAAGGTGCCGGCCCTGCGCTCGCCTCTCGCCGTAATTTTCGGAAGACGTACAAGATCTCATTGCGAGGTAACACGGGCACTCTTGGATTTGGGTATTGACAGCGACGACAACACAATCCACCGGATTGGCTTCGCTGCTTGCTGTACGGGTTGTGTTTTCTCAGCGTCCGCGCGTCGAAGGCTGACCCATCAGATCAGATCGGTTAGATTTTGGCTTTTCAACTTCTATATTTCAGCTTCTGGGTATATGAGCTAGCTGGGCCTCCTTAAAGGTATTATGGCCAAAGCCTGAACTGAACGGTCAAGGCACGGATATCATACTCTTTGGAGTTTCTTTACGTGCGACTCAAAGAGGGAACCATATAAAGCGGGTTCAAATGCCTGCCGAAATGATAACACGAAGGAAGCATCGGTTATAATTGGTGTCAAGGATAGACTCAATATACTTCCATACGCCAAGTAGTGTAGCGTGATATATACAACTCTGTTCTCCCAACTCCCTCGAACGACGCATGGGGTATCTTCCACTAAACGGGCATGCCATGCTTTCGCGCTTCCCGTTTTTCCCTATATACAATTCCCCCTTGTTCTGTCCGGCATGGCTGCCTCGCCTCGCCTCGTCCTTGCTACGCTTCGATAACGCACTGCCCTCCCTTCTTGGCCTGCCGCTTATACACTCTATACGCCTGACGCGCTCGACTCGAGAGGGTTCATCTCGAATAGCCGGCCTATCATCTGCATTGCGCGCTCTCTCCCGTCGCGCCGTCGGATCGACTGTGCCGTTTAGACTGCGCGAGACCAGAGCGGCACAGGAGCACGAGGAGGGCCTTCGCTAAAACTCTAGCATCGCTCAGAGTATTTTTCACCGCGGTATCTGCATCGTCACCTGTCCAGGAAGATGCCCAGGAACTCCTCGCGGCTCACGCCGCCCTTGCCCTCGACGTCGAACTGCTCGATCATGCTGGCGAGCTCGGCGTCGGGCACGTCCTCGCCGAGCTCCTTGACGACGGTGCGCAGGTCGTCGACGGTGATGACGCCCTTGCCGCCCTTGTCGAACAGCGCGAAGGTCTTGAGCAGCTCCTCGCGCGGGTCCCGCGCCGCCACGTACCGCGCAGCGATGGCCTGGAATGCCTCGCGCGGCAGACGCAGGTCGACGACACCCGGCGTCGCCGACGGCGGCGGCTGGTTGGGCACCGAGGGCAGGGGTGTCCAGTTCGGCCGCGGGTGCGCCGCCGATTTGAACGTGTTGATTAGGTCGCTGCGCGGTATCGAGGAGAAGCCCAGCGCCTGTAGCGCGTACCGGAACTCGCTGAAATCGAGAGCTTCATCCTTGTTCATGTCGAAGAGGGCGAACTGCGAACCGGGGCGACGTTAGTGCTAAGACGACTCTTGGTTGGCCTTGAGTAGGGGTTGGTGCAGTCGGTGGCTATCCAATGACGGCTGGGTTGGGTTCGCACTTACGCAGTCGTTTATCTCAGATCGGTGCTCGTCCGATATCTGATCCCAGGGCTCAGCGTGCGCCGGGTTCTGTATAGGTGGTGCGAAGCGCCCCGATGGCCGCGTCGACCCGGGTCGCATTGAGAGGTTGTGTTGGTTCCGGTCGGCGTAATCGTTCATACTGCCACTTGCATAACTGCTCATCTTGTTCATTGATGTCGCCATGACTAGATACCTGGAGCGGCGCAAGCAGCAAACCTAGCTGCTTGTGCGCGTAGATCTCAGAGAGCGTACTTTGTGGGTGATAGCGTGAGGCGTCTGGTTGCAGGTTGCGGGGCGCAAGAATTAAGCAGCAACTATGGACCTTATTGTCGTATCGAACAGTTATATCCAAGGGCCTAGTGTACGATGGCAAGACTGGAAAGAGGTATATACAACGCAAGGGTAAAGTATTACAGTGTCGCAGACGAGCGTCGACGCGACTACTTCGTATGGGTGATAGACAATCGGCGAGGGGGCTGGGAATGGCACGGGCTAAAAGTTGCACCTTACAATTATTTCGGGTGTAAGAGGATCATTCAATATATTGTTTTCGAGTGTTTAAAGTCGGGGAGCAATAGTGAGGTTGTAACAGGGTAATAGGATCCTGAATTATGTTTGGACTTTTAGGTCTGATGAGGCTCAATTGATTGACCGGGATTGTTGTCTCGTATTCCAGTTCGCTTCTCGTTTGGGTTCTGGGCGCGTATCGCGAATTTTGGATACTGCAGACCGCGATGCCAGGGAGCCTTTGCTGCTTGTAAGCCAGTTTGCTGCTCCAGCAGCGGTCGCGGTTGGCGCGTTAACCTACTAAGTACAACTGCTACATTGCACAGAGAGGCGCTTTCGGGACAGTATGCGATACCATCGTAGACTGTATAGCCGTGGCTGGGCTGGGTGGTCATAGCTCCTTGTTTTGCCGATCTCGATCCACGCCAGTCGGTACCAGGCAACCACCCTCAAATTCTGCCTTGCTTAACAATCAGAGGTGGCCTGAAGTAGTGCGACTGATAGCGAGAGACCCGTCATGGAAGTATAAAACCCCCAAGTCCTTCGTGACCCTCCGAGCTGTTTTTTTACTTTTCTTTACTGTTTCCTTTCAAGATAGCAGTGGCAGTCTGTAGCTTCAGCGCAAACAGTAGCGAACATTCAATGTTGATAGACAGGAGATACTACGACCGATATATGAACCGTAGTGACTCAGGCCCTCTCTCAAGTTGAACATCAGTCAAGTGAAGCGTCCCGAGGTGACAGTAAGACTCTAGGGCTGGTATATTGTGTATGTACAGCTTCTACCTGTATGTACCAAGCTACCCTGTGGTACTTCTGAGAGCCTGACATCGAGGCAACTAAGAGGGAAGGGCTTCGTACCTGGGGTTTCGAGCTACATGCAGCCACAGCTGAAAACCCCAAGTCGCACAGTCATTACTCCATTTCCCGTCTGATGAGGCGTACGCTCATAAGTACGTACTCTGTGGATCGGTGCTTCTCTCCTCCCAAGCCACCCCAATTCCCTGTCCTCTTCATATTCCACCCTGCTTACTAGCACTTTTTACGACCAGGTCTATCGTCACGATTTGGCCATAATATTCTTTCTGCTAGACCTCACAAGACCTTTCCAGTCGTCTGGCGCAGAACTTCATCATTCTCACATTGGCCGCTTTCCCTTCAATTCTTGCGCCCTCTTTGTCAATTTGAGATTGCTATTCATATCACCTTAGTCATTTCTCCCATACATTCTACAGTTGGGGGAAATTAGGCACTCGTGCGTGTCTACAATCCTCAAAAGAAATCACCACAACCTTTTTTACTTGCTGCTGTCATCCCTTTCATCCAAAACTGAAGCGCGGGACCCAGGAACTAACTATAGGAAGCCGGATATATCTGGGTGAGGCTGATTGTGTACACTTGAAGCCATTTGTCGCCTCACTCGACCATTCCACGCCATCGCCACTCGATCTCCCTACATTCTTCCCATGTCTACCTCGACTTAGGTCTCGTTGACTTCAACATCGTCACACTCCACCACGCGTCTGACGCGATATAATTAACAACCGCCCTTCTCTCTCCCGTAAGGAGTTGCCACCATGTCGTTCGGCGGCTTTGGTAGCGGCAGCCCCTTTGGGGGAGCTAATACCAATAATAACAACAACAATGCCTTTGGCGGTTTCGGTACTAGCGGCAACTCTTCTGGTATGTATCTTCATATTTCCTAGTCGCTATCTGTCTCCCACTTCCCTTCACTCAGCGCAACTAACAGACCTGTCTTCTGTCGATAGCTGGTTTCGGCGCGAACAACAATAACTCTACTGGCGCCTTTGGCGCCTCGAGTACTCCTGGGAGCGGCCTTTTCGGCAGCGGAACCTCGGCGTTCGGCAGCAATACAGGTGAGACGCGCCGCCTGTCTCCTTCGTATACAAGCCTCGAACAGCTCTTTTCTTCTCTTTTCTCTTGTTGTTAGCATGCTGACATTTTTCACTTTCCAGGTGGCTTCGGTGCGACGAGCAACAATGCCTTTGGATCGAAGCCTGCTTTCGGCAGCACCTCGACGAGTACCGGCGGCGGCTTGTTTGGTGGCTCCTCGACCTCTACTGCGGGGACTGGTTTCGGAGGCGGCGCATTTGGGACGAACACCAACACCGCTTCTACTTCGAGTCCTTTCGGTGGAGGAGCCACTGGCGGCGGTCTCTTCGGGTCCAACACTGCGAACAAACCTGCCTTCGGAACTTCCAGCACCACCACCGGCAGCGGCGGGTTGTTCGGTAGTGGCAACACTACCACCAACACGACGGGAGGCTTTGGATTTGGAGGCACATCAAACACGGCGACTAGTACTGCTCTAGGCGGTCCCATCGGCGACCCGCCGGGAACTGCCAATGTCACAAACTTCCAGCCCTTCGTCGAAAAAGAGTCGACCACTAGCAATGCGCAGAATTCTTTCCAAAACATTCTTTTCCAGGACCCCTACAAAAAGTGGTCTGCGGAGGAACTGCGACTCGCCGACTACGCCCAAGGTCGGCGCTTTGGCGGAGCCACTGGAGGAGGAGCGTTCGGTGTCGGCTCCGGGTTTGGTAGCTTTGGTGCTAACAACCAAACGTCTAGCACCTTCGGTACATCTAATACCAACAACACGGGCGGAGGCCTCTTCAATAGTAACACATCGTTTGGTCAGAACAACCCCAACACCAGCGGTTTTGGATCCGGTGGTGGTCTCTTCGGTCAGAACAAGCCAGCAACTACTGGGGGTGGTATTTTTGGTGGTACGGCAACTTCCCAACCCGCCCAGAGCAGTGGCCTTTTCGGTGCCTCTACCGGAACTGGCACTGGCTTTGGCGCAAATACCGGTACTGGGTTTGGAAGTACGAATGCCAACACGGGAGGCGGGATTTTTGGAAGTAATACCCAGAATCAGAACAAGCCAGGTTTCAGTTTTGGCACGTCGAACACTAACACTACTGGTACGGGTTTTGGCGCCGGCACCACCGGCGGCTTTGGAACCAGCAACACCAATACCGGAGGTGGCCTCTTCGGCAACAACGCCACCGGTACGACAGGCCAGACTACGGGCGGCGGTTTATTTGGCAGCAACACTGCGCAGCAGAACACCGGCGGCGGCTTTGGTGGCGGCGGCACTGGTTTCGGCACGCAAAACCAAGCAAGTGGTACCAGCCTGTTCGGCAGTAATCAACAGAAGCCTGCTGGCACCGGTCTCTTCGGTAACACAAATACTGGAGGGGCAACTGGCGGTGGTCTGTTCGGATCATCCACTACTAATACGGCTAATCCTTTCGGCCAGCAGCAGACCACCAACCAGACCGGAGGCGGTCTGTTTGGCAACAAGCCAGCAACAAGCGGTACTGGTCTCTTTGGCAGCGCCGGTGCGGCCCAGAACACCAACACTGGTGGTGGTCTCTTCGGCGGCCTGGGGCAGAATAACCAAAACCAACAACTACAGACGCAGCAGTCTGGCGGTGGTTTATTCGGCTCCCTCAACCAGAACCAGCAAAAGCCATCCCTATTCGGGACGAGTACTCAGCCAACCGGCGGCGGTGTTTTCGGCAGTCAGAATAACCAACAGCAGAGCTCCTTGTTCGGAGGCTCGACCATGCAGCAACAGCCGCAGAACACCATGGGAAGCTCCTTGTTTGGGAACTCCCAAGCGAGCCAGGCTACGGCTCAAGCACTGACTGCGAGTGTCAACGACCCCTCGGCTTATGGAACATCCCTATTTGGCAACCTAGGCAATACTGAAGTCGCCAATCCAGGACCTCTTGCAACCCCGGTGGATAGGAGGCGAGCCAAGCGAGTCTCCATTCTGCCGGTGTACAAGCTCAATCCTGCCTCTGCCTCTCGTTTGGCCACACCACAGAAGCGAGAATATGGTCTGTCGTATAGCACCTATGGTACACCGAATAGTCCTTCGAGCAACGCTAGCACCCCAGGTATGATGTCGCAGAGCCTAATAGGCGGCAGTCTTAGCCGCAGTCTTAGCAAGAGCATCTCCTCGAACAGCCTACGACGCAACTTCAGCACCGAAGACAGCTTGTTGAATCCTGATGCCTTCTCATCCAGCACCGGCTCGAGGCTCTACGGCAATAACAGTGTCAAGAAGTTGGTCATCAACAGGGACCTTCGACCTGACCTGTTCTCGACACCTACCAGGGATACCCCGTCGCAGGATACTCCAAATGGGTCTCGCAAGTTGAGCAAGCGGGTTAGCTTTGATACAAGCAACGTGGAAGCGATCGAGAACGGCGAAGCATCAAATGAGTCCAACAGCAATACGCCCGCGAGCGCGGAACAGCTTGGCTACATCAGGCCTAACAATCGAAGAACTAATGGTCTGAATGGAGGAGCCTCAACCAACTCCCCATCTGCTGCTCCAGAGGCTGATCAGGTAGTAAGGGGTAATGAACTTGCTGTCGTGCACGAGGAAGAGATGGCGTCTCCGCCGGCTAAGAACCCCGGCGACGGCCCCGCAGATACCGAACCTGGTGATTACTGGATGTCCCCGAGCAGAGACGAGATCATGGAGATGAACCGTGTACAACGGTCGAAGGTCACTGATTTCACCGTCGGTCGTATCAACGTCGGCTCAGTCAGATTCAAGGTCCCAGTAGATTTGACTTCAATTGATCTCGACAATCTGGTGGACAACATCGTCATCCTGGAACCTCGAAGCGCTACGGTTTATCCGGACGCCGCCAAGAAGCCGCCTGTCGGTAAGGGTCTGAATGTACCTTCGCAGATAATTCTGGAAAATGCCTGGCCTCGAGGCAATAAGAGCAAGGCCGCTCCTTCCGTTGCAAAGCACATCAAGCGACTCCAGAGGATCGAGGGAACGCAGTTCGAAAACTATAACCCCGAGACCGGTGAATGGACTTTCTCCGTGGAACACTTCACAACGTACGGTCTCGACGATGAAGATGAAGAAGACGGCGGAGCGGCCCAGCCTAAACCATCCGCCACCATTCCTGCACCCCCTGCACCTGAGCGCGACGATTCCGCTTCGCGATCTTCCGAAGCTAGCGAGCCGGGTTCCGACCATGACGGCAACCCCGACGCTAGACGGAACCGTCGGGCGCTGCCTGGAGCTTTCGATCCCGAAGACTCCTACGAGAGCGACGTGTCTCAAGAAATGACCGAGGCAGACGGAAACAGGCCGTCTTTTTTAGCTAGTCGCTCCGCGGGTTCTACGTCCAAGGCTCTTGTCCCTGTCGATCAAGAGGATACGGACGATGAATATGCGATGTCCGAGGCGAACGAATATGCGAGCGCTTCCCTTGGACAACATCACGCCGCGGAGCAGGAGGATAACTCGCCCGATGCTAGCCAGGTAGATCTAGTCCAAGAGACTCCTGCAGGAATTATGAGAGCCAGGATGCGTGCCATCAAGGGCGCTGAAACACCAATGAAGGTACAGGTCGCCGCCGGCGACGACTGGACAGACATGCTCACCAAGACGATGAGCCCCCAGAAGCGGGATCGGGCATTGTTAAAGAGCATACGTGAAGCGGACAAGTATCCCGCGGTAGAGGAGACCGCGGAAGAGAGGTCACCGTCGAAGAGACGCGTAGTTTCCGATGGCCGGGGTTTTGCAACAAGTATCGACCTGATGAACTCCTTGTTTGAGAAGGCAAAGGCGCCGGCTGAGAATTTCCAGTCATCTATCCGGCCGAAAGGTGTAAAGGTCGGTTGTTAATCTCATTCCCCACTGATGCCTCAGGCGTAACGGATGGACCGTGGCTTGCATGTCTGTATTTAATGTATTATAATTTATGTATTACATTCGCTAAGTACTCTATTTTTAGTGGCCCTACAAACGCACCACGAAGCACCTTGATGATAGCCAGATGGATCCCCAAGACAGGACCTGGCATGATACGATGCGGCCAACCTGGGGTCCCAATGGAACGCTCGTTTTCGCGGCTAATCCCAGCGAACCGGCATTCGGAACGTCAGGTCGTATAAACGAGAGAAATGGGCTCATGATGGTCATGAAAGGGGGCGTCGTATCTGAATCCCAGGATATACGGATCGCCAAGTTCACGAACGAGGTACGTGCTGTTCGCCTTATGCCGGGCAAGATGTGGTGCTAAATTCTGGCTTAGATGGCCGCGAAAGCTATCGATACACATACGAAATTAACACAGATTGAACTTGTCGACAACGTGCCGGCAGTTACCATGTGCCCTACGACGACTCTCAAGGACTTTGCTGCCGGCGGCGACAGGCAAAACTCTGCTGAGGAGCACGAGAGGCTCGTGTGGGAGTTGGCAAGCGTTTTGTTTGACCGCGTTGAGGTCCCCATAGATCTACAGGACGATCCAGAAGCCCCCGGGAAGCTTCGGCGGGACAATCTATCACGCTTTTGGGAACAAATGGTAGATGCGCAAACTCGCAATGCTGTTGCAATGGCAGGATCAAACGAAGAGAAAGCGTTGGCTGCTTTGTCCGGACATCGAGTTTCCGAAGCCTGCAAACACTTGATCGAAGGAAAGAATTTCCGTCTCGCGACATTGGTTGCTTTGATTGGCACCAGTGATGAAGTCAAGAGGGACATGAGGGAGCAAGTCAAGGAGTGGCATAACGCGAATTTCCTTTCTGAATTCTCTCAGCCCATTCGCGCGCTCTACGAAATGCTCAGTGGCAATGTTTGCGTTTGTGAGGGTACGAAGGGGGCGCTGGAGGACCGCATGGACTCGTTCATCATATCTCATAGATTCGGCTTCAACTGGCAGCAAGCCCTAGGACTGCGGCTATGGTATGCCTCATCCCCGGAGAGCACCATCGCAGATGCTGTGGAACGGTACAAGGAAGATGTCGAACAGGACAAGGAACTGCCACCACGGCCATGGTTTATTGAGCATGGGATTAAGGGCATCTGGAATGATCCAGATCAGGACCGCCGGGAAGATCTACTATGGGGGCTCTTGCGACTGTACTCAGAGGAAGGAGTTGACCTTGAAGCCGTTTTGCGACCAGAAAATTCCCAGCTCTCCCCGCTCGATTACCGGCTCTGCTGGCAGCTCGGACAGGCCTTGACATCCACAGGTAGAGCGTCGTACGGGGAGAACGCCGTGGAAAAGGCGGATGCTGCTACTATATCTTTCTCAGCGCAATTGACGAACGAGGGCAGTTGGCTCGAAGCTACATTCGTCCTGCTGCATCTCACGGACCCTAACGCCCGGTCGAAGGCCATTCAAGACCATCTTTGCCGACACGCTGGTCTCATCGGCTCTGAAGATTCTAGCAGCTTTAGGAAACTAGCCGGAGATCTCAAGATCCCGACTCAATGGATTTGGCATGCAAAGGCACTTTTCATGCGCAGTGTCAAGAAGGACCCCAAGATGGAGGTCCAGTGTCTGCTACGTGCAGAGTCGTATGCTGATGCCCACCGCACTTTTGTCAAGGAAGTCGCCCCCGTCGCCATCATCGAACGCGACTATGACGCCCTTGCCGATGTGCTTCAGCACTTCGAAGAGCGGCAATCTCAAGTTCCCGACTGGAACGTCGGCGGCGAAATCTACAAGGCATTCCTTCAGTTGATGGGATACGAAAGACGCCGCGAGCAACCTCCCTCGGCTCTTGTTAATAGCTTGCTAGACGGCTTACCCGCAATGCACGGAAACACGCCCGAAGCCGGAATAACCGAGTACGCAGCGTTGACGGAAATGGCGGCTGAGGTTGCGAAGGTGGTCGCAAATATGGCAAAGGCAGGACAGGTAAGCACATATTACCGCGCGAGATCTCATATACTCGATGCTGATGATGGCAAACAGATGGGACATGAGCGCATTCTACACCTTCCCTTGACAGAAGACGTTCTCCTCAAACATTCGCGAGACCTCGCATGGTCGCACTACACGAGCGTCATGGCTGGTCACTAGTGTGGATCATCCCAGACTAGTGACCCGATGGAAGAAACTGATGAAGACTGGTTTATTATAACACCATGATGGGAGGACTTATGAATTTATGCCACGCCCTCCTAGCGGCTGAGACTGGCATTGAGCACAACGAGAGTTATAGTGGTTGAGGAAGGATTCACCAGCGGATGATGGCAGCGGCGGCATGGCGGTCTTCCCCATATCAGAGACCGTGAGGCGAACCTCGATCCGAGTATCTGACAAGCCAGGGCTTGTCCTTCGCTTTCTGTAGAATAGTTTAGGTAGCATAAGAAAACCGCTTAATTACCCCCAGTTCCGCATTTCACCCTCTATGTTTGCATATCACTGCCCTTAGAGATATATCGTAGATAGGCAGGCTCTGGCCATAATAGTTGAGCTACGTAGGTATATCCCTGTATCATTTTTATATGCCCACCCTGGTTCTTTTTAGAGAAGTCCGAATAACTACGGGCTTTATTGCTTTGTTTAAGATCAGCTATGGTCGTTGGTGGGACATAAACTATTCGATTCTCATATTTCAGATCCTGGATATAATTATCGAGGGCGGCTCAACTATTTTGTCCGGAGACTGTTGATATGGTAGGTAGGTTTTCGTCGAACCCAGCTGTCGTTCCTCTTAGGTAGCTAAAGCATCCCGGCCTCGTCCCCCAACCCCATCCAGCTAGTCATCCGTCGTCACCTTCTCAAAGCGCAGATAGAGCGAGTTGCTAGCCGGATGACCAGTATACGCATCGGTCGGCTCTATGCCCGCGTCGTCCACGACGTGGCTCGTGTAATTCGAGTATATGGCACCAACTATGAGTTTCATTTCTGCGTCGCACGGTGGCGGATCGGTCAGTGAGCAGTCTGCGAGTGATGTGCCCCCCCGAGAGAGAGAGAGAGAGAGAGAGAGAGAGAGAGAGAAGATGGGCGGAGCGCAAAGATAGATGCAGGGAAGAGGGTCACATACCATGCATGGCGAAGTTCGACCCGAGGCACATGCGCCCCCCGCTCGAGAAGCCCCAGAAGTGCCTGTTGACACTCTTTAGACGCTCGTCGGCGTCACCGTCACCGTCGCCCCCGCTTGGGAGGAACCGAGCGTGGTCCCACCTCTCGGGGTCCGGGTAGATGCGCTCGTCCCGGTGCAGGTTGTACACCGACGCCGAGACCCTGGTGCCGCCGGGCACCTCGTACGGCCCGATGCGGCAGGACGGGGAGGGCGCCACCCGCGGCTCGGGCCCGCCCGCGGGCGCGTACCGACGTACCGTCTCCGTGATGACGGCGTGCAGGATCGGCAGGGCGTCCAGCTGCTTTGGGTCCGGCATGGCTATACCATCGCCGCCGCCGTCCCCGTCCGAGTTCCGGAATCGCATGCTCGGGCGTAGCGACAGCAGCTCGTCGCGCAGATGGCGCTGGAGGTCGAGTGACCGCGATAGATGGTACGCCAGGTACGTGAGCGCGACGCCCGTCGTCTCCTGGCCGCGAGCACGTGATCGATGGTCTCGGACGCCACCGTGAGCTCCCGGCGCCGGATCGCCGTCGCGTAGACGGGCGACGCGGCGCCGCTCTCCCGCTCCTCCTTCTCGAGCCCCGCCACGCGGGCGCGCACGACCACGGGATCGTCCGCGCCGTCCACGCGCCGGCCGCTTCGCAGGTCCTCGAGTGCGGCATCGCTCATGGCTCGGCACCAGTCCTCGATCTCGCGGTTCGCGGCGCCGACCCACGCCGGCGTCAGGCCGCCAGGGAGCAGGCCCAGGGAACACCGACGCGCAGCCGCCGACAGCCGCGGCAGCTCCTGCTCGAAGAAGGACCCCGCCTTGCGCGCCGCGTACAGCGCCTGCCAGTGCCGCCGGTACGCCTTGTTGCGCACGAAGTCGGAGGCTCGCGCCGCCCCGAAGCAGTACGCAGTGATAAGGTCCGTAGCCGCCGCACTGAATAGCGAGTGCACGTCAATCCCGTGCGGTGCCTGGTCCGCCGTCGTCGACGCCTCCAGCAGCGACATCAGCCGCCCGTTCAGCACCGCCGATGCCTGTGCCGCGAGCGTCGCCGAGGAGTGGATGTACGACTTTGAGTACACATGAGAGACCATGCGCTTGCGCACCGAGTGGTGCTTCGCGCTGGAGGCCGAGAACACGTTGGGGACTCTGTTGGGGGGCTTAGTATGCATACACTGTTGAAGGATATGATGATGTAGGTAGGTAAGTGATGGTTACCCATAGTTCTCAAACACCGAGTACCACTCGTGCTTGTCGAAGCCGCCCTGGTAGATGGTCTTGACCCCGTCGAGGCTGTTGACGCTGAGCTCGGACGGGCCGACGCGGACCACGGGCCCGTGTTCCTGGTGCGCCCTGTGTAACGTGCGGTTCTCGCGGCCATTGTACCTGGCGCAGAGGATCCAGACCGGGGAGATGGAGCACGACCAGTGTGCTTTCGGGATCCTGGATAGCGGCGACAGCAAGGCCGGGTGTAAGACGTATCTGTAGAGTAAGACGGTGGCTAACAGTACGCCGAGCGGAACGTAGAACTCGGAGTCGCTGGGTAAAGCAATGGAGATAGTTTCAACCAGAATCGCATATAAGATATAGCAAAGGAATGGCAGTGTTGCCAAAGAAAACGCATGAGGAGCCTGTTCCAACACGAAGAAAATCCGCATGATTGCTCATATCTAACAGTATCAGTCCGCGAGTCAGGAAGAATTCTTTGGCCTCCAATATCTTGTACGCATTGTTGGTGATATCAAACTGGAGACAGATAACTTATGAGTTGTCTCTATAAAGCAACAATACCACTTGCTTATTGCATACCGTTCCTCTACCTAATGCAACGGCCGAACTGGATACCTTCAGGGGTCATTCATGTACCTCGTGTACCTTGAAAATGAATTCTAGTAAGTACGCAGTCCAGACAGTGCTTTGCCTTCTTGCAATAAATTCGAGGGCCAGGTCTGATGACTCCTTTTGATTTGACTCATCCGTTCGCTCCGTTGCGTGGATTTAAGAGTAATTGTATCTACCAACCAGTGAGACTTCCTATAGAAAGTGACTCTGAGCTGAGGTACAGTACGCTCGGCCCAAGTGGCGCGATCCACTGTTAACCGTATCAGTGGCGAGCCTGATATGCTAAGATGATGTCAAATTGCTGTCTGCTTATACGATTAGTCACTTCATCATTTAACTGTGCATACTGTAGCCCTTTTTATTCCTGGGTCCCTTGGCGTAAGCGAGAATGTTCACGGAAACGAGCAGGTGCCCCAGGTGAGCAACTTCAAAAGCTTCAAAACCCCCGACACGACAACCTTATCAATTCCAAAGCAAGTCAGCATGAGTGCTTTTAATTCACCAGTACCCCATTCACCTTATGAAAATGTCGTCAGAAACACCGGACCGCCTTAAATTAGGGTCTCTCAGCCTCTCCGAAGGCCCAAGGCTTGATACCTTACCCGATGACGTTCTTTTGATAATTCTATCCTATCTAAGTACAGCTCAGGACATTTCACATCTAGCATTGGCTTCCAGACGCCTTCACCAGCTCATTTCCGTTGACGGCTGGCGCACTTTCGTAAGGAACTGCTTCCACACCCTCTCACTTCCGTCACCCGTATCGGACAATGACTGGAAAGAGCTCGCCAAGAAGCTCACTTCGCAGTCGCGTGACTGGGATCGACGAGCGTTCGTCTTCCATGTTTTCTCACGCCACGAGCGTCTAGCACGGGGCAGGAACCGACGCAACAATCCTGGGCATAATTCCCAGACCGTGCCCTGCCACATCATTGTGGACGCCCACTCGCAGCTATCTGGGAGAACCGAGGAGGAAACTGTAGTCTGGGGTGCTGGAGAGGATCTGGTCGCTCTTGCTCGTCGGAAATACGATAATGTCATTCGGTCGCAGACATGGCGGCATTATGGAGGTGCCGACTCTGGCTTCACTGCCGGTAGAGATGACGTTACGTCGCTCTCCATTCTGAAAACAACTCGATCCTCCCAAGGGGGCACTTCAGGCCTTCTTGTAGGAAGAGCGAGCGGCGATCTTCGCCTCATCTCGATGAGTGGCGAGAAATTCGGACATACTATACGACACTATCGACCATCGACGGCTGAGAATAGCGCTGAGCAGAAGGAAATTCAGTTTTTCGATACTCATGAGAAGTCTAATCTCCTTGCGGCTGCAACTAAAGACAGAATTCTATTCTATCCACTACAAGGTCAGGAAGGTGCGTCTGAAGATGACACCGGTGTTGAGATGGCGACAACCGAGGAACCCACCCCTATCCAGCCCAATGAAGCGTTGAATATTGGAGATGTACGGGGCTCGCCATATTTCCGATTTATCCGGTCGCTGAGATTTTTGAATGATAAAACACTAGCTGTTGGCCTGACTAGTAGCATTGAGCCGCTCAGATATTTAACTTTGACCCCGGCAGGTATCGAGAGTTCGGGCGCTCCTAACATCGCTAGTCACCTATCATCCGATGAATACCGCCTTGGGACTGTCAGAGCTCTTCTGCCCATTAATGCGGGCTCCGTTGCCGCTGGAGGAGGGAACACTATTCTCACTTCCTGGGATGACGGCACGATCCGCCTTCAGGACCTCCGGACCCCGTCCGCGTTTGATAAGATATATCAGGATCACTTCGAGCCCACGACACCTGTCAATGCACTAGTCTCGTATGGGCTCGAAAGATTCGTTGGCGGCAGCGCTCGAGCTCCAGTCCTGAAAATATTTGATTTCCGCTGGTCCAAGGGTTACGACTACACTGAGTCGTTGCCGTGTGGTAACCACGCGCCGATGCCACCGCCCCGTCCTCCCACTATTACGTCAGAGCCGTTGGTGGCTGCGCGCTCGCGATGCGACCACCTCCGTGGATGTCTTTGCCGCTGGCACGCACTTTCGAGAGAAATCTATTATAGACCCAACTGCAACGTATATTTGCCTAAGAGGGCTGGATCCGATGCCCCAGTGCATTCTCTAGCCAAAGCGTCAGACATCTCACCAACACTATACGCTGGCTTAGCGGGATCTTTGGTAGAATTGACCTTGAAGACCTCCTCCGAGCGCGGGTTCCAGCCTTCAGAAAACCCGCCATATTCGTACCATAAGGCTAAAGTCAACATCATCGAGACCGGCGATGGCATTGTCTTATCAGATATCAGCGAGAGTCAGCGAATGCCGATAATACGTGCCCAGTCAGAGCGCCGTTCCGACTACCGCTTTCCAGCTTCTATCACTAAGCGGCATCGTCTTGACGAATGGTTTCAGGACCCGCACGATTTCTCTGACCTATATCTCTGATTCGGGGACCACATGATAAGAGCTATGCCCCTTAGAAGACCCAACGACTAATCAAAGGGATTTCAGCCAGCTTTTCGGGAATGCCTGCACTTGAGGGAAATAGGTACATGTCAAACAGAGCAACTCGGTAGACCCACTAACATGATACATTGTTGCATTCTTCTCCCCCTACGTCAGAGTAAACTGTGAGAAAAAGGCCCATGTTTCTTCAGCTGCGAAGGTCTGGCTCTCCCCAGCATCCTTCGGCTGCGGGTCATGATCCCCGTCGAACGCAATCCAGGTGACCGGATGCGTGCAGCCCTCGTACTCCGTCTTCACGTGCGTGCCGCTCCCCCTAGCCGGCTCCTGCGGCTGCCGCGGCGTGCACCCGTTGTTTCTCACGAACCGATCGCGGAGATCCCTACCCAGGGCGACCGGCAGCACCTGATCCGAGATTCCGTGTTGCCCATAGTATGCGATTGGCTCGTTCCCGCCCACGCAGCCGCTCATCGGACCGCCGCTTAACACGGCCACGGCCCGGAACTCGGCCGACCTCTCGCACGCCAGCGCGTATGACATGGCGCCGCCGTAGCTGAATCCCGTGCTGTACCGGTGTTCGGAATCGATGCAGAGGTCGGCCTCGACGAGCTCCACGAGGGCGTCGACGAGCGCCACGTCCTCGCCGCCGGCGTTGGCCCAGCCCGTAAGGCCGCCGAAGTCGTTCTGGTTGACGAGGCCCTGCGCCGCCACGTAGACGGCCGACTCGTCCGGGTCCTGCTCGGGGAGGCCGTACCACGGCAGGTAGCCGCCCTGGCCCGCGACCACCTCCGCCGCCCTGCCGCCGAGCGCGTGGAACGTGAAGACCAACCTGTACGCGCGGTCTCGGTCGTAGCCCTCCGGCAGCCGAACGTAGAACTCGCGCGCCTTAGAGTTCACCGTCACCGTATACGGCGTCGTCGTCGGCGAGGTCAGCAGGGTCGGGTCCTTGCCGCACCCCGCCGATCGCGCCGCTGCGAGCGCGGCAGCCGGCAGGGACGAGAGGGTGAGCGCCGATAACGCAGCGGATAGGTTGGACAGGCGCTTCATGGCGTTTCAGTTTGTGTGTTCCTTGAGTGCTTTGAGGTTCTGGAAGAGTCGCGGCTGGATATAGCGTTTTACCTTGTCGCAGCCCTCCCCGTCCGTTCATCGAGGGCTACTTAGACGTATATATACAGCGAGAGGTATAGAGACGCTAGGATCTGCCGAACAAACCGGCGCGAAGAGCTCCTCATGTTTCCCCGGAGCCATATTCTCCGCCCGGCATAACTGCCCAGGATACGATAGCCTGCTATTAGATCGTGAAGATCACCTTTACCCGAGCCTATAATGAGTCTCTGCCGGGTAGTTCCGTATGTAACGAAGGAAAGAATATGCCTGCTATGAAGCTGGTGTGTGGAAACAGTCGTCTTTCCCGTTTCGCGTGCCGTCCTGTGTGCTTGGCACCCACTCGGTGGAGAAAAGCTGGACTTGGCCCCTAATGAAAACCATTGGAGCCATTTCAAAATTTTGCATCAATTGGGGTTTCGGATAGCACAACGGCAGTCCGCTGTATCGGCCATTGCACTCCCCGCAGTCCCTAGGCAGGGGATATAACACGGGGTACCTAGACTGAGGGGTTTCCTGGATGGGATGCAGCACCGCCGATCTTATAGAGTGGTATCTTGGCCTTGCTTCTACGAACAATACGCAGTCGGGGATAGTTTTTGCTATTGGTGAGGTGGTTCCTTGACAGACAAAGCTGGAGTTGCGAACAGAAAGTATGTCTAGGACAGGACGAGAAGTCAACTGCGTAATATTTAAAAAGCCCCTTCGAAGAAATCAGGACGAATATGTATATATCGATATAGTCGGGATATCATATCAATACAACCAAGCCGCTATGAATCCTCCGAGCTAGAAGGGCTCCATCGTAAATTCCACGTCTCCAATGTCTATAGCGCCCTCCGCCCTATTCGAAATAACGACGTTCACCGGCTCCGTCGGCTCCAGGATGTGAACCGGCAACCCGGTGTCCCTCTTCTCGGGCACCTTGATCGCGCCACCGTGGGGCGCGTCGACGTCGAACCGCATGACGACCAGGGCCGCGAACGCGAGGATCTCGTTCCGCGCGAAGTGGCGCCCTGGGCATAGCGTCTTGCCCCCGCCGAACGCGCGGAATGCCGCCGGGTGCCTCTGGCCCTTGGCGGCACCGCCGAGGAAGCGCCGCGGGTTGAAGGCCGCGGCGTCGTCCCCCCAGACCGCCTCGTCCGCATGGATGACGCCGCCGGCGATCTGGACGATGGCGCCCTTCCGCAGAAGATACCTGTCCGCGAGCACCGTGTCCTCCTTCACCTTGCGGTTGGAGAAGTTGTCGGACCCGAGCCGTAGGCACTCGTTGTACACCGCCGTCAGCGTCGGGCATCGGTCCCCGAGGGCCGGGATCCTGAGTCTGTTGCGCCTTCTCCTCCCGCGCGTGTCATCTCGTTCCTCGCGCGGTTCCGTCGCCGCCGCCGCGATCTCGCCGCGCACGGCCTCGAGCAGCGCCTTGTCGGCGTACAGGCGGAGCAGGATCCAGAAGGTCGCCGTCGTCGTGTTCACGACGGCGGCGAACAGGAACGATAGCTCGGACCGGGCCGCCATGCGCAGGGTCCAGCCGTACTTGAGCGCAAGCTCCACGCGCTTCTGGATTATCTTCGACCCGGTCTTGTCCCTCCCGGCCTCGAGGTAGTCGGCGAGCGCGGCGGCGAGCCGCTCCCTCCCCGTGTACCCCTTGCGCGCCGTCAGGGAAGGGTAGACGCCAATCAGCAGGGCGGTGAGGCCGTGGTCGAAGTCCCAGAAGGCCTCCTCTAGCTGCGGATCCAATGCGATCGGGTTCTCCGGTCCGTACAGGTACTTGGCCGTCGCGACGGTGACGACGTGTCGGATCCACAAGAGTAGGTCGGTCGGCGCGGCCGTCCCTCGCGGCCCCAGAGATGCCGCGTAAGCTGCGACTTCGGCCCTCAGTTCGCGAACGGCGTCGAGGGTCAGCTCGTTCAAGTAAGCACCGGGCCCTAGAGAGGTATACACCATGCCCTGGATCTCCGACAGGTAGCCCTGCTCGTCGTCAGGGCCCGGGTCCAGGTTGGAGCGCACGATCGCCAACGTGGCGTCGTCCAGGCCGAGAACCGGCTGCGTCACTTCCGGGATGATGGGCGTGAACGACAGCGTCTTTGACGCTCTCTGGACCGCCGCGGCGAGGGCTGGGCTCGTGACGATGTATATGCGCTGATTCAGGATGCGCATCGTGAAGATCGGCATCGATCGATGACGCAGTCTGCAACACATTAGTCGTGCGTGGATCGCGTTAATACGTCCGGGAAACGCTGACCCTAAGTTCTTGACGTATCGTCCCCCCTGGATAGCCATGCCAAGTAAATGACCGATGAAGGGGATCGGAATCGTAGGTGCCACCACCGGGGGTTCTCGCGGGTCGTCCCGCTTTAGCGAGAACCGTAATGCGACGACATATATTGTGCATATCCCCACGAGCCATGCTATAACAGCTGCAGGTGGCCAGCCCTCTGGGTCTGAGAGTCGAATGGCCATTGTTACTTACGGGGGCGGGCCCAGCACGCCGAATAGAGTGGCCCAGGGCAAATGGTTAGCTGAGTAGAGGGATGCGATAGACGTCTTTTTCAGGCTCATTGGCCTTCACATTGTCTCGACTCGCATCTCGCGTACATACCCCTTTTGCTCGTCAGTGTGTCTTCAAATATCACCACAGCAACCCTCGATAACGAGAAATCCGAGCATCATTTAGATACACTCCAGACTCCGAGAGTAGCGGAGGGTAGTTCCCACTTGAACATCTCATCGCTTCTCCAATCGAGCCCCAGGCAAAATAGAACCAGGCTTGACAGGACAGGGATCAGCATTACCCCCGCATCATCCCCAACTTGGTCGTCTCGGGACTCTCATGCATATGCGCGCTCGGCTCTGCCTCTCCGCCAATCAGGGTGAGCGGGTGAGCTAGGGGAGCTGCGAGGGCAGTCGCTGCTTTTGCTCGCACGACGGGACGTACTTTGGGGGTGAGAGGGGTAAGCCAGACAGCCACACAGCCTTGTTGATTGGATTGTACCTAACCGAGTGCGCGGCTCCGTCAGTAGCAAAATTCTCCTCTGCTCCGTAGCCCAAAGGCTGCAACCATATCACTACCAGATGTTGGAAGTGACAGCTTAGTACTGTGCGGCCGTGGGACATACCTACTTGCTGGCGCGTGAGTTTATCCTAGCTACCCGACTCAACTCCAGAGGCGGAAGGCAGCAAGTGCCCTTCTGACTTCGACCAGCCGTCCTCCCGTCCCATCCACGGGAGCATACTCTCCATTCAAACCAACGTCGGCTTGTCTCCTGGATGCATCAATTTGGAATATTTTGGGGGAAGACCCAAATCGTGTTTAGATCACGGAGTGAGAATAGTCTGTCCTACAGAGCCTCTGACACCTTAACCTCCCGGTGTGTTTCTCATTCCAACAGTTCCGCAATGTCGGCGCCTATCCCCTCAACCGGGTCGACTACCGGTATACTCGGAAACACGCCTGCGAGCAATGACGATACTGGTACGAAAAATATCCCGCAGCCGAAGACCGTAAGGCCTCGTCCACATGTCTGCGGAACCTGCCAACGGCCCTTCGCTAGATTGGAGCACCTAAAGCGCCATGAGCGCTCACACCCCATAGAAAAGCCGTTTGAATGCCCCGAGTGCAGAAGATGTTTCGCTCGCCGAGACTTGCTGCTGAGGCACCAGCGGAAGCTCCACCAGGCAGCGGACCTCTCTACATTCCCGGCGCCAGACACCACTCCGTCGCACACGGATAGTCGGGAATACTACCGCTGTGATGGGAGGAAATGTAGGCACAAAGTAGAGTTCGGGGACTTTGAAAAGGAAAATGGATTTACACTCCGCTGCGAGTGCCGCGTCTCTCGGTGGAGACCGGGAAAATGGCGATGCGTCAGTGTCCTTTTTGGTTTCCTTTGTATCCACCGCAATTCATCTGTATCATTCATGCTAGAGACGTTAGACTAATGTTGTTACAGCATTTGTGCAAGCGAAGCATGGAGTACCACATTGACGAGGATACGCTCTACTTTACGTCGCCGGAAGCGTCCTCCCAATCAGGTGGAGTAACAACAGACGGAAGTGGGTAGGGCTAACACCCCGTGGCCATGAACGCCATGGTCTGATTTACGAAGTATTTCGGTCTGGGTATAGATGACGAAATGATTCAATGATTTCCTCAAGTTACCATTCCCTATCATTAAATACTCGAATTAAGGACCGGACACCATGCAAACCACTCCCGAAATTTTCTTCACAGCAACAAGCTGGATTTGGAAGAGATCCCTAGGCCTTCAGTGTCGACTTGGTACCTTTATTCAAGCTGTGTGTTGGAATCATCATGGACACCACGGCGGACTGCGGCGGCACTCTTGCTCTGACTGCGATGGTGGTCGTCCGCAAATTCTTGTTGATCCACCCTCTCCAGCTCCGCTGATAGTCTGGGTCCGACCGCACATGTGCTCTTAGCAGAGTTCTGATCTTGCTCGCCTGGTTCCACGCCTTCCAGCCAGTTTCGCACGAAGTGTGACCGCAGTGTCATAGACTTCCGTTCTTGTTTGAGATTGGCCGCGCCCCTCAACTCGATTAGCAACGCGTCGGCTTCCTGGGATAGCTGAGCGATTTCTTCTCTGTTTGCCGCATAATTCAGGGATCCAAGCACCTGTGCAAGAAACTTCATTGAGCCAATTGTGGCATGATGTTTCTTTGAAAGGATTCTGACTCGCTCTTTCAATACTTCCCGAGCAAGAAGAAGAGCCTTCTCCTTTCTCTCTTGTCTGATGGTGGATATTACTTTTGAGGGTATGGCGTCCCTGCCGCTCAAAAACACATGATCTGATGAACTAATAGACGCTTCATCGTCCTTCATACCCATTGCCCGAAGAGGACCGCCCGAATTCACAGTCGTTGATTCATCTGTGGCCGTTACCGAAGAGGGGACGGATAGCACATTAGCGGTGCAATCATCGTCCGGCTTGAAGCAAAAACAGTTGTTTCGCGAGAGGAGAAGGTAATCGTTTGCAAGTTTGCTCTTCATCGATAGAGTATCTGGATGAATCTCCTCCATTTCGTTCTCATTAGAGGTGTCATGTAAATGCTCAAGATGCAAGCGTAGTACAGTCTTGCGCAGATTTTTGGCATCGACGTGGTGCTTGAGTAGTGAGAGACAATCGGCTAGACGATTCCTTGCGAGAATCGTCTGGTAATCACCCTCACCGCTAAGTCTATTCCGCGCGTCACAGATATACTGCTGGTACTTGTATGCTGTAGAATGGTCTTGTTCGCGATCTGAGGCCATGTATAGGCCTATCAATCTGTTCATCGTGTATAAGGTGTCGTGATGATCCAGCGGTAAGACGCATCTGCGAGTCTCCAGAACTTCATGCGCCACTTTCAAACCAGTTTCAAGATCGACCATGGCAATGCTTTCAGCCCATTGCAGCTTTGCAGCGAGCGTACGAGGATGCTCCACTCCGAACCCCTTTTCACATTGTTTAAAAATGCCCTCTGTCATCTCGCGTACATCTTCTCCCAACCTTTTTTTGGTCTCTGCTAGGTTCGACTTGGCCGCAAGAGTGTCTGCATGCAGTTCACTGAGTCGCCCTTCCTGTACTTCCAAGACTACCTGTCGAATTTTGCGAGCGTCGAGGTATCGCCCATAGTGGTTGTAGCTTGTGGCGAGATCACTGAGAAGTCCAATTTCCAAGGATGTCAAGCCGTGCCCTTTGCATAATGTTTCGTCCAACTTCTCTGGGGTCAAGTCCTTGCTGCTTATCACCAGGGCAAGTGCATGCTCGCGCAAGTGAAGCGTCTGTGGTTTTTGCCCGACGTTTTCAAGACTAGCAGCGTAGTCCCTCATAGCAGAGATGACTCCAGAACTCGGTGGAAATCCTTGTACCATCGCAGAATAGGAGTCCAGTACTTCTTTGCGCAAATCCAACGCTTTAGCTCCAGCCCCTTCGTAGAAGTAGCATTTGGCCAAGTTTGCTTTCCATTTGAGGACATCAGCTGGCGGGAAGCCCTCTCCTGAGCTGGTAATTGTTCGTAGGATACGTAAGGCTTCCACTCGCCTGCCTCGATCCATGTAGCTGATACTCAGCTCATTCTTGGCCCTCATGTATAACGTGATCGTGGTGTGGGAATCATCGGTATTTTGGGATAAATACTGATGCAGTGCGGAGGTGATGCTTTCCTGAAGTTCAATTGCCTGATCAAGTTCTCCATTCTCACTCAAGGCAAGCGCAATCTTGAGGCCAATGTTCGCACGGTCGAGTTTGCCTTCTCCGTCTTCGACAAACCAGGCTTTCGTCTTGTTAAGCCGCAGACAAGAGACAATATGTCTGTGGACCACTCTGCTGGTCTCGCGCGGTTCCACGCCACAATAGGTTTTCCCGGTACCAGAATCCCGGGACATGCACTCCGCTAGAGTAACGATCGCAATCTCCCAAGGGGCTGGCCCAATATTGGTAACTTGTCGTGCGTAGAGATGAACGAGGGGATGCATTGAGATAACAAAGTTATCCTGCCGCCCAATCCGCCTGTAATTGACGAGATGAAGTTTCTTCAACAAGGTGAGAGCTGACCTGGTCTGTTGTCTATTCCATTGCGGAAACCGGTCCTTGCTGCGCAAAGGGACAAGCTGTCGTTGCTGCCGCCACTGGCTGGTCGAATCTCGCTTTTCCTGGATGTTATGCCAGCACCAACGGAATATGAGCTCAGAAATATCTCTGTGATCGACGAAAGCCAAGAAGTGCAGTACTCTCAGTGCGTTTTGGGCCATTAATTGGTCGCCATCACTCACCGATTCCGCTTTTTGGCGAATTCTTTCGACCTGTTTTTCAAAGGCCTTCCAAACGACACCAAATGCTCTCCTGGTTTCAGGTCCAAACTCTCGGAAATCCTCCAGAAAGATGCGCAGCTGATTCTCTATGTCCGTCATATTATCCTCGTCGAGCCAACCTTCGACACCTGCGATGAGGTAGATCGACAATGGGTGGCAACCCACGGCACGGACAACCTCCTTCAATATCTGACTTGAGATCGCTTCCCTTGAATTCGTCGATGTGAGGCTGTTTTGAAGCAACTGAATAGCCTCTTCTTCCTCCATAGCTCCCACTTCCACCGAGGCAATTGTAGCCTCACGCTTGTGCTCAGGTGCCGACGAGACTATCACAATAAGACCGTCATTGTCACTCCTGCCTATGGGATAGTAAACAGGAGCGGCATTCCTTTTGAAAGCGACGTCGTTGTTAGCGTTGTCAAAAACCATCAGCCATTTATCCTTCTTGCGAAGCCAATCTCGTATTAGTGCGATGATTTCATCTGCCTGGAGTGCATGAATGTCCAGTCCAAGACGAATTGCGATCTGCCTGTAGTCGTTTTCTATCGCGGATTTTGATGAGGCGTCAACATAGAATATGTGACTCCAACTGCAATGGTCAGTCCCCTATCAGAATGGGGACTCAAAGGGAGACGAACCACCGCGAATAGGTGTCAGTGAACCAACGAGCAAGGCAGGATTTTCCAGTTTCCCTCATTCCATGGATAACAAAAACACCACCAGTTACTGTTGTTGATTGACCATCCGCTGACCTCTTCTTGCGTAGGCAGTGACTCTCTATGTCATTGCATAAAGCTCGCCGTATAAAACTCGAATTGTCATGATATGGATAGTCGACAACTGAGGAATTGAGAATTAGCTAGATGGATACCGAGAATGCTATGTGGACTTTATCTAACCCTGCTGTTGCTCAACCTCGAGACTTTTGTCCGGAGTTTCAAGGCCTGGCACAGATTTTGACGGGGAATTAACAGCGAATTCTCAGGAAGGTGTGTAGCTGCGGTTGACTCTACTCACGCCTAGTCTGCTCCAAAATGCCCCGAATCCAGCGATGAAGAACCCTTGTCACCTTCTCGAAGCCAGGGTCTTCCAAGGATGTGAACTTTGCGACCTGCCTGTGGTCTCCCTTAATTGTCCCCCACTCCTCATCTCCAATTCGCGCGGAATCTGGCGGCACAATTCTTAAGCCCACAATTGCCAAGCGTATCTCATCTGTGTCCACAAAGGAGTATCGTAGCAGGTTGGGAAACTTCTTTACCGTATCAACGAAGATAGAATTGAGAATGTCTAACTCGGCAGAGTTCTTCTCTAGCGCAGTCAGTAACTTTGTATTGGCGCTCTGGAATGCTAGGATCTTTGTGAGTCTGAACGCGAATTTCCCGTACGATGCGGCAGTGGCGCCTCGGTGAGGAGTCCCAATGAAGATGACTCCCAAAGTCCCTTGAACTACTTCTTGCAGCCGCTTATCAGCTGCGGCAGACGCTTGACTCAGAGCCTGGAGAGTGGGACATCAGTAGGGTTTCTTGTAGGGTGGTGACTGGCAGAAAAGAGCCTACGCTCTTGACAACGACACCTCCGAGGCTATGAGCGATGAAGATAAACGGCAATGGGCGCTGTTCAGTCAGTTTCATGACTCAGCAGCTGTCGTCGACGGCAAATCACACCTCTGATTGTTCATCTTGTATGTCACTAAGAGCGTTCAAAAGATCTCTTGAATGCTCAAATACCGTGTTCAGGCTTGCCGTTCTCATGAACTTCTGGATCTCGGCATCGTAGCCAAAGCTGTAAACACTGGCGTTCTTCACAACCGCTGGCAATAGATCCTTGGGCCAAAACACATGCGTCGACTTTGGCTGCGACGATGTCTCTCCACTGTCGTTCGTAGACCTGGTCCCCTTCTTCTGCTTGCGTGGACGCGGCGCAGCCCAGGTTTTCCCAGGTCCGCCAAAGAGTCCGTGGACGAATATAACGCTGTTAAGATCAGTCCGTCGAGCTGGGTTAAGATGGCATGAAGATCTCACTTGACAACCGGCTCCGTTCCAATGTGAATCAAGTTCATCGAATCCCCCAAAACTTGCCAATTCACGTTGCCATCTTCCATTCTAATGATAGGGTCCATTTTGCAGATGGCTGGAAATAGACACGAAAATTCGATCAGGCTCTTGCGACCCGAACGAGTGAAAATCTCCGCAGATTATCCCGTGATGACTCGCTTCCGTCGCAATACCAAAGGTTGAAGAATACCCTTGTCCTGCTTGACGGCGGCCGGCACCACAAGAGACGGTCGCTCTGATGGAAGTGAGGTGCTGAGGAAAACTAAGAACCTGGCGACCCTCGCTTCCATTGTACCTTCGTGCGATCACGAGGCTAGGGGAGGGCAGCCATGAACGCCAAGTTAGATGCCTGCATCTGGCGTGCACGGCCATAATGCCAAGCTATACGTTGGAAGTAGTGCCAATAGTACCAATTGGTCAGCCCTTTCGAGAGGGCCTTCTAAGAAATTGGGGTCTGCGCCACAGCTACAAGCCACAGGGTTACGAAGTACACCTTGGGCAGCCCCCTGGTTCTGGATGTTATTCGGAACAAGTCATATATTCTATCAGTCAATCCGTGGGGGGTGTGGGGGGTGCCGAAGAATAGTATACCGTAGGTACATGTAAACATGGTCTAAATATGGGGAAGAAAGATGCCCCGTAGTCAAGCCGGTTGGTTCATAAACCGAGAGAATACGCTGGCCCAGCATGAGGACTCCGGATGGTTCAATTGGACGATTGGAGGATTTGAGCCTCCTTACTGGACCTCCACTGCCGATTTATCGTATCCATTGGCCAAGGAATGTAAGTAACTTTATACTTGATATAACTTTTGTTTTGGGGGGGTAACGGAGTCTGGCGTCGCACCGTGCTGCTGGTATGTCCACGGTACACCCCCTAATACAGTATGGACTGTCTGATGGGGATTTCAACGGTCCTATGGGGCTAGGGTCCACCTGCCTTACGTTATGCTATAGAGGGAGTAGGGAGGATATGCATCGATTCAATCTGAGATGATGCTTACTCTAGGTCAGATCTGATGGTGACCTAGCAAAATATGTATCCTACGTGACACACCAGTGATCAAAGCCCCTTAGCAATAATAGTCTTTTATAGAGATGTTAAGTGCCAAGTTGGCATCCCACAACATAAGTCGTACATGGCGTGCTTATTGAGACTGTGGTAATGACGGGAACTAGGAAAGCAAGGGAGCAGACAGATCTAAATAGAACCCAGAAAGAAGTACGAAGGCCGCGAGATACTTTCACTAAAAGGGATAGTAGCAATGATCTGGCAAAATTAATATCTCGCATCTATCGTAACCCATGCCATGCATCCTGCCTACCTGTAATTGACCCCTGACACCATCATCAATTTAGCCTGCTTTCGCCAACGCCCCTAAATCATGAACTCGTACCGTACCGCCTATAAATGCAGTGCTCCATTCGCATCTATGTACTCGCTTGCCCTTCGTTCTATTCCGGTTTAGACATATGAACTCACTATCCCATCCCGTCGCCCGTCCGCACGCATCCGTATCTATCTAGCTGAGATCGAAGCCGGCCCCTGACTTGATGGCATACAGCAGTTTGCTCTTCAGGGTCTCGGGGTCCTTGTACCGGGGCAGTTTCAGCAGGTTCACGCAAGTGCTCGTGCTTGGTAGCCTGTCCTGTTCGGTGCCACCGTCGCGAATGCTGAAGTGCGGACTTAGCTGGGAGAAACCGAGCAGCGGCGCCCGCGGTGTTGACGTCACATATTTGAGCACCTCCCTGCGCTCCTCGTCTCGCAGGCTGTGCATAACCTGCCAAAACATCTGCACCGTCGGGTGCTCCATGCCGTCATCGCCGATTGCGTATAGCCCCGAGTAGATGGTGTTGCGCCTCAGGTCCTCGACATCGATCTCGGAACTATCGCCGCCTACCAGGCGCTGCAGTTCTGACTGGTTAAACATAGACAGCCAGGATGGATTGATGATGGACCCGAGGCCACGCAGAAAGGCTTTCGTTTGCCGGTAGGGCTGGACGACAAGCCGGTGGCTCGCAACATAGGAGATGTACAGGGGGCGATCCTTGTTTGTGACAGGGATATTCTCGCCGTCCTTGCGCAGCGGACGGGTCACCGTCCGGACACCGCCATCGTGGGTTCTGAATTGGTCTGTGATGGTGAAATCTAGAGATAGGTCCGCAACATCTCCGGGATAGTTTTTCAGATTGATCAAGCCTTGATAGAGTTCGGGGTCTAAATCTCGCAAGTCATTCAGATTTGCGCGGTAGTCTGCTGGTGCGCTTTGCCCCGAAGACGACCACTTGAGGAGGAAGAAGGGGGCGAATGCGATGTCGATTAGAATCCCTTCATACATGCACTTGCCCACTATGCGGCCTAGAAATTCGTACCGTTTCGCAAGGTCTTGCATGCCATTATGAAACCCAGCAGAGCCCTCTTCGAAGCCATGTAACCGCAGCATATCTGCCCTCTCGTCAAATGAAGTCGGATTGGGATACAGTAGATTTTGGTTATTAGTGACGAAGAAGCTGTGGCCGTCTGGGCTGGGATCAAATGCTTCAGCGGCAATGCTCGTTAGAAACTCTTTGGTGACACCACCTCCATCGATACCGGCTTCGGGCTGGTTGAATTGATCAACGAAGGTTATTTGGATGGGCTCTTTTATACCCTCACCGAGAGAGTAGAATTGATCGAAAGCATCGTCGAAAACTTGTCCGCGCTTCACGCTGGCAGTGTGTCGCCCAAGAAGCTCCCTCCCTCTTGGGGAAGGACCCAGGCTACCTTCCCCCTGCAACACCCATAATCGCCATCTGTCAGGGTCAATATAGCCACCGCGCCGCTTGAATTTATCGAGATTAACAAACTCTCGAAAGATCTGCACCCTCGTATCGAAAGGAATGATAAAAGGCATATTCCGCAGTATTTCAAGCTTTGGTACGAGCTTTGCCAAGAGTTTCTCCCGGCTGCCTCTGCCTCTCTGCTGTTCAATGCGTGCGGCCCGGGATAGCCTCGATATGGCGGCATTATGGAAAGTATTTCGAGTCTCCACTTCCGAGTCACCGGATTCGCCATCGTCTTGATCCATGTCATTCTTCCTTTGCTCTTCGAGTACGACAGCTGAGACGAAACTTTTCAGGTCGAATTTCTTCGGCATGAGCCAGAAGTCTTTTGGCAAGAACGGTCTACGAGAATCTCTTTCGTACAGCGAGCGTAGCGTAGCGGTGACCGTGTTTCTTAGGCCGAGGACATCCATTCCGATGATGCCCGCGAAGGATGAAGGGATCGATTTTATGGTTGTATCTCGGCTACTGGTAGTTTTTGGGCCGGCACCCATGAAACTGTCGAGTTGAACTGGTTGCGATGTTGAAGGTAGGATGTCGCCAAGGTCATGGTAGAGTGTGAATGACAAGTTTTTGAGGAATTCGATAAGCTGCTTCAACTCGGGTAGAGAAAGGTTACTTGAGCGTATTCGCAGGGTTGCTGGACTTTGTTGTGATATTAGTTGAGTTTCTCCCTGCAAAAAGTCCTCATCATCAGTGACTCTCAAAAGGAAATTGTACAACTCGAGAAAGAGTAAGACTGTGCGCCATTCTCGGTCGCGCACAGCATCCTCTTGAAGAAGAGCCGCGGCAGCCGTTGAATCCCTCTGTATGCTGGAAAACACGCCCGCCTTCGAAACGGCTTTCCAGAAATATTTGACGCAGGGCAACGCAGTTTGCCCAGATGAATCGACGGTTGCAATATCACCCTGGAAGAACCGCATCTTTATGTCATCACCGTAACCGGGGAAGCATCGTAGAAGTATCAGCGTAAACCCTGCAAGAAGGCTGGCATCTTCGGTAAGACGAGTCGAAGAAGACGCAGTACTAAATCTAGTCAGTAAACTAAATACTTAAGTAGTTGCAGTAGGAATACCCACGATGTGAATCTGGTCAGAAGCGTCGATATTCCGTCCTCATTCACGAGAAACTCTAGTTGACTAGCCACATAGTGTGGCAGTGGACCCAATTCCCTAATACCCTTTTCTGCACTGGTGTCTGACACGTCGTCATCGTCATCATCGTCGTCGCTCTCCTGATAGGCGGTAGATCGTATCCGTATATCCGTGGCAACAACAGATAGCTGGAGATAAAGCGCCTGGAGATAGAGCGAGCCTTGTGGTTTCGAGACGGAGCGGTTCAACGCGATGAAGTGTGCTAGAAGCCAAAGCAAGCCATCCTTTGAGATCTTATCGACCAGTTGTCCTGTTGAGAACGTCTCGACAATGCCTTGGGACAGAGCTTCAAGATCTATAAACTGTGCGATCTGTGTTGGGTTCTGTTGCAAGAGAATCAACCGAGATGATGTCAAGAACGAGTATGCAAATGCTTGGTAAGCGCGTAGGGCCGCAGCTTCTAAGATGAGTTAGCATGCCATCCAGTCATTCAGCTTCCTTTGGGCAGTATATATTGTAAGATGGCGGTGACAGACCAGCGCGGCCGCGACGCCTCGCGAGCACTTCAATCACGAGGAACCAATGCCACAGGGACTCACATACCTTTCCGAGAACCGGGTCGTAGTGGAGCAGAAACGGCGGCGGCAAGAACTTGCTGTTGACTCAAGGGGATTTCGGCATGTCCACTTTCCTCGAAATACCTAGCGAGAAGCTTATAATACCGGTCGAAGATAGGGAGGACGGAGCTCGATCTCGTCTTAACAATGTCGACTAGAAGGCTCAAAATAGCTTGCGATGAGCTTGCAGGTCGTCTATTGAAACATAAATTAGCGATTAGATCTAAAACAGGTAGAAGTAGGCCGGGGGTTTGCACCATACTTTTCTAATGCCCTCACGAGCAGTTGTGCTAATCTATCCCATGCGGTCGAAGCCGTCTGTTGGGATGCGGTCGAGACCGAACCGGTACTGGCTAAGTCTTGTACCAATAGATCTAGCCGATGCTGATCATCGTGTCTGGAAGGGTCAAAAAGGGCCAACAGGAGCGGGAAGGCTAGATCTACCCGATTTGACGGGCTGTGGGGTACCGGTTGGCTGAAGAGAGCATCGAAATCCTCCCGACATCTCTGCTTAACGAGTCGACGAGCTCTGTGGCCCCTCCATAGCCGCTGAAGTCGCGTGGCAGCGTTCAGTTCTTGACGTTCCCTATGTCTCTTCTCACGCTCGGCTTGTGCTTGGGCGACGGACCTGGAAGCGCCTGAGCTAGAAGGGGACCAACTGGTAGAGGCCCATGGATTTGTGCGTTGCCCACTCAAGTTCACGTTTCGAGGCTTCTTGGAGGATCCGGAGAATGTCGAGAAAGCCGACATGGCGAAGGGAGTTAACGGAATCCAGTCGCAAGCGAAACTTGGGTTCAAAAACTCGTCCGGCTGTCTCAAAATAGTCAAAGGGTTAAAAACTACCACAGGATGGTATAGATTGTGGGTATTGCAAATGTGCCCAAGGGAAGCTTCGTCACGTCGGCGTTCCGTGAATCAGCATCGGCATGATGCCGACCTCGAGATAAGATAGCTGCTGGTACCTCTAATCGGGGCAGTAGTATGTACCAACGTACAGCAGGTCGTTTGCTTGTCAGTGTATTTTGCGACAAATCTCGAAAATAGGAATCGACGATTAAAGGGGAAAGAGGCAAGAATACTCTAGGGATGGTTATGTGGAGGGAGTCGACGAGGCAAAAGTTATCAGAAGGGTATATTTCTGGAAACTTCAATCGGGATTCGGTCGACGACGTGGTGGAAAAAGTAAGCTTAGGGACCTACTTTCTTGCGCAGATGAAGGTATCGCATGTGCGCATTTGCGTGAAAGCACTAACTATCCGTACCTACATACCTATCTACCTAGGTAGGTATGTACCTTCTACCGTAGGTGCACGTACCTGCAAGCTACAGCCCACCCCAAAGCAGGGTCTGTCAGCACCTACTTTGAAGTTCCGTTGCCTTCGAGCACCACTGTATTTATCAAGTAGGTACGTGGAATACCAGGCCGATAGTGGTATTTCTACCCCGCCATCGGCACCAAAACTGATACGTGAACCTATGGCGTCAGACTCGGTACATGTGGCAGGTACCAGGAGATTCTACCTGAGCGTCCAAACCAGTACTGTGTATAATGTCCGTGTTAACACATATAAAACACGGTATGGAAGTGGAGGCTCATCCTACTCTACTATGTAAGTAGTGTCTGTGACACGTGATCTCTGAGTTTGTACGAAGCAGATACTGTACTAGAGGTAGATGTAGATTACATAAGGCAGATTTGAAGTTTTAGGTGTCCTCTCAAGATATCTACCTACCTAGGTACGTTATCCCTTATTAGAACTGAACATGGAAATTATACTTAACGATACGAATAAAGGTGAATGTAAAGGTAAGGCCGATTTCTTTCTCGAGGCAGGTAAGTTAGGGGTAATCTGCCCACCGCCTTCCTCAGGTTGAAAGAACCCGTGAACTGCAACAGGCGGCATGCAAGCTTGTCGTGTATGCCAGGCGTTGGTTGGCTTTTAAAGCGTACCTAATTCACAACTTCGGAGGTTAAAGCTTATCGCAATCATATAGCAGATAAGGTACATCTTCTCTGACAGAGTTTTGGCTATAATGCAAAGTATCTTTTATCGGTCCCCACCTTTCAGAGTTGATTTTTTTTGGTGCATTTTAACGACCGCAACTGGAGTGGGAGAAACCGCAGCTGTCGATGAAATTTTCTAAAAAAGTGGTCACAGGGTCCCCCGTCCTCTTCTTCCCTTTCGCTTCTTTTCTTCAACGACTTGACAACCCTTGTATCGCCAGCTCGTCACCCAAAAATAAAAATCAAAAAAGAGAACCAGATATAAGTACGATCTCTCCAAGCTCGTACTTCATTCTGTTCTCGCCCAAATTTCCCTTTTCAGAAAAACCGCCAAAAAAATTCAGAAAACAAGAAAATCCCCATTCTCACATACAACCTAACTTACCTCACCTCAAGGACCTTTTATCCTCCCGCCACAACTCCATCACGATAGATCGAGGAAACCCAGTAGACAAGGACGCGGAATTGCCGACTTCTCGACTGTCATCTTCTACTCTCCACCCCACTAGGTTCGCCCGCTCAGTTATCCACTCAGGACTGCAAGATTAGCTGTCTTGACCTTTCAAACTCCATTCACATTAAACCTTTGATATCTAAGGCTTGTCTTTGTTCTATCATATTTCGCCCCTCTTGAGAATCCCCAGATCCCAAGACCACAATACAAGCAGAAGATTAATTACCTGGTACGAATATTCCCCCAAAATCGCTGCTTAATTACTGTCTCCCTCACCTGCTTCTCTGCCCAACTTCGCGAAGAAACGCGCACAGACGCCCCTCCGCTTAGGATCTCCACGACGATCGCTTGCTGACCTACGATTGGCAAATCAGTCACTTTTTCTCCAGCCCCCAAAAAAAGGAAAAATGGCTTCTGCTACCGCAACCGGCGCTGTTGACCAGCTCGCCTCTGATCTCGCCAACACCTCCATCAATGGTGGTGATGCCGCTAAGCCTACCGTGAATACCAACGTCGCCGCCGACGCTCGTGGCGACGAGCCTGACACAGCCGGTCCTACCCCGAGCTCCGCTCAGACACCTCACCCTGCAGCATCTGCCTCCCTTTACGTTGGCGAGCTCGATCCCTCGGTCACCGAGGCTATGCTCTTCGAGCTGTTCTCCCAGATCGGATCTGTTGCCTCTATCCGCGTCTGCCGTGATGCCGTCACTCGCCGTTCTCTTGGATACGCTTACGTCAACTACAACACTACCGCCGACGGTGAGCGCGCTCTCGAGGAGCTTAACTACACTCAGATCAAGGGTCGTCCCTGCCGCATCATGTGGTCTCAGCGGGACCCCAACCTGCGCAAGAGCGGTGCTGGCAACATCTTCATCAAGAACCTTGACGCCGCCATTGACAACAAAGCCCTCCACGACACGTTTGCCGCTTTTGGTAACATTCTGAGTTGCAAGGTTGCTCAGGACGAGAACGGAAACTCCAAGGGCTACGGTTTCGTGCACTACGAGACCGATGAGGCCGCCGCTCAAGCCATCAAGCACGTTAATGGCATGCTGTTGAACGAGAAGAAGGTCTATGTCGGTCACCATATTGCCAAGAAGGATCGCCAGAGCAAATTCGAAGAGATGAAGGCGAACTTCACTAACGTCTACGTAAAGAACATCAACACCGAAGCCACTGAAGATGAATTCCGCCAGCTGTTCGAGAAATATGGAGACGTTACCTCGTCCTCCTTGGCTCGTGACGGGGAGGGAAAGTCTCGTGGCTTTGGGTTTGTCAACTTCACTACCCACGACAGTGCGGCCAGGGCCGTCGAGGAGTTGAATGGTAAGGAATTCAAAGGTCAGGACCTCTATGTGGGTCGTGCGCAGAAGAAGCACGAACGCGAGGAGGAGCTCCGCAGGTCGTACGAGGCTGCCCGCCAGGAGAAGGCCAACAAGTACCAAGGCGTGAACCTCTATATCAAGAACCTGGATGATGAGGTTGATGATGACAAGCTGCGTCAGATGTTCGCGGATTTTGGTCCTATCACGTCTGCGAAGGTTATGCGCGACTCCATTTCCGAGGCCGATGAGGACAAGGAGGGCAAAGACAAAGAGAACAAGAAGGAGTCTGGCGATGATTCTAAGGACGAAGAGGGTGAGAAGAAGGAGAGGAAGTCCGAGAAGAGGCTCGGAAAGAGCAAGGGCTTTGGCTTTGTGTGCTTTTCCAACCCTGATGATGCCACAAAGGCCGTCGCAGAGATGAATCAGCGCATGTTCCATAACAAGCCGTTGTACGTTGCCCTGGCTCAGCGAAAGGACGTTCGGAAGAGCCAGCTTGAGGCTAGTATCCAAGCTCGCAATCAGCTCCGAATGCAACAGGCCCAAGCGGCAGCTGGAATGCCGCAGCAGTATATGCAGCCTCCAGTTTTCTACGCCCCTGGCCAGCAGCCCGGCTTCCCTCCGCAGGCCGGTCGGGGCATGCCCTTCCACCAGCCTGGCATTGGCATGCCAGGTGTCCAAGGCGGCCGTCCTGGACAATTCAACCCGGCGTACGGTGCTCCACAGGGTGGCCGAGGTGCTCCGATTCCGAACCAGCTCCCTCCGAACATGTACATGCCGGGACAATTCCCTCCCGGTGCTCCGTACGGCCAACCGGCCGCTCCTCAGCAATTCATGGCGGCCATGGCCCAGGTCCAACAAGCAACTCTGCAGGGTGGCCGCGGTGGACCGGCTGGTCGAGGTGGACCCATTCAAGGAATGGCCGCTAACATGACCATGCCTGGTGGTCAGCCCATGCCTGGCTACCCCCCCAACTCGCGGCAAAGCGGTCCGGCGGGCCGCGGCGGTATGAACGGCCGAAATTCTCAGATGGGTCAATTCCCCCCCCAAGCCGGACGCGGCGCCGCCCCCAGCCAGCCCAACGTGCCTCAGGAGTTGACAGCCTCGTCTCTCGTCCAGCAGCAACTGCAGGCGCATGCTGGTAACCCCCAGCAACAGAAGCAGATGCTGGGTGAAATGATCTTCCCCAAGATCCAGGCCATTCAGCCCGAGCTGGCTGGAAAGATCACGGGCATGCTGCTCGAGATGGACAATGCGGAACTTGTGAACCTGTAAGTCTACATCAACACCCTTTTGCGACTCGGTGGGTATAATATATATTAACACGTCTGCCAGTATCGAGGACGACCACGCATTGCGCTCCAAGGTCGACGAGGCCATGGCTGTCTACGACGAATACGTCAAGGCGCAGGAGAACACAGGCGGTGAGGCGCCGAAGCAGGAGGAGAAGACCGAAGAGAAGGCTTAAGTCACAGCCTCGACGTCTTAAAACCTCCACTGGTCTCGCCTCGCTTGGTGAAGTTGGTTTTACGGTATCTTCTATTTGCGCTCCATCAATCTTCACAACGGTTACGGAAAAGTTCATGGTGTGGTGTCAGCTGTCTGGTAGGCGTGGGCGCTGCCGTTTGCATTTATTCTCCATACCCCTCCATCATTTTACGACTTGTACGACGCCTCCGCCTCTTGATGCTTGCGGATCCCTTCGCGCGGCCATCCTTCTCGTCATCACTCCGAGAATCCTCAACGACACATTATGCCCACATGTATTGATAGATTATTTGCTTTTCGCTGGAGACGGTGGTAGGGTGTTACAGTCTCAGTCAACTGGCGTTTGATGGTCAATGTCGGTCAGCCAAAGGTCATGACTGGCACCGAAAAAGGATTTGGCGGCACTATGATTCTGCACGAAATACCCCCCTAACGGGCCGCCATTTGGGAGCTGGTCCCACCCCAGGCAGATGTTATTCCTAATAGGAATTTCTGTTAATGAAGAACATTGCTATGACTTGTCTATGTGCCCTTTGAAAATCTTGCTCCTTCGTTTGTCTTTTGAAGACGTGAATGTGGTGCCGTGAGTCCAAACGGAGTCCCCGTTTTACATCGTGGAAGCAGTCAATAGCAGCAAACTCAGTGCTCTAGACTTTGTACCCGCTGTCCGCCATAGCAGAGAGAGATGAAGAGATGCCATCGGCCGCCTTTATGCAAGGTGGCTATTCCAACTTCTAAGATATTAAATCATCCGATTATACCTAAGCATAGTACCTTGAACTCAGCCTAGTTACATGTACATGATTCCCCGGATTACCTTTATTATGAAGATGTCAGTATCATAGGTACATCAATCATGTCAACCTTGAGGAGCCCAAACGCACCTACGGTACCCACATACACATACTAGCAGATACGTCGTAAGGACGCCTGGGCAGTTGATTTCTATGCAAATCATGCCACCATGTACTACATGTACTGACGACAAATGATACTCGGGGTGCGACATGGAAGAGAGAGCTACACGTAGAAAAGCCAAGAGTGTGCAGGACCTCAAAAGTACTCCGGATTTTTCGGCAAAGAGTCTTGGCTGACATGCCTGACCGACCTGACCGACCCCTCTCTCTTTTGCCGAACTTCCTGGCAGTTCAGTCATCAGCCATTTATTTCTCCAGGCCACATATGCAGGAGTCATAATTTCCATCCAGCCCTACCAAACAAATGCTACATATTCCATGCACGCCTGTTCTGCCTGCATTGTCTTCCTTCACCTGCCCAGCCGACCCCGAACTCGCGCCCTCCCCGCCGTAGCTAGCCTAATAAGTCCCCCGGCGATTGCATATGGGTATCTGATCCCCACATGCTCACACGACCGCGAGTACCAGACCGTAACTCGAGGTCCACAGACGAATAATATTAAAACAGTCGAATATTGCGAAAAAGAAAAAAAGAAAAAGATTATTACGAGCGGGCGGACGAGACAGAGAAGCCATGAACTTAGTTGCCTGACCTGCGTCCGAAGAGAAAGAAGGTCTTAAGAGCACGAACGGATCCTTAAGCCACAATATGCTTCATCACCGTCTCCATCAAAGACCACCGACAATTATACCACGATAGCGGTCGACAAAGAACTCCCACCTCAGTACAACCCCCTGTCTATAAAGATATATACACAATAGTACAGTATCTACTAGTTTTGACTGGTTATCGCCTAGGTATATCGGAGACGAAACGCAGAGTCTAATCCAGGTCGTTCTTTTCCACAATAGCTGGGCTTTGTTCACCTGTTGGTGATATCATCAATTGCCGAGGACTCTGTGTTCCACTGTAGTTAACTCACACACGTTCACGATGTCTAGCCGCAGGGTCATGTCTCTCGAGGCCGCGCTCGAGGAGGAGCGAGCCGAAATCGAGAACCTCATCCTGCAGAGACAGAGCGCCGCTCGCAGTCCACCTCCCCAGATTGGCGCCCGGTCTCCATCGCCTTACTCGGTTCCCCAGTCTCCCGTTCGAAGCATGCTGGATATTGGTCCCTCGCCCAGAAGCCCGCCTCAGGCGCCCGTACGCAGCATGCTAGATATCGACAGCGCTCCGCCGCCGCCGGGCAGGAGCATGCTTGACGTTTCTAACAACTCTTCTGGTTCCGGGTCTCGGTCTGCCGGTCCGTCGAGCACTCACACCTCCCCCACACTGTCGTACAAACCACTTGCCGCAGCGAATTCGTCGCGCAACAGGAGTGTGTCCGATGCTGCGTCTACGCCCGCTGATTTCGGCCCACGGTCTCCTCTACCCGCTTCACCGAGGAACAGTGACGTGATGTCTGCTTACCAATTTGGAAATATCTTGCCCACTAATGTTGGCCAGGCTGCGCCGGGGAGGCGTGCTCAGGGACCTACCCCCCGGTCAAGCTCAATTGGCGAAGCTCTGCGTGGTCCTGATCTGAGTAACCTGGTCTTGCCCGGGGAACGGGGTCGAATATTTCCGAGGCGAAGCAATAAGTCGAAATCGCCTACCAATCGCTTTTCCTTGCGCTCCAATTCCCCTCATGGAAGCCTGCTCGGTAACTCGGGATCACATCAGCCGCAAGGGACGCTGATGCTCGAAAACGGCCAGATTGTTGACATGAATAATGCCTACCGGAGACTCTCGGACGCAAATCTGTTATACGGAGGTTCGAGCTTAGCATCTCTGGCGCGCAAGAAGACGGCCGATGCAGATGGCCTTGGAAGAATCGAGAAGGACAATATGAGTCCGTATGGCGAGCTGTTGTCGGATGAAGATAGTGACGAAGATGCGGCCAACTCGTCAGACGAAGAAACTCATAGAGGACGAAAGTTGACGACTCGGGCAGAAGAACAGAAGGAGGGTTCAGGCCAGTCAGCAAACTCCGCTAAGAGCCTGCTGGCCGCAGCTGAGGAGGAACGTAAGTTCTTGCCACAAGATGACAACCAACTGCCAGACCTAGAAGCTGATGAGATAATTCAGGGAAACAAGTCTCTGCTCAGCCCCAATACAGGTCTCTTTTTGATGAACCGGAAATCACCATCACAAGCCCGACAGGGGACAAGAACAAGCAGATTAAGCCTAGCAAGCAGGCAGTCCAGCCCAATACCAATTTCGACCAGGACCCCCATCTTTCGGGCACACAGACACCTCTCTATCCAGATATGGACGCCGATGTCTCTGCCATCAGGATGGCCCAGAACCTGCAGTTTACTTCTACCGCCATCATTTCTAATCCTGAGGTTCATCGCTCAATACGCATCGTATACCGTGGGGAATACACCAGAATTCAGAAAGAGGCTGAAGAGGAGCATCGCCGTCTGAGAAAGTATTTGGTCGCCCTCGACCTGAGCGATGAATCTGCGCATGCTCTCGAATGGGCTACGGGGACAGTCCTTCGCGATGGGGACACACTGATCGCCATCTACTGTATGGATGAGGAGACTAGCGGTTCGATAGATGCCAGCAACTTGGTACCAGACGAGCCCAGGGCGATGAGGGAACAAGCGGCAGCTCTTAACGCCATGGCAAGAGTTAATGGCAGGCAAGGATCACACACTGCTTCGCCGTATATGCGCGCCTTGGATGCTCGAAGCGCCACGCCCTCTCCGGCGGCTAGCTCGCGCGGGAAAAATAGGCTGGAAGAGGAAAGAGAACGGGCCGTCCATGAGATCACCGAGAAAGTATCGAGGCTTCTGCGAAAGACACAGCTGCAAGTGCGGGTCATCGTAGAGGTGATCCATTGCAAAAATCCGAAGCATCTCATTACCGAGGTGATCGACTACGTGAACCCGACGCTTGTCATCCTGGGCAGTCGTGGTAGAAGCGCCTTGAAAGGGTAAGTGGGCTGAAGCGCAGTCCAAACTCGTTGACATCTATTAACGTCGTGTGAAGGACACTTCTGGGATCCTTTTCGAATTATCTAGTGACTAAAAGCTCCGTACCTGTGATGGTGGCGCGCAAGAGACTCAAGAAGAAGAGCAAGTACCAACCACCGCCGACTAAACAAGTCAACAACCTGGCCAATCCCCAGGCGAGAAGTCTCGAGACGGCCCGGATAGATTAGACAACGGACGAATCCGAAGGTGGCTCGAGCAGATTAGCCCCTGCGAGTCCCTTGCGCATCATTTTCGAGTGTTTCAACCCGGATGGCACCTCGTCTGGCTTGCTTCGTTGCTTATGGCTAAGGACGTCCGTTTGGACCCAATGGAGACGGATGGAGTTTAAGGACGGGTGGGGAAGAAAGGTACCTGCGGTCTGATATCTTTTTTTTTTTTTTCTTGTAGCATCTAAGGAGCTGAAAAGGGAATATCATATGGTCATGTCCTAACTACAGTAGTTACGGCGAGTGTGTTTAAACCGTGTGGCTAGCAACACGAACAGCATTATTCGGTTATTCGTTCCCACTGTTATTACCCCGCGTAACCCAACCGACCGCGTCCCTATAGGCCTAATTGATCGCCCGTTCACTTAGCTGATAGGAGGCTAGCTACATAGGTTTGTTTGCGTCTTTTTCTCCCCTTCCCCAAAACCGCGAATCATCTGAACAGATGATGGTCGGTAGCGCGTATAAAGAGAGAGCTCAGAACCGTTTTTGGGATTGCGGGGGTGAGGAAGCTCGCGGTTTTGGTTGGGCATATACAATGGTGGGGCTATTCCCCCCGTTGGTTGTTTACTGTATCGACGTCGTCCTATTAAAGAAAGGATGGAGTTCTGCCTACATATATGGAGGTAATAATATTAATCACATGATACCGTTCCCCGCCCAGCACCACGCGTTTAAGTGGTTGCATGATATGGGCCCCGCGAAACATGGGGAGAATCAGTGCCCCTACTACAACTTACAACCAGTTCAACACAGAGTTCCACCGCAACTGGGGAGAGAATGGTCGGCATAGGTGCGATTCATGAAGTAAGGTGTATATGCACGAGGGGACAAATCAAAATTTGAGGCGGGATTAAGAGTTGTGTTCATCGTTCTAGAGTCGCGGAAGCCCCCTTGAATTCCCGCCGTGGGCTGCACTGCACGCAAGGGCCGCGGGTTGCAGTAGTAGTCGGTACTTGCATTGTCGTATGAGACATCATGTAGGTACATAGTATACAATACCATATACTTTTGCCCTGGGCGATTCATCCTGCCCTTTATTATTGGTCGGCCTCGAAGACCACCCCCGAGATACTGAAAAGCAATTGGCCCATAAGGGGAATCTAGCATTAAACCTAAAGTGCGACATCCCGGGGCTTGATGCTTCCCCCCAACCTCCCCGATTTCAGCAATTTTCAGCGCCGCGCTGTCTCTATCTACCCGTTTGGCCCGTGCGCTACTTGCATGACCATTTACGTACCTCCACTGCAATTGCTCCAGTCGAGAACCAAAAGTGGAAGAAGAGCGGGCGCTGTCGTCTTGAAACCCCCGAAAATCACCCCCCCTCCCCCTTCTTCCCCTGTCAAGAAACTCCCTCTTTGCGCCAACTTTATCTCATTGCCACCCCTCTCGAATTGACCTCTCCCGTATCTATCTATCTATCGCTTCGTACTTTTTTAATATAACCTGGGGAATTTTGATTCCTGTTTGCTGTTTTATGGGAGACCAAATGAGATCAGACTGGGATTGATAGCTATCATACATACGTACATACCATCTACTTCGATCTCCCGTTTCCTCTGCCAAGTCGCGACCCGAATTCGGGTTCAAACGGGGCTACTTTGCTCTTCACCTACCTACCTACCTACTCTAGTAGGTATATGTATTCCATGCAGCCTCTGGTATCCGTCAATAACAATTTCTCGCTGATTACTATCACCATTGCGCCGAGTACCTTTATCGCTTCGTTTACATTGACCTTCGTGTTCCTGTATCTTTATCTCATCGCGACCGGCAACATCCCACTTCGCATACCAGAGCTATCCTGGTCCTGGCCCCCCCGCTTTACCAAGAACCCACCACCGCCCGCAATAGCCATAAGTAACAATCGCGTCCGGGTGTCATCTTCGCTAAAGGCGTTACCACCGTTACCCGCCCCAGCGAGGAGTACGAGACCTCTTCAACTCACCCAGCAACCACATAACGATAACGAATCGCAATCACTATCCAGCGGCTTGCGCTCATTCTTCTTCCGCTACAAGGCATTGCCCGCGCCACCTAGTGTTGAGAAGCAATTAGTAGATAGACGGGGAATCCACAATGACCGCCGCGTACGAAGCGCGGCACCATCCCTTCCCGTCGGACACCGCAAGCGCGGACGACCTGCAGTTCAAGACACCGATGTCGCTGCCGTCGCACTCAGGACACCTGTCGCTGCACTCGGCGTATCACTTTTCGGACCCGGACCTCGACCAGATGGAGAGCGACGACAGCATGGACGAGGACAACGACGATGGTCACTCCGCCGGTGGCTATTCGCCCCCAGCGTGGAGGCGACTCGGAAACGGTAGTCGCTCGTCGGGCTTCTGGCGCCAGAGCGAAAATCACCTGGCCTACCACGTGCACAGGAGGTCGGGACTGTCGGGTCCCGGTTTACATCAGGACGAGGACGTCCTCGAGCAGGCGATTAGGACCCGCCTGCCGACTGGCAGCCTCAGTCCCGAGAAGGGGCGGTCACCCGATCCTGGAGCGCACGGCGAGGATGAGACCTTGGTAGATCATGTCAAGAGTGAGCACGGGTCACCCAAGGGAGACTGTCGGAGAGCAGCAACAGAAGATGAAAGAAGGAGCATGATGGCTTCCATGTCCCCCGAAACCGCAAGAGGTAACAACTGTGGGTTCCTCTTATAGCTTCGGAACATGTCGTGATGCTAACTTCCGCTCTTAGATATAAGGTTCGCCGTTCGTGCGGATATCCAGCATCGGACGGAACCCTTCGAGACAGTCTTCAACTTTTTGCGGTCAAAATATCAGATGATCACTAAGTCGTGGGGTAACATTATAGTCGCAACCCTAGTTACCATTTTATCAGTATCAGCGGTAAAGGCGCTTTTCGAGTCACCCTCGTTGCGGCCTGTGCCAGATTTGGTCAAGGTGGCAGGGCTTGCGCGCTCCTTCGAACCACTCATCTATTACTCGGAGAATGGCGCTTCCCAAGTCGGAGATCTACAAGCGACGGGAGTTGCCGTCTGGGACTTAGGCGAGAGCGTGCGGTCAAGTAACATGACTTCGGCGCCCCTCATCGTTAAGTCCCTTGACGAGCTGTCGGACAGTCTGAAGACGCTCGCCATCGAGCTGACTAAGTTCTTATCCGACGTCGACGGGGATATCGACGGCATCCTCATAGTCATGGACTGGGCGCGGCGCGAGTTGACCCAGGTACAAACCATGCCAAGCCCGCCCCTATCAAAGGTCATCTCAAACATACACAACATCCTGTGCTCCCTCGGCCTTCTCGAGGACCGCGACACGGGCCTGCCTACACGACTCGGTAGCCTCACGACGCACATCTTCGGCATGTCTCAGCCGCAGCGCACGCGGTTTACCCTGCAGCGCACGTTTACGGAGTTCATCTCGGTGCTGGAGGAGGCGATCGAGAGCGAGCTGCAGCACTCGCTGGCGCTGTTCGGGCTGTTCGAGGCCATCGACCGGCAGTTCCTGAATCTGGCGCGGATCGTGGTGCGCGAGTCGAGCCTGCAGGAGGACCGGCACGCGGACCTGCTGTCGTCGATGTGGACGCGGATCCTGGGACCCAAGGCCAGCGAGGTAGCAAAGTACGAGCGCAACAGGCAGCTGCTACACGACGTGCGCGAGAAGACGGTGCGCAACAAGGGCGTCCTCGTCGAGCACAACGGTAGATTATTAACCCTCAAGGCCAAGCTCGAGACCCTGCGGCGCCAGCTTGTCAGCCCCCTCGTGCGTAGCGTCAACAGCAGCACCCTCACCCTCGAGGAGCAGATCCGCGGCCTCGAGGACGTCGGCACGTACCTCGATGGCGTCCGCGCCCGCCAGAAGGGCAAGCTGCTCGAGATGCTCTACGGAAGCGGCAGCGGCAGCAACCGCGCCAGGGTCGCGGGCGGCGCCTCTAATTCGGCCTCGGCCTCCGCAAGGCTCATCGACAGCGAGGGCGGCTGGGCTTCGTAGGGCGGCGGCGTCGGTCGGCATTTTCGCACTTGCTGAACAGCTTTGGTTGGATTGGATGGATTGATGGGCGGGTGGGATGGATTAGGCGTATATCTTTTTTGGTCTTCGTAGGAGGCATTCGTTTCAGGTTTCTTTTTCCTTTTTAATCCAGGGGTACATGTATATGGTACAGCGGTGCGTGTATGCGAGTCGTGCGTTCTTTACCACGGTGGACTCAAGGGCGTATGTATGGGACGGGGCCGTTCATGTCACAGGCGCCAGGAAGGGAACTACACACTCTGAAGGCGTTCGTTCTGCATGGTCCGGCGTATAGGTAAGCAAGCCCAAGCGTGTCTTGTTGTGCTCTCACAGATCCATGCATTCATCATGTAACACCGGTGGAGTCGGGAGTTAACATGTTTTACTGTCCTAGATGACTGGCTGCCAGACGTCGTCGATTCCAGTGCCGAGAAGTAAGCATTGAGAGGGCGCAGATCGGGATTGAATACCCCCTTGTCCTGGGTTTTTGGTTAGGTATTATGTATGACCTCGGGAAGATGGATTCACGGAACAGTTGGCCGGAGGAGAACCGGCATACTTTTGCTTGTTTAATTTTAGATGCAACATGTCTATGGCATGCGTACGCCTCGTCGTCCCTTTACGTGACTTCGTAACCGCGATGATGTATGCCCGGCTATCTCGATAATCACTGTCCCGCTGCAACAGGTACATGGCGGTATAAGGGGTCGACTACCCCCATTTCCCGTCCCCAGCAGGGGATCCTGGGCATACTTAGCCGATCCGGATTATATGCCCAACCCCTAGCTAGGCCCCCTACTTAACCCCAAGTTAACTCGAAAGAGGGAAACGCCAAGCTTCTGCAAGAGCAGCGCCCCCGCCATCAGGAGCGCGCGCCTGCTGGTAGCTCCGGCGCATGCATGCACAGGTCCGCCAGGAACCGACCAGTCCCCGCCCACGCGCCGCCGCCGCCCGTAGCTAGTCCTCGAACGCGGATACGGCGTGGACCTCGTCCTCTTCCTCCCCCCTCCCCTCCCCCTTTTGGCCCCTCCTCCTCTTCCTCCCTCTTTTCCTTCCCCTCCTCCCGGCCATCCCTCCTCCTCCTCATTCTTTCATCCGCCGTCTTCCTCTTCCTCATCTTCTTCTCGGGAGCCCAGCTGAAATCCCCGGGGACCAGATTATGCAGCGTGCCCCCCGGGGCGGGGGGCCGCGGATCCGCTCAAAGAACGCCGCCGTCATGTCCGCCGTCGGCGCCGAACCGGAACGACACACAGTTCCCGGTTTCCAGCGCGTCGCCCGTCGACCCCCTGGTAACTAGTCGTACCGCGCGCCCGGCAGCGCCACCTCGGTCCCGGAACAGGTCCCACCGCTTAAAACGCGTCGGCGCGCCACGCGGGCCGCGCCTTCCTGCTTGCGCGTGATGACCTGCGCGACTTCGGGCGGTACCTGCGGCGACGAGGATGACGGCATTGTCCTCTTCAATATCTCCCCCCCTCCCTTTCCCGATTGGTGGGCTTCCTCGTTGGCTGGCTGACTGGCTGGATGGGGGCGTCCTGTGGGCGTTTTCAGGAGAAGAAGAAGCACGGTTGAATTGCGGAGTCGTCGGTGGGGTGAAACTTCTTAAGACTAGTTACTACTGAGTTGCCTTGCCTATAACTTAAGCAGCTATTAGGTTGATAGGGCGCTGTTAGTTAAACCCGGTCGATAGATGGGCGGCGAGTAATTTGCCAAAGAGCCTTGCGGTGCATCCTAACTACGAATAACTGGCTGATGAGAACTGCTGGATAAAATAGTAAGGTAAAAAACGGCGGTGCACACCATGTGTTGCGCAGCAGTAGAATATTGGGTCTCTTATTTAAGTAGACAGGGCTCGAGCACAGAACGGGTATGCTGCACGGAGACAGGCGCGCATGCACGCAGCGTGGCAGCACCGGCGTGTTGGCCTATGGAAGAGTTCTAGTCCGGGGCAAGAAACTTGCCCCGAAACTCGGTCGCTAAGGCTCTCTTCATTTGCTACCTTGTGTATGTATGCTATTAATTCTTCTCCAGGTAACGACCGAAACCGGTAAGGCGAGCTGCGTTACTCTATCCGCGTCCAACCTTTATATTGCGTAGATTCTGCCTATTCCTTATGGTGTCTATGGGAGAAAGACTATACCCATATCCCAATAGTCTTATATAGGCATATGATATAAGCGGGCTTATCTTGTGCTTGTTGAATAGGGGCTAAGGAGGGCTGATAGATAGAGCAAGATAGAGCAGAATACGCTGATCCGAAGTTTTGAGCCACTCGCCCGGATGCGGGCTAAACATTACCTCACCAAATCCTTTACGGTTGTTATTTCGGTCTATGAGACCTGGCGAGTATGTCTATTGGGTTGGCAAGCACACAGCGTTATTTCCTATGACCTCCTATACTACCTTTATCTTCTCGCGGGCCCCAGCAAATATGCCGGATGCGATGCCGCAATTGTCAAATTGGAGACCATATTAATTCAATCCAAGAGCCACCCTCATTATGCTAAGCTTCGCGGTTCTGGTGAGGATGAACGGTCACAATTTAGAGGTCTCTGCTAATCACCATTCACGAATTCGGACGCTGTCATTCTACCCCTGAACTGCATTCAGCACGAGCGTGAACACATTGATCAAGACCTTTCTTATAACTCCGGATTCCGCGATCCCATATTCGCCAAGTCCTATTTTACATTGACTTCTCCTTGTAGAAGCTATCAAGACAGACTTCAATATTTTCCCCTAGTGTCCATGATGAAGGATCTCGCATGCGATTGGGAGGCAGGACTGAGACAGTCCGGACAATGTATGCAACTTCCTCGGCCTGGTTTTATAATAAGAAAGAACGAGTAAGGAGATTTAAGCTAACGCGTGAACCTGAACTCAGGCTTTAGCAGCGATATGCCCCGACCGCAACAGTTGATCCAGCGTGTCCTTCACCGTCTTACCCAGACTCATGTATGTCAGTCCTAGAATCTCAGCCGCCTTCGAGCCGTCGAGGGAGTAACCAGGCTCAACATATCCAGGCTTGCCAACTGGGAGTCTGTCCCTGAGCTCGGGCATCGAATCCCTCGCCAGGTCAACAGCAGTTTGGTACCTGAACTCCTGGCCCACAATGAACCGCTGATTGCCAGCCTCTGGGACATCGAGGGCTAAGAGGTGCGCAGCCGCAACCTCTCGACTGTCAGCGTAGCCGCCGAAGTCGAACGACGGTACGTCCTCGACGTCGACCAATTTCGAAAGCAGATATACAGACGGAGTCAGATTTTCCGTCCGCTTCAGTTCGTGGGCGTAAGGGCCGTATATCCACGGCGGGCAGATAGTCGTGAGGCTAAAGCTGGGCTTATTCTCCTTGACCCAGTCGAACATCGCTTTTTCGGCGAGCGCCTTCGAGGCACGATACGCATAGGCTCCATCGGCTGACGTCGCGGCCTGTTCGTACGTGGCCATGTTCCAGTCCTTCTCCGTATACGTGTAGCCCTCGCGCTTGCCGTTCGTGTCGTCGACGACGGCGGCAAAAGAAGAGGTCGCCACAACGCGGGTGACCGAGGGGCCCCATCGCTTAATAGCTTCCAAGATTGCAATCGACCCCTTGATGGCGGGATCCAGGAGATCCCTCACATTGTCCGCGGGGTCGAGGATAAATGGCGACGCGGTGTGAACTACCCCAGTTACTCCCTCGAGAGCGTTCCGGTACGACTCGGCTCTCGTTAGGTCGGGGACGATCACCGAGGAGAGCTGGGATGAGTACTGTGGGAACCTCGAAGTGATAGCCCTTGCCGAATCCTCAGAGCGAGCTGTGACGCGGACGTTGTAACCCTCTTCCAATGCCTTTCTCACTACCTGACCTCCGACGAAGCCACTTCCACCTGTGACTAGGAGAACCGGTCGTCGCGGCGACATATCGGCTTTAATATAGATTTATGTATAATGTAGCTTCCTACCGAAGTGATGAATGACTCTCTTAGTCTGTAGGTTTGGCTTCAGTTACCCCCCATCCACAGGCACAGTTACCAGGAGAGGCACCTGCTTATTTATATGAACCAACTCACCCCTTCCCTTATGCTGACGTTTTCACTTCCGCTTGTCTTAGTAATCACTTTCATACTGATCACTGGTTTGCCATCCACCCGTGTGGCTGTGTTTGGCATCTGTGAAGATTTGGGCCATTTTAGTGATTATGTCCGTGTGCCTGATAAAATAGGAGCGATGTGTTATTGCGCCGAGGTGATGCGGTGAATCTTTCGCCCAAGTAACTCCTCCAGCCATCACGGCGTCGCTGATGCCCACGGGGAATTAATAAGTCATCTTACATAATAACGCTCGACTCTAGGTCGCGTATATTCGCCTTCTATTTACAAAACGCCAGAGTCGCCCGTCTCTCAGTAAGCCAGCGACGTGATGGCGTAAGCTCCATCTCGGACTCGATGAGAAGCTGTTTATCGTGCTGTAAGCGCTATCAAGCTCCGCCTGCAGCCTGCTAGACTCCATATTTTTAAATGAAAGATAATACGTTAATCCGGCTGCCTTCTAAGTACGGATTTGTCTGTTGAAGCTTGATCAAGAGTGTGAACATCACCGACCTCCTGTCGCCTACTCAGCGGCTAAAGCGCTACGAGAAATATCGCCTAGAAGCCGGATTGGGTTTAATGCAAAGCGGATTTCAGTACGGTGGGCAAGCAAGGAGGGTGAGTTCCCGCACATGTAGCGTAAATCAACTTCATGCCATTGGGATGCATCCCCTGGTAGCATTAGATCGTCACCCATTTTGCCCCGAACGCGGAGAAGAGGGATTTGCCCGGCTAAATGAAGAACAAATCATGTCTACGACGCAAACGTTACAGCGACATGATTTCGAGCCCGTCCAATCCCCGCGTTGCTACCAACCAACCGTAACCGATGCGAACTACCGGCGTTCGAACAGCCTTCAGGGGCGAGGCCAGCCAGTCTGGTGGCATCCCGTATTAGATGGCCGAAATATAAAAGGGCCAAGCCATAAGCGAGTAAAGTTCCCCGCCCGCATTTCCAATCATCGGACCTCGAGAAGGCGCAATAGCCAGCAAACATCATGCTAGCTTCTATAACGAAACTCGCTGTGGCTCTACTAGCGGTCACGGCACGCGCGGAAGTGTCCCCGGACGGCTCCTGCGGCATCGCGGGAGCAGGTGCCGAGAATGGCTACACATGCCCCGGTGATGTCCAGTGTTGCTCGTCCTATGGCTGGTGCGGTACGACGAGCGGGCACTGCCTAACGACGGTGGGCTGTCAGCCGGACTACTCGAACTCCACCGAAGCCTGCACCGAACCGGTACCCGGGACCACGATCACCCCCGACGGGACATGTGGGACCGAGGGCGCCGGGGAGTACGGCTATGTGTGCCCCGACGAGGGTTATACTTGCTGTTCCTCTGCGTGAGTGTCCCCTCCTTGCATAGCTCAGGCGATGGCTCGTTGTTTAACAGCTTTAGGGGTTACTGTGGCGACTCGGCAGCCCATTGCTCTGCGGAAAGTGGTTGTCAGGCAGATTATGGAACCTGTGCGTGAAGCTACAATGGCTGGAAATGATGGCGTGATTGCTTTGATAAAGGGAAGCGGTTGGTTGATTAGAGGCAGAGGAGAGGAGCGGGATAGGAGGAACAATTGCCAATAATTTCGGAAGAATCTGCATTTGTTACTCCTCTTACCACTACGGCTTTTGGCGGCCATCCTCATGGTTATTATCTAACTCAAGAGGCTCACTTATGGCGTCTTATGCATGGTGTTGATAATAGGCAAACCGGCCTTGTTTACATTCCGCCTCGTAAAAAATTTGCAGAGTCTGGGATTTCTCATGTCACTGCTGTTCGCATCAAGCCATTATGACGGGGATCGTGGTAGCTGATCTCTGTCGTATCATAAGCTCTAGTATGGCCCGCTCCAGAACAGATCAGGGGATCTTGTATATATCTCCTGGCCCGTTTAATATCAGATGAGTCCGCGTCAGAAGTGTGAGTTGTCTGACCCCTATTCTAACCCCTATTCTAACCCCTATTCCAACAGTCCTAAGTATTCTCTTGGTGCCCCACCACATGCTTTCTTGACGTCTGTCATGCTCCAACTGAAACCACTTGATATAATCAAGCATTATATTACTATTTCCTGACGATTTTTCCCGTACTAAGTCCCGAGAATTCGATTCGGAGTTGTGAAAGAGCACCTGAAGAACTTCTAGGAGTGCCCAGATCTACTCTTACAGATTGCCCTCAGAGAATGGGACCACCAACTCCGGAATACTTGAAGCTCTACTCGGTTGGTAAAATACGCACAAGGTCTCAGTTATTCCTCTGTTCGTATAGCTTCTTTATATACACATCTAAGTGCAATGGATCCTTCTCGCCTCGTCTCGAGCACTTCGATACCGAGGAATGCAAGTTCCCTCCCAATCCGCCAGAACGATTTCCCTAGCACTTTCCCATCCTCCAGAGAACCGGCCACAGATTCTGCCGATTCGTAAATACTTTTCAATGAGCACAGAAGAATAAAACAAAGAGAAGCCAGGTCAAAAAAGCGCGTGTTGCCGCGCCGCCCATCATCTATGCCACATAACTCCCTCCCAAGGTGATTTGTCTGCCATGATACACAGGTGCCAGAACACAATCCGCCACCGTAGAATATGCCAAGCGGTTATCGACAAGAAGCTCCGATACGCCGATGCAGTAAATATGGAAAAAATTTATCCATCATCACATAATATTGCCATCTCCGCCGAATGCCCGACTTTGTCGTTGGGTGCCTGATTAAACCCGCCGCCAGAACGAATGACCCATGCGAAAAATAGAGAAGTGATGACGTTGAAAAGGACCGACTCGGTGAGAAAGTATTATGCATTATCATTGCCTTCGAACGTGTCGGTGCGATAAGCCAGCGCATGCGGGTTCGAACTGTAGGCCGTGTGGATGCTCCGTGAAGCGGATGATTTGTGAGCAGAAGTTCGCACAGCGGACCGGGGGGAGGCAGATGGAATATGCTGCGGTTCATTCGTGTGGACCCCGAAGGATGGTGCGGCAAGTCCAGGAATACAACGTAGATGTAGCTGAGATTGCCCAAAAATGTCCCGAAGCGAAGTCACCCAGAGGTGCAATCAGCCACTGATGGTGTTTGAAGAGGGGCGCTGCTTCGCTGCCCAACGCTGAGTCTCCAAGATCAGCGAGGATATACGATCCTGTCGCTTTTTTCAAGTCGGTTAAAGAGAATGACCCATGATTTCCATTCATGTAATCTCGGAGCACTCCTCAAGGGAGCCAGACGAGCTCAATTAGACCATCTGATTGCGACATCGGTTCATCATGAGCATCAACCCATCTCCAGTCGTTAGCCTTTCGAGTGTAGTATTGTGTCAGAGTGTTGTCTTCATTAAAGATGGCCTCTTGGAGTTCCCAGCTGATCTTGCGGCCAGTCTTGAGAAGGCTGGGCCGCTGGGGATCGAAGACATAGTCCAAGTTCCATCCTTTGTCCTGTGGCGCGGCAGCGAAAGTTCGCTCCATCTGCATCAGGTTGAAGTTGATGCCATTAGGGTAGTGGGCGACGCTGTATCCCGCGGAAATGACGAAATCGTCCGGTGTTCGGAAGCGCATGAAAGTGCAATCCTCGCCGCAGACGTGGGCAAGCTTAGTGTATTGCCAAGGGCGGGCAAAGTGCCAGCCGCCACCCTTGAAGTGGTGCAGAGAAATGGGTCTGACACCGGACTCGTAGAAGCCGGAAGGGTCTCCGTACAGGTCGAGCTGATATAATCCATGTAGAATCGACAATCTTGTTTCTGTGTTCTCGTAGATGCACTTACGCAACAGGATATCTCCCTGAGGACCCCAACCCGAGTTTGACTCAAGAATCTTCTCCTCAGTCTTGCAAGATTCGTAGTCTCGAGCAACCTGCGCAGCCAGAGGGACAGATATGAATACGCCGGCACCACCGAAGGCCTGGGAACCGTGTCGATCAACATTGTTGACGTCTTCGGAAAGTGTACCAATATACAGCATCTCATTCGGGTCATACTCCTCAAACTTTTGGGCAAGCGTGTGGACACTAGGGAAGAAGGTATCGTCGTCACACGAGACTAGCCACTTCTTGTTAGCTCTCTCGGGGTGATTATACAACGTCGGGATGAGTGTAAGGTAGCGAACGGCCATCTCCATCGACGAATCCGAGTGATACACATCCACGTCAATTCCGAGATTCCGCAGAATAGATGTCGCACGCTGAATCTCTTCCTCTGTGGCATCCAATAGAAGAAGGATTAGCTTGGCACCGTTGGAATGGCCCTTGCCATCCGTCATCCAATAGACCCACTCATTGACGGGACTCGTCTCCTCGCCGTTGAATCTCTTAAAGGTAGTCGAAACGCCGAACATGAAATCGGACAGGTTGCCCGAGGCAGGATAGGGGGACTCGGGAACAGGGACCTCTAGGGGTTCGAGACATTGCTCATCTCCCAGAGTCCTCGGGTTCGTGAGGTCGTAAGCGTTGAAATGCGTGGGTAGAAACTCCTGATCCAGTTTGGTGATAGACTTCCGAGCAATAGGCCGGCGGTTGATCTTCACATATCGCTTCAAGTACTGAAAGCCATCATCCAACTCGAATCTGTGCATCAACGACTCGATATGGGGCACATCAATACTGCAATTCATCTGGTGGTTCGTGACAAGCGGTGGCTCCTTGTCAGACGCCTGGGCCCCATTTCCAAGGGGCACTTGGCTGACAGTCTCCTTCTGGTTGTGGTGGGAGGCGGCATGTATGATCTGAGAGCCGACACCCTCTATCCTATCGGACTTCCAAGTTATTCCAAGTAGGAACAAGAGTGCGACGGCGAAGAGGACGCATCTTGAGAAGGGATTCCGCATGGTGAAGAACTTCTGGTGCGGAGAAGGCATTTTCGCTCCCATGGTCGTCTAGCGAGAACAGACTCGTGAGAGGAGACGCGACTGGCACTCGGAGTCAAGCGATGGCGAACTCAACTCCAAGTAGTCTCGAGTTCGGGCTATATGCAGCCACCGATTCCTCTCGGTCGTCTTCGCCGAATCAATGTGCCGCGGTATGTATATGTTGAAAGCAATATCTACAGGCCCGATCATACGACGTATAAGGGTCTCTCAAAACTTTTGAACAACATGTAACGAATGACACCTCACACAAAGGGAGTTAAATGGGCTGCAAAGCAGGAAAGAAGGAGAAAGGACTATTCAGTCTGAAGTGTTGTATTGAGACTGGCCGACGGCTCAAACAACAGAATAATAAGCAGCAGGGCGTGATTTCTCCGCAAAACGATGGAAGAGATGGAAAAAAGAGACGAAATGGGAAAATGACGAGAGGGAGGGAGGGACTGGAGGTTACAAAAATGGCGACGGCTGGGACCAGAGCTGGTACATACAAAGGGGAAATCAACTGGGGAAAGTGGGCTCGTAGATGATTGCGACTGCAGTATGTAGCGCCGTGGATTGCAGGCCAGAAGGTTAAGGTACCTAGACTGATAGTACTCCTCTCTACTAGGAAGCTTGCTAAGAGGTACTTCAATACTATATATCTGCATGTGTAGGGTTCAATAAAAGCGGGTATGTGGCAACGCCCCTCTTGAAAGGATTGTGGGAGGAGACTAGTACCTCAATCTACCTTTAAGTTTATATGCATTTTAACGTTATATGTATGCTTATACGTCTGACTGGGCTGAATACAGCACTATGGCCTACAGTAGAGAAGGAGAACAAAAACGACGAGAAGGGGGCTCAGTTGGCATATAGTACATCATGGATGAGGGTTACATTGGTGGTTGGTGTTGCGTTGCGTTGGGTGACCACTTCGATATTGTTATGTACAACTTATTGGCGCCAGTAGGGATCGAAACGATTGACAATCGACCAGTCGGGATCAGGGGTGGTTTTTTTCTTCAACTTGCGGTTCTTGAGTGGTTGCCATGTGAAATGCATGGTGGGTAATCACGTCAATTTCCGCTGTTGAAAGTGAGGGTGAGTTTTGGTTAAGCGCGGATGAAATTTTTCAAGATAGGAGGGTGGTATTACTAGGTATGTAGATAGGTGGTACGTGGATTCTACCGTTAATATGGCACTAGTTGTAGATCATCTGCCAGAGCCACTATGCACCATCTCCTATAATTTAGCACCACAATCCTCGCTAGTATAACATGAGGGGCAAACAACCGTGTATTTCGCCCAGACCTAACAATACTGTATTTCAGAAGTCATATTTTAGCTAGCCTCTGGAAAATGTGTTTCAAGCGGCATAATGTTTCAATGACGATTCTTACCATTCAGTCTAATACCTTCGGAGAAAGACGGACCTTATGCGTAATGAGTTTAGCAGAAGAAATCAGGTGCTTAAGCGCTTTCTATCTGAAACTTGAACTCCTGTTTATCGATCTTAGAGCTGCTAAGTGTGTACCATCATTTCTAATAGGATTCCGAAGATGTAGGGCCGGCAGTCGGTAGCAGTAGCCAACCTAGCACTCAATAATTCCCTGATTCGTGGGGGCTTGGCTGGTGATCGACTACGGCGTTCCCATGATTAAAAAAAGGCGCAGATGCAGATCTAACGTATTTTAGGGCCAGAGGGTGACGCGTACGGTCAATCAGGGGACGAATCTCTGGTGCTAGTCTCAGCTTGGTAACAACTTCTAGTAACAGTTTCCATTCCTGAACGTTCTCTAACCCTCCAACAGGGATACATATAGCCAGTATGTCGATCGCCACTACATGCGATGATCAATGTCGTCTGTTTTGCGTTAGTTTGAACGGTGAGGAGGCGGTTGCCAATTCATTCTGAAACGGCTTCGGAATATGTATCAGAAGCTTTTCGTTTCCTCGCACACTGGCCTTCCGGCTCCCAGAAACGGCACCGACCCCTATGTTGGCCCCTCCTTTGTTTCGAATCTTAAGGGCCGAAAGCCACAATGGCGTCTGCCAGTTTGATGCCTCATCCATTACATTTCAGTCTCTCAAGGTTTGCCAAGGCTGTTGTTCTCGTCATCTACTCTTCATGGCTTGCTTCGGTGACCGGGTACTGATAACACGAGGCCACCCAGATGATCCAACATCCGGGTTTTAAGACATTGCATGGACGGTTTCTTATCCGGCAGCCAATGAAACCGACCCGGTGGTTTATATACGGGCACCTAAGTCGGCACTTGCATGCTCTATGTCTCGCTGGAGCGTTTTTAGTAAATAAAGACAACCACAGTTCGGTATACTTGCGTTTTGTCCCGTGAGGGTCAATTATTCCTGTAGCGTGGATCCAGTGCACTCTTGAGAGTCGATATTCTCGTCACTTCGCTACATATGTTTGCTACTCGTAATTGCTTATTATCAGTGTATATATACATAGTATGGTCCTGTAATCCCAGTACATTCAAGGTGACGACACTGACGCTTGCTGGTATATCTCGGTAATCTGCAGCTCATCTCTCAGGCTCCGGGATCCCTTCGGGAGCTCCCATGTCAGCACCCCCCAACCCCCTGTCCCCAATCCGGGTGGAAATGTGACTGATAACTCTACCTGCAGGGGGCATGGCGCTCTGTGTTTAATTACCGAGAGAATAGAAGTGCGGAATATCACTCAACGCCCCTTTCTCCCATGGGCATATAATTCCAAGCGCTGTATAGCAGAGCAATAACTTCCTATCTTAGGCCGGTATTCCCAGCAAGTCTAGTCCTAGTCAATTTCGCAGTCAATCCAACGCGGCGATTCGGTCTCACACTCGCATATGACCCAAAAAAGAAGGTTTGATCCGACAGGCTCAAGTAGATAATACGAGAACTCTTTGGAAATACCGAAATCTGATGACATGTAGCTTGGGCGACAGGACGCTATTGAATCATGCTGCAGTAGTCATGCAGGTTCCTGTCAAGGACGGACCCTCAACTGGTCGACAGCGCTAAAAACGGCCTATAATAGCTACGAAGTAAGGCGCAGTAAAAATGAAGTCAATATAGATGTTCTCGTTGTATATACCACGTAGTATTCAAATGTACGTAGGCGTGTGCTCGGTTCGGCCAATTGTAACCCCAATTTTGCCAGAAACCCTGGTTAAGAAATCCCGAGTGGCCTGTCATAGGAAAAGACTGCCCTTAGAAAGCGTTCAATATTCATCTTGTTATCGGATGCAACAAAACCGCAGGTGTATCCCAAGGAATATCGAACTCTAGGCGTGCTTGTGGTTCGCAGAGCGTGTGGGATTGCACTCTATTGCACAGTACAACACGATGTCAGAGCTCGCAAAAGGATTCTGCTCTACCTTGGTTTGTCACAATGACCGTGTCGACATAGCATTAGCAGCGACGTCAAGAAGGTTGGTTTATATAGGTGCGGGACATCCACTCCCACTCGAGCGGCTACCCCCCCTGGCGCTCGGACTCGGCCTGCCCAGCCATGAAGCCGGAGCCTCAAGTCCCGCCCAACTTTCCACTACTTGGGGAGCTAGAGCACGGCAATGATCTACCAGATCGTCATCGGCGCGGAGCCCGTGTGTCGACCGACGCTTACGCGTTTTACACATTGTACCAGAGCGAGCTTACGTACGCGGGCTCCGCTCACCTAGTCAAGATACAATCAGTAGGCATGATAGCGCCGGACGGAACATCAAACTTCGAAGCCGCTTCGCTGATCTGCGATGGTGATGGTAATCATCACGGTAGAAACAGCAGGTACAGGTACATGTTGTACGAGCATTATGGGTAGTGTTAAATATGAAACGTAAGTCTGTCCATTTGTATACAGGCTTCTTGTACCTGGGTAACTGTATCTCCGACCTCCTCTTCGGATCTATGGTGTGCCATGCCAATAAAACGCTGCCAAAGGCCAACATGCGACCCAACTTCAGGTCTCTTAGATGCAGTTCGGTTAACTTCAACAACAGCTGCTGAAGTTGAAGATACTTAGGTTTTTCCGAGGATGTATTTTTGGGCTTGTACCCCAGGTATCTTTATTTTTACTGGTGGATACCGGCCCCAGTTTTCGGCGATGCACCCAATCGAAATTAATCAATTTGCTGAATGCACGGACCATAATTTTCAACTACGAAGTCGATACTGAAAAGAATTATGGGTCGACGACTGATCCATTTTGATTCGTCGGAGTTTCCGACCTTCGTACAAAAAGGTCAATCAGCATGCCATGTTAAAGTTAACCGAACTGCCCGTTACAGAGAACGACAATTGAATATATGCATATTTATTCAAACACGACCCCCAAATGCCACTGATCTCTTCGCCCATCTTCGTCCGTCGTAGGCGGTCGGAGCTGAAAGCCAATCGACGCCACGATGCATGACGTGCTTGACTAGGACGCCGACTTGGGACCCGCGAGGACTCGCGGTCCCAAACGACTTGACATCGCGTCAAGCCGCGGCAGACATCCGATGGCGCGGGAGATTTCATCTGTCACGACCGACTCCAATTCCCGCGAGTATCTGCAACGTTTCTCAAACGCGCGCTCCCCCAACCCCACTTCTCTCGCTTCTCCCCCCGCCAGACGACGGCGCCAAGAACTGTACGCTCGACAGATAGGATATTCATTCATTTTTGGGTATACCCGCCTCCCCAGCTTTGAGCAGATAAACCGGAGCGAAAGCAATAGCATCCATTACGGACGCTATCGCTACATAGTAAGTTAGATGCAAGGACGGAGCTCCCATCATCCTCCTTTGTAGCTATGCCGTGCTTAGCCGTCGTCTCATTGGGCCGCCGTGCAACGCTGCATATTGGTCGCAGCGGCTACCCGGCCCTGTCGGAATACCACCCTGCGATTGATCAAATCTCTGGAAATCTAGAAGGGCCTCTTGCTGTTTCCCGGCGGAGTGGCTGTGCCAAACCAAGTAATAATGTCGCTTCCCCATTCTCCGCACGCAGGTAAACCTTTTATACCTGGCCTCTTGACGATGGGCCAGTGCCGTCGGATATGCACGCCGGACGCTGGCCTATTTAGACACACTGAATCGTCTGCTATGGACCAGTACCTCGGGTCGCAGTATATTGCTTTGTCCCCCTGTGGCGACGGGAGCAAATGCCTATCCCGCTTCCACCGGCAACACGCATTTTGACAAGCGCTCGTTCTGCTCGCGCCATTGCATGCATTAGACCTTCGAGTAAAGTAAAGCAGACCAACATTCCAGTCCTCGCCTTCGACCAGGTTCAAGATTATCTAGAATTGCGCTCTCTTCTTCGACCAGTATCGCAACAACGTCATGAATACGTCCTGATCCATAAGGTCTTCGCAGTTCACCTTGGCTTGGAGCAGAGCACCGAGTGTTCATAACCCAAGTCCTTACAGCATCCCACTGTATGAAAGTCAGGCTGAACGAGACTGCTTATCTCCAAGCCCGACGATATATAAGTTCGCTTGATAGATATTGTAGAAAAGTACTAGATCGTCGGAATGGAGGATACATATAGCAACATAGATCCCTACTCTAAGTTTCTTACTATGTTCCACTGGGTTTAATTAGAACGTAGCTGAGTTTGGATGACTGAGCCCCTTCTCTCCTCTGCAAGTTATCAATGACTAGTTTATTGTTCGACTGCTTTATGCATTCCTAATCACTAATTCTGCTGCGATGCGCATCATCTAGGTTTCGTCCAAGCTGAATGAGTCCTGTAAATAACATGGAAATCTGCCTTACGGCCAAAAGGAAGAAAGGGTCAGTCACACGTGACTCGACCTAAGCCCAGTCACTCCGTTCTAACCTTAGCCTTTTTAAAGTCCACCAACTATCTTTTACTCGCTTTCGAAAGCAGGCTTTGTATCTTCATGGAGACTTCCCTAAGCGTCGACATACATGCATGTCAGACCCAGCTGAAGACTAGTGTGGTCCTTCAGCTGAGCCTTGGCTTAGTTAGGGCAGCCACTAGCGGAGATTGCTTTTAGCAACTCCGGTACAGCGTTCTCTCTGTTACAGTTGTTTTTATGTGTATTTAAGAAGGCTTCACTACCCTCCCTTTCTCTCTAGGAGCTCTCAGCTGTCAACCTGATAATTCCTTCTTCAGCTGTATATGCTTCAGTGTGTGATGTCAGGGTCTCATAATGCACCCTTGCCGCAATGGAGACGAGGCCACCGCCGAATGCTACCGACGGCTGCCAGCTGTGCAAGAGCTGCCCGCGGCTCACTATCTAAGTGTACATGCAAGAAGGACTAGTCGGGAAGTCCGGCACTGCAAAAGGATATAATAACCCCGTGTTCCACGAAAGATAGCCATCCTCGATATAGGAAGAGACTAGGGTTATGATGTCTGGAGGTTAGCAGCTTGTGGATATTCGCGAAGGTCGTTAACCAAAGTAGAAGTAGAGTACAATAGAGGCAATAGAGTCTCCGCTTAGTCCTGCACGTAACCGCCCTTCAAGCCAACTCACGATCAATTTTATAATCAAGCGACTCTCACAGGATTCCCTGGAGGTCCTTTGGCAGGTCTGTCTGCGCGTACACGTCGAGAGCTTGTCAAGCACCCGTGGCGTCATATGGCGGAGTTGAAGCGGCAAGCCGGAGCATTGACGTCGTAAACGACGGTGTTACTTCACGTATCCTATTATGGTCCGTCTCATGAACGAAAACAGCCTTGCTACGCCCGTCCTGTTATCAGGTGGTAGTAAGTTGTGGAATGAGCTGCGTTCCCCTTTAGCATGCTCTGCCACGACACCTTACCTAGTTGAACTAAAACCTAATCCCGTGGAATTACCCACGGCCGATGCTACTTAGTTCGTCAATATAGTATCTATGTAGTATATTTCTGCCGCTCTGGCTTCAAGGAATCCCCATTCTCACTGCTCGAATGTCAGATACAATAAGAGGAAGTCTTATTCAAGGAGGACTGTATAGAATATTCGTTGTGTGGCAGGGCATGCCGTCAAATTTGATTGGAGGCTGTGCTGGGGGCGGCGAGCCTGGAAATTTCCTTCTGATGCCGTTACTGTGGTCAGATATAACTCGGTAGACATAAGCCCCGAATTCTGACTGAAGAGACAAAGTCTAAGGTGTCCATAATCGTCAAAGATAGCTTGGGATAACGTTAGTTTCAATAGTAAGTGACCAGCCTTGAAGGTTTGACCACAGACTATACTCAGGGAGATGCAGGTGTGACTACCCCTTTTCTAACCCCTTTTCTAACCCCTTTTCTAACCCCTTTTCTAACCCATTTTCCTACAATCTTGTTATCATCCACTTCATAGCGTACGGTATGGTCGTTCCTCTGGTAAATGACTTAGTTATACAGCACCGTTAAAGCGAAGCTTCTACGGAGCTCGGTTACCGTCTATAAATTGTATTACTAGCTGCGTATAATCAATTCTACACGTACTGGCACACTAGGGATTAAGCCGTTGTAGTTACCGGAGGCCTGACGCTATCCTGTCAAATATGTTTCTAGTGCCTGTGTAGCTTGTCTTCGACGTTACGGATATTCTTAGAGTGCTCTCCATCTGGCGCAATTTCTGCAATAGCTTCCAGCAGTTTCTTTTCTACGAGTTCAAAAGGTAATTATTCTAAACAACATCTAGCTTGCACGTTTTGTTACGTTTCAGATGTGGCTGCGTCACAAAGAACAATTGGCCACACAGGACGTGTAGGTTGGAAGGGTTGGGAAGTGTTCCAAATGCATTTAAATAATAATGAGGGCTTGGATTCTCGGAGGTCTATACCCATAAGACCTGTAGCGTTTAGACTGTAGAGTACGCTGCTTGAGCAAATGACCCAAGTCGGGAATGTCTACTAACCATCATAATACCTTCCAGCTGTCGACGGGTATTTTTCTCCTAACGACCGTCCGCTGTCCCATTCGGTAAGGATGTCATCTTTGGCTTGCTCGACCTGGTGCGACTGGTGACCAGGCCGTGTTTGTAAAAGAGATCAGCCTGATCAGTTGTCCACTGACGACAACAGCATCCGGCCTCGGTGAACTTGCAGCAATGCTTTCCCGCATCGATAGTGACGTGGAGGACACCACCAACCGTGGCAGTGGCGTCATCAATATCTAATTTGGAAATGCGCTCGGCCTGTGTCGGGGCCTCGAAGTCCTGCAGACCAACTACGATGTTCCCCTTGCTACCTCCAGGGACGGCGGTTTCTCTCCACCCGCTCGTTAATATAGCATCGAGCCAGGCCGATTGCCGGTTACCAACCTGTATGTAGAAGCACCAGCGATTTCCGCCCTGGGGTAGGAGTTTATGGCCAACTGCCCAGATGGAGTTCGCTTTGAGGTCTCGGATTGCGTCGCGTTGAGATGCAGGTATGTAGCAAATCGGTTGGAAGGTTGAATCTATTTTCGCTGATATCTTGGACTGAATAAATGGGAGGACATGAATGGAGGCTTGTAAAGTGTCTTTGGACACTATGCAATAAATGATATATAATACGTCCAACTGGGACAACTTTCACCGCCGCCTTAAATATACACTGGGAATAAGAACAAGCGTATGCCTATTTCCAAACAACTACTGGTTAATAACAGCGTTCGCCTTACCTCCTGCATGTTTATGTTTTGGAGCTCGTCTATGTTACAAACTTGAGTATAACAATGGTGACATTCTCACTATAACATATACGTCCATTGACGAGAGCAACGGATGAAGATAAAGGAGACAACAGGAAAAACTAAACGCATTTCTTCCAACGCATCCGTCCCTGGAGACGCCTTTCTTAGACCAGTGCCTCAACGGTTCGAGCTGATAAGCATGGTGGCTGTTTGCGTTCAGGGGGTTAATTGCCCAAATTCCAGGGCGCCCATAGGGTTGAACTGGCCTTTATGTAACGAATACATCCCAAACTGTAGTCTTGCTAGCTGCTCGACGCTCATGATCAGCAAATCCTCCCCAGAGAAAATTAGCAGAGCGGCAATTGTGTGACCTCCCACTTCCGCAGCGAATCCTTGTACGGGCCCAGGAAAGTATCGATCTCCACGGACCTGGCCGAGAAGTCTTGGGGGGAACATGCTATCTTACAGCCTGTCCAGCTATTCAGGTCGAATAGACCCAATGTCAGCTGCTTCAGATATGTGAAACCACCCGCAGATGCGCTCGTAGTCGAGTTAGGGACGTCCGTCGCAAAAATACGTTCTTTCATGTGAGGTCAGGCAAAGCTGATAGGTGAGCCGCTTGCGAATCCCCTGGGATATCTATGTGCCTTTCGGAACTCAGATAGAGATGAGCGGAATCTTCATGGGATACGTTCGGCTGAGCGGCTTCGTTGCCGTACTTCATTGATTCTGACCATGGCGAACCATAGAGTGTGTTCCCGGCGGCGAGATTTTGGTCTGTAAAGGAGAAGGGACCAAATTCTACCAGACAAGAGTCTCATCCATTTCTTGGACTGCGGATGCACTGCAGCGGACACCCGCGGCTTGTGGCTGGCCTAATGTCGCCACCCAAGACGAAATCTTGGTCCAGATCAGCCTGGCTCTAGGACACCGTATCATCGCTGATAAAATCTAGTAACTTGTAGGGATGTTTCGGACGACATATATAGTTAAATAAGCTCGAACCAACAACGGTTCGAGCGCCCACCTTTTGGAGTCCTATAGCACGTAATACGGTATCGCGTCTGTGTTGGGCCCAGTTCTCGGGTGTGTGTTCACCGACGGCCACCTCACGTGGCGTTGGTGTTTCTATATCAACCCACCCATTGGCGGCGTGACATGCCTCATTGTCCTTCTCTTCTTCCAGGCATCACCGCCCGCAAAACCCACACAAGTCCCATTATCGGAAAACATACTGCAGATGGATCTCGTAGGCACTATGCTCATTATCGGGGGTGCTACCTGTTACTTTGTCGCGCTGCAGCATGGCGGCCAGACATACCCCTGAAACTCCGGTACCGTTATAGGTCTTCTTATCACATCCTTCATAATCATGTTGATTTCGTTTCACCTGGAAGTACTTTCAAGCCGAAAGAGCTATGATACCTTTCCACCTATTCAAGTCTCGTACCGTCTGGGTCAGCGCCTTTTACATCTACTTCCTTTGGCTCATATTTCACTATCGTATCTTACCTGCTGTTTATTTACAAAGTATCGAGTTACCATTCATCAAGACAGCATACCGCGCAATTCCAAATACGCGATACCGGTAATCCGCAACCGTAGGATTTCCACAGAAACCATCTCATTTACGGCACAAAGTCCCCATAAAGTTACCGGACGAGCCAAGACCATCGACGGTGCTGTCGATGGTCTTGGCT
>QJNX01000108.1:0-174195 GCA_004155925.1 Monosporascus sp. MG133 | reverse complement strand
AAAAAAAAAAAAAAAAAAAAAAAAAAAAAAAAAAAAAAAAAAAAAAAAAAAAAAAAAAAAAAAAAAAGAGAAAAAAAAAAGAGAAAAAAAAAGAGGGAGAGAGATTGCGTGTGGGAGTCGTCACCCCATTACGCCAGTGGTCTGAGCAGCAATTCCCCAGGTCCATTATGATCTACGTTAGAACTAGCAGTGTATACGGATCGAGGCAGTCCAAAAAGGGGTCCGCCCGCAGACCTCTATTGCTACGAGAAGCTGCTGATTAGCTAGTTGGTAGTACATTGCCGAGGAAGCAAAGGATCGAGACGTAGGGCCCGACAAGATACTACGAGCGATCCTCCGTAATAACCCGCCTTCCATGTCTCGTGGGACCGTATCATCCCTGGCGTGGCTAGCTGAAATGGAGATAGTGGTGTCCTCAATGCACCTAGGCTACAATCGCGGAGCACGATGTAGATCCGTCTGTACAGCAATACCGCGGCCCGTACGACTACCAGGGACCAATAATCTGCCCGAAAAATATTCGTTTAACCTAGACTTCTATCCCGAGTCCGTTGACTGTTTATCTACCAGGAATTAATGTATTTTGTTATGAACTAGAACTCGTCCGGTTTGGTGGATACATCAATTTCTTGCCTGCTACGGATACCGAGCATCGGTTGGCATTCTGGACTATCGGCATCTATTCTGCAGGTTTTGGCATCCACACAACCTCTTTTGAACCCCCCTGTGAGACCCTGCATATAGTAGGGCCATACATATAAGCGGCAGGCTCAGTAAGCACTCCGCTGACACACTATCGGTTGTTGGCTTGGCTACGTGCATACAATATAAGCTCGCTCATCGAAGTGACAGTGACTGATAAATTGAATCACTGTACTCGCCGAGTGAGCAATCGTTGTTTTGCGCCTTATCTTTACGCTCTTCCTATCCTGGTCTTGTTTTTGACCGATCGAATTCGCTGATTACCGTAATTGGGAGGATAAACACGCACCAAGACGCTAAGGGGAATTGGCGTCTGAGCCGCAAAGCCCATTGCTTGTTTTTATGTGTTGCGCTGCCCAGGCCGCCCGCCAAGAAGGCTTGTTGAGGTTGTGAACGGTGAAGCTAGATTGCCCAGCTTGCCAAGTAGGCCATGGCGAGGCTTAGGTGCGCCACGCCGAGCTCTTCTACGCACCATACTCACTTGAGGCTTTGAAACAAAAACCCCCTTCACAACCCCAATAATGTCCCCAAATAAATGGCGCGTTCTCCGCGGCATTCACTCGGTACAATCGACGGGGTCACGCGGGGTATGGGGACCCCATAAGAGGGAGAGAAAACCAAGGTTCTCGCGAGAGCTTCGGGTTCTGGGTCGATCGAGATGGAAGGTACAACGACATGCTTTCTCGTTCGTCACTCCTGGACTTAGATGAATTCGAGAGAAAAATCGTCACCATAGATTTAAAGCACGTCGGCGCTCCAAAGGAGTGAGATTTTCTGCCATGGTGCCACATACGCACGCCAAGCTCAGTACCCAGTCATTTCGCGCGCAAGATCGGCCATTCCCTGGCTAGGTACGACGTCCATGTCGTCTTACTTTTACACCCAATATCCCCCGCCCCTGCATCCCCAGACTCCGCACCCCAGAGAGTAAACAAAGGGGAATCTATGTCGTGTTATTGGAGTAACTTGGCCGAGAATGCTTGGCTACCTGTCGCTGGCCTTGGCTCACCAATGAAGCATCACCTAATCGCTTTAGCAAGCTTGTTCTTGCTGCACGCACTTGGCTTGATAGGGGATTTCTGTCGAGCATCAACTGGGTTGGGAAGTAATACAGACGGTCGGGGATGCCCCTAGTCGTTCATCTGATTTCACAAACTCCGCATACGGAATGTGACGCTGACGAGGGGAGGTAATGTGTGGCAAGACTCTTGCGGGAGGGGAGTTGAGCGGCGCGTGTGTATAAGAGCAGGAGTATCCCCCACCCTAAAATGTTTGCTCCCATCCGAAACAACCCTATCCTCCATTATCCGGTCGCCCTGTCTGGAGAGCCCAGTGACATACGCTTTCCTCCCTCATTGTCATCTTCCGTGGCCCTTTCCAAAGACGGGAATCGTGACAGTGCCGACTATCCTTAGACATGACCACTGGAAACGAGCCCGCCGACCCCATCGTCAGAGGGACATGGGCGACGGCGAAGCAATCGTGGGGCGACCTGTTCAGATGGAAGCAGAGAGTTGTTGTCACTAACGGCCTCGGTGAAACGTACGTTGAATGGCAGTCTCCCGAAAAATTAAGAAATCCGATCTCGCTGTTCATGTTGCTGAGCGCGAAGGACTTTCTCTACTTCTTCGTCGGCTTTTTTGCCTGGACCGCTGACGCCTTCGACTTCCACGCGCTGTCCATTCAGACTACCAAGCTGGCCGAATACTACAACACCTCGAAGACGGAGATCACTACTGCCATCACGTTGACGCTCCTACTACGGTCCGTCGGCGCCGCCATCTTCGGCCTGCTGGGCGACCGCTTCGGCCGGAAGTGGCCCATGGTTGCCAACATGATCATTCTTGGTAAGTGCATTTTCATCCCCTGCATTTCACCTCCTGCCTGTTTGAGAGTCGTGTACTGACAGAATACCCAGGCCTTCTCCAGATTGCGACCATTTATAGTGTCACCTTCCAGCAATTCCTGGCTGTTAGGTCTCTGTTCGGTCTCTTTATGGGTGGCGTTTACGGCAATGCCGTAGCTATGGCTCTGGAAAATTGCCAGTAGGTCTTACCAGCTCTTACGGGTACCTTCCTGAGTTAACGTCCGCAATCTAGCACCGAAGCTCGAGGTCTGATGAGCGGTATTATGCAGCAGGGTTATTCGTTCGGTTACGTTCTCGCGGCCTGCGCCAACCTCGGCGTCGGCGGTTCAATGGAGAGCTGGAAGATTGTTTTCTGGATTGCTGCGGCTCTGTCCATCGCCGCCGGTCTTCTCCGTTGCTGCTTTCCTGAGTCGAAGCAGTTTCTGGAGTCTAAGAAGGAGGGCCATAAGATCAGCGCCGGAGACTTCTGGGCTGAGACGAAATCGATGCTGGCTCAGGAATGGCGCATGTGCATCTACTGCATCATTCTCATGTCCTGGTTCAACTACTACTCGCACACGAGCCAGGACAGCTACACGACCTTCATGATCGCGGAGAAAGAGTTAGCCAGTGCCGCCGCTACTCGTGCCAGCATCTGGATGAAGACCGGAGCATGTGTGGGCGGTACCATCGTCGGTAAGAATTCCCTGTGGCATGATTGCGGAAATACTATCTACAGGTTGGACTAATGCTGGCGGACAGGTTATCTATCGCAGTGGGTTGGTCGACGTCGAGCAATTGTCGGGGCTGCCCTGATCAGCGCCTGTCTTATCCCCGCCTGGATCCTCCCTGTGGGGGAGGCGCAGTTATCCGCGACTGGGTTCCTCATGCAGTTCTTCGTCCAGGGTGCTTGGGGTGTCATCCCCATTCACTTGAACGAGCTCTCTCCCCCAGCCTACCGGTCGAGTTTTCCCGGAATCACCTACCAGCTCGGCAACATGATCTCGTCGCCGTCCGCCCAGATCGTCAACGCCATTGCCGAATCCCACTTCATCTCTAGCAGGTCTGGGAAGCTGGTCGAGGCTTACGGACCGACGATGGGCATCGCCACGGCCATTATCGCCCTGGGAATCGCGGTAACGGCAGCCCTCGGGCCCGAAAGACGTGGTCGCTCATTCGAGAATGCAGTTGCGGGAGCCGGAGCCAACACCCATCACGACGATATTGAGAAGGCGGTTGACAACGTGTCACTTTCTGAACACAATACCCACGCAACGGACCCTAACAGCCGGAAGGCTTAATCTACCAGATATAAGTTCATGTCAGTGGAACGAACGATGTGATGCCGGTTCATATGTTGGTGGGCATATGATAACATCAGGGTACACTTATACCTCTCAGAAGTCTATAGGCGTGAATCGTCTGCTATGGCAAGACTCTGGGATGGCGCCAATAGTTTTAAGAGGACGATGGAAGGACCTCACTGCTAGAGAACCATAGTTCGACAACCCGCGATGAATCAACAGCTGGAGGGTTATGAGAGATAACGGCAGTGTTCATGTCGCCAATTATAATACACTCAGTGCACGAAGGGTCAACGCGGAGCCAGAGGCCCCCATTCGCGTCGCACAGGGGCTATGTGGAGGTGTTCCCGGCACTGCATGTGAGTAAGTGCTGTGTAAATCCTGCCAGTAAGATGTATCCAATAGCTTATATTATTGCTGGCAAATGCGGACGTAACTTGGGATGTGTTTTATTTGAGCGCAATGACTGTTCTAACGATTCATACTGTTCTACTGAAGGCTAAGTTGAAACACCAGGACAGGGTGCGTCATTTTCCAAGAATTTCTGTCTCGGTACACTGTATCGCCAGTGCTTTTTCCAGTTCCTAGCCGGACAGAGTTTTCTTCTAACAATGATATGTGGGCTGTAGGCCGCGTGCTCCGAGGCCTTCCCCTCAGCTATAACTATTGATATCGTGCCTGGAACCAGTGACAGGTCAATCTCTGTCTTCATTTACACAGTACTCCTCGTAGCCACCTTCGTGGACGGAGTTAGACTGTATCAAACCAGTCCCCACGGGGCTTCCCCAAAGATTCAATGATACCCCAACGCCAAGTTCTCGAGAGCTCTGAAGACGCTAAAAGCCGTAGGTGAGATTGCCCGGACGAAACGGCTTAGAAAGCTTACCGTAGCTTGGTTGATTAGAGCACGCATTCGGCAGGTTCCGTTCCTCGGCATCGCCAAATAAGTCGCATGCATGAAACCTGCGTATAATTGAGTATTTAGCTGCAGGTCTGACCCTGTTGATCTGCGCTGGTCCTTCGCAATTTGAGCAGGAGACGCGCGATCTCGGTAGAAGAAAATCTACCGAGCCGCGGTCCTCAGCCTAAACTCGGGCGTTTTACGACGGATACTAGGCTAAGTGAGCACTGTTTAACAAAACCCACGAGCTTACACATGTTGTTCGGATAGCTCTTAGCCCTATGTCTAGATATGTATAGCATCGCGCGCGGACAAAACCGGAACAATCGGGAACCCGAGCCGAAGGCTAATTCCTTATGATTATGGCCGAACAATATGAGAGGCCTATCCCGGGGTCTTGTTGTACTTATCTCTCATGCAGAGAACCTCTCTTCATAGAAGTGTCTATGTCATTAAACAACTATCTTTTCTTGACCGGTCTCCCTTGTTGCTACCCGGAGTGGCTAAGCCCATGCAGTTGGAGTCAGCGTCCCTCAGCTACGCCTATTGCCGCACCCGCAGAGGTTACAGCGACTTCCAGGACCCTGCTCGCTTCCTGGGTCATATTGTATAATTCCTGTCACCGATCCCCACGCGCGCTCTTCATGCCCCATAACGGTTGTGAATTAAAACCGAGGCAAGAATACCACGGAGATATCCCCGACTATATAAACCATGACCTTGCTTCTTTGAAGACCCAAGTAGAGCGCAAACGGTGCCTACTCTCGTACCTAACTTCAGCTTCTTGGCCTGTGCTCCTCAGCCGTAGTCTGGACATCCGCAAGGGACATAAATATGTACTTGCACAGCCAGTTACTTGAACCAAATAAACAAACCTCCTTACCTTAGTGCTGCCTCTCAAGGGACTTTCGCTGCGACCACGGCTCGGGCTCCGCTCTGGCTCCGGCTCTGGCTCCGGCTCTGGCTCCGGCTCTGACTCCGGCTCTGACTCCGGCTACGCCTCAGGCTCCGGCTCTGCTGCAATGAGACCTTCCATTGCGATGAGGTGGCGGAGATGGAGAACGCGTGATGGATCTCGGGTGACGCGCGGGTGAAGGCGACCTGACTGAATATGCAGCGAGCAGGTACTCTGTACTTCGGTCGTATTGGAAGGGCTACCGTCGCCTAGTCACGCGCAAGTTGCTCACCTCACGTAAGAATATGGCCAAACCCCCTCCCCCCAACCAGACTATTATTTTATATGTAGAATTCCACTGTTATTCCCAACCCCAAGCGTCTGCGAAGGAGCACATTGCATGATACACACCTACGTATCGCATGAGTTACATCCCATAAGAATGGCTGACCAGCAGAGTCCCCATGCCGCATCCTCGTCATGGCCTCCGGTCATGGCTCCAATTTTCAGTTAGGACGCATCCCCAACAGCCAGATCATACGTCTTATCTCGAACCGCAGAAAAGCATACGCTATAACTCGAGCGGATCATGCAGGTATGAACTTCGTTCAACATTTGTTTTCTAAGGTTTCCTGACATTCGTAGGTATTCCTTAGGATTGCTTTGACTTGATTGGCAATGGATTTTTATCCAAGGGAGGGAAAGACGAGAAGAAGGTGGCTGAAGCACGCCAGAAGAATGATGCTGCATTAGCAGATAAAATATTATCTGAGAAGGAAAGGCCAGACCTGGTTGCTCTTGCTGGATGGATGCACATATTCTCAGCTGCCTTCTTAGAGCCTCTAAAGAGGACAGCGATTAAAGTCATTAATCTGCACCGCATTCTCTGGTAAGTCTCCATAACCGCTATAGATCGCCTACTTACAGCTCAGATAGGGGAGCTTGATGGAGCTTTTGCCATAGAACGAGCTTTCGATGGGTTCAAAGCTGGACGAATGACACGGACTGGTCTCATGGCCCATTATGTGGTGCTGGAGGTGGATAGGGGTGATCCTATCTTGGTCCAGGAGATCGAGTGGCAAGGAGAAGAGCTAACCGAGTTTAAGGAGAGAGTGCATTCTCACGAGCATGAGCTGATTGTGAAGGCTACGGCAAAGGTGATTGAGGAGATATTAAAGGGGAGGGCAAAATGAGGACATTTGGTGTCATCGCTTCTGCTGCCGGCTGCGTGACCAAACGCAGCAATAATGATAATAAAGGGATTTCTTTGCAGACGGATTTCATAGGCTCTAATCGTTGGTAGGCTCGAACTTGCGGGCTGTGCGCCCCCAGGACACGGTGGGTCCTCAAGGCAGGAGTGCAATGCCAGTACAAGCTGCAAACGCACTTGCGAGTGAGGTCTGTGGATGGACAAGCGAAGTGTTATAGGAAGACACCATCGCAAGCAAATGTGCTGAGATGCCAGTGAGTCAAGGTCCCTTTGCACGAGACCACACAGCACCACGGAACAAGGCTGACCTTGATCCGAAGGTTGTGGCATGGGGCCGCTGCCGCTGACGCTCCTTTATACAGTTTATACGCATCTAAGTGGCGGAACGGATTAAGGATATCGGATCTTTACCTAAGTTCCCTACTTAGGTCAGAGCCAGCAACTGTCTATATAGCATAAAGCACGAACCACTTCACCAGCGGCCACCGACCACCCTTAACTCCGCAACCACCAGACTTGTTACAATGCACCCGGCACCGCTCGATAGAACTCTTTAAGAGCATTTGAATGGTCCCGGTTGCATCTAGCGAGTCGCGTAGTCGTGGAGTGAGGGGTGATGAGTAGCAGGTGCTTAATAAGTATATTGGTGGAATAGAGCATTCGGACATCGCACGGATAATAATGCTCTTTATTTTAAGCAATAGATAAACAGGACTATACAATGTAAAGATAGTAAACTAGGTATAATTAATCTGGATTATACATTTTTGACTAGCACTAATAAATACTGACATCTGCATAACCTTTATACAAAAACACCATAAAAGGACAGTATGATTCCGGCCATAAACGGTGACGCTTTGGTACAAACCTTTTGCCAACGCGAGTTTAGAAACCACATCTGTTGGGTTCGACATAGGAATAATAGGTACTTTGAAGGGGATCCAGCGGAGGACTAAAGGACATGGTCTGCACCATAGTTAGGAGTCTAAGCATCGCTGGGCGGTCTAACCCTATGCTTGGCGGGACCGTCGGCTGACACCCGCGACCGACATACTATAAATACCACGCAGAGTCCGGCGAACGACACCGCCTAGTGTAGCTGGCGGACGGGGTTCTGGTATTTTCGCCGCCTCAGGTGGACTTTATGACTCTTAAGGATGGATGAACCCGAGACGATGCTAGAGAATTGAGGTACGCAAGATGTTATCCGCCATGTACTATGTATACAGCAATAAAGCTAGTAGGTGCATATGAAGCATACAGTATCATGCATTTAGACCGGCCCATGCGCCAAAGGGTACCCAGGATGTTAGAACTCAGAGCTGATTGGCTAGTGAATTCCCGTGTTTCGTAAAAATGACGGCTTAGAATTGTCACCGTAGTTGGCATGATAGGCGTAAGGGAATTTAGGAGTGACTAGGCTTGCAAATATCGAAATGAAATTACCTATGTATGTAAATAACGTTATACTCGGCATTTGAACGGAGAACACGGCCCCGTAACGGGGGAGACCCATTCAATCCCTTTAATAATGAGAGCTCCAGGCTCCCAGGCGTGCGGGCCATGTCACCACCGATCGGAACCGTATGACGACGTAGTACCGATGGGATGCCGCGTCTCGTCCTGAATGCGTAATTGGAAATAGGCCAACGTTCCGAGCCACGAAGCCATCGTACTATCCTATCAAGGATTTGGTCATCCGTCCCTCAAGACCGTCGAGCTGAAAATGTAAGTCCGGGCGTCGCTCATATCTTAATCCCCGTCTCCCCACCAGCCAATCCTCGCACCCGAGCTACAGCGTCACCTCTAGGTGGCGCTGGACCCCAAGACCGTGGAGATTATGATCTCAAAGGTGAGACACACAAGATGCTCCTTGCATAAACGGCGCGCCATAATCCCAATGAGCTTCAGCCCATTCAGCTCGGGGGTTCGCGTACCACGAACCTATTCCCTGATATAAATAAACCTCAGTAATCCCATACTAGTGGTCATGGGTAAGAAAAAGTCTCCAACGTCATCAGCGAATCGTCATCGAGCTAAAGCGCCTTCTCAACATGTGATTCATTAATGGGTTACCCTATAGCATAGCCCCCAATGGCTTACGCCTCTTGCATGTCGAGCCAATGGCCGGGTAAGTATCTAGCACTAGTCATAGTAGCTGAATAGTATCCATCACGTCCTACCTTCTTTTGCGAACTTTCGGCGCTGGCAAATAGTGTCTCTGCAATCGCGGGTTAATAGATCCCTGCTTGCCACTCGTAAGGTCGAGTTAATGCCTGACTGCATTCCTGCCTTGGCTTTGGCTCACCTAGCTGTCTCTCCTCTAGATATTAAGCCGCTTCTCCGTGCCCAATTCTCACCCCTCTACTTTTAATGAGTTTACCCGGCTTGTATTCTTTTCAGTTGTTGCTACTGTAATATCTGTACTTGACCGACAGAATCCATCACGAAGCTGAGGAGGCCTACCTCTACCTATCGCCCTACGAAAATCTCACCATACTCACGATACCTGCCTACTCCACGCAACATAACGACTAGACTACAAACCACCACAACTATGCCTCTCAATTACGTCAGCATCGCACTTATCGTGGCAGCCGTATTCTCCATCGTCGAGCTCGGCCTTACAGCATACGGTACGTAACCCATTCCGTCTCTCCCACGATGGCCCGTATCCATGGGAGTTAAGCCGCGGCCTAGCTAACATTTTCTGATCACCAGTCGCAAGCACCGACGGCGGGGAATGGCGGTGGGTCGGCGTGCCGCACGTCGGCGTGCCACGTATCAGCGTGCCGCGCGTCAACTTCATGGTCTTCAACTCGGTGTGGTCGCTGCTGGTGCTCGCCTACGTGGGGCTGTCGCCCTTGTACTTCCCTCGTCTGTCGCATAAGCTCGTAGCCACGGGTCTCAACTGCGCCACGGCGATCTTCTGGTTCGCGGGGTCCATCGCCTTTGCCGTGTGGGCGGCCAGCTGGGCGGCCAGCGGGGCGGCCAGCGGGGTGGCGGGTGCTGCCGCTGCGTTCGGCTTCTTCCTCTGGTAACTTACCTTTCTTCCTCTCTTTCGCTTGTGGGGGTGGATGCAGTGAGGGTGGCTGGAGTTCTATCATATGTCTACCTAACTACCCAGCGGGGAGCCGATAAGCCGTTTGGTGAGAAAAGCACTTGACTGACGGGGGTTTCGTTAATAGGGTCATCTTCACATTCCTCGCTGTCCTCGGCGTCCTCGAAGCCCGCGGCACTAGCTCGACCGTTAAGACACCGAGCACCGCACCCGCCACAGTTTAGGAGACCTCATGGTTGCCAATATCGGGGCTCTTCGGTTTCTGCTGAGTAAATGGCTGCTGGCGTTATGGGATTGCGGAATTGGCATGAACTACGTGATGCGATACCCTTCAATAGTTTGTCTCGGGAAGTGTTCCGATATTCGTTATGATGGCGCTGGTTCCTTATGATGACGTTGGGAGGGGAGATTAGATATTGGTATAGCGAAAGAAGAGCGAGGAATAAGTTAATAGTCGTGGTATTGCTTTATGTTAATAATAACTATAATAGCATCTTCCAATCCCGATTTACCGGCATTACGCTTATTTTTAAACCTTGGGTCGTATCGTATTTTGGGTACAGGGATTTTATTATCGACGTATGTCGATTTAACCATGCTTTATCTAGGTTTTCCCTCCCGACTTAATGGGGAGGTGTATTAAACTCAGATACCTCCCATTATTCCCATGGGGTATACAGCTATTGCCACGGCGGAATTGGCGTGAACTACGTGATACGATACCCTTTAATAGTTTGTCTCGGGAAGTGTTCCGATGTTCGTTATAATGGCGCTAGTTCCTTATGATGACGTTAAAAAGGAAGATTAGATATTGGTATAACAAGGGAAAAGCGAAGAATAAGTTAGTAATCGTGGTATTTATGTTAATAATGATTATAATAGCATCCACCAATCTCGATTTACCGGCGTTACGTTTGTCCTTAAGCCTTAAATCGTATCGCATCTTGGGTACAGGAACGTTATTATCGACGCATGTCGATTTAACCATGCTCTGTCTAGGTTTTCCCTCCCGACTTAATGGGGTGGTGTATTAAACTCAGATACCTCCCATCGTTCCCATGGGGAATACAGCTACTGCCACGGCGGACGGGAAATCCGAGGAGAGAATCGAACCTACGGACGTCGCCAATCCACCCGCGACACCAGCATCCTCTAAGTCAAGTACCATGTCCTGGGTGTAAATCTCACACCTCCCTTATGCCAAGTAGATGCCGCGGAACCAATAACTCGCCCGCCCTCTCGTTCCGCACGTCTAGAAACAAGACGGCAGTACATGGAACTCACATAACATATAAACAGCGGGCATACAGATTCCGTGGTAAACAGAAAAAAAAGAGGGCCGACGTGGTATCATATTCAGAAAACGGTAAGAAGCGATGACCCAGTACCAAGAAGCTACCCTGGATTTGAGAACGAAAAACACTCAAGACGACTATACTGGGCTTTCTCTTCCCTCCTTCGATAGAAGCTTTGTCCCCGTTCTCCCTCACCCCCCTTCTCCCCATTGTTACATTCATTATTTTGCTTTTGTAGTCAGATCTGCTTCTTTGCTTGTATTGCTTGCCCGAAAGTTCAGCGCGCCCTCCGCGTGGATAGAGGCGAGGCGGCAGAGGCAAGATCGACGGTGGCAGCTTGCGCTCCGTATTGAGGTAAAGCGTGTGGAAGCAAAAGTCCTACGTGGCTCTCACGACCGTCTATGTCACCTAGATAATTCTCGAGTAAAGTGGCGAGTGAAGTGGTGATGGGTAATTTGCTAATAATTGATGATGATTAAAGGACCAACGCCCTCGGGCCTCGGCTTATACCTCATCGTAGTTGTCTCACGACACGGGAGTGCACACGTAAAAGCCGGTCGGTCTGCGAGTGGCTTCATATGCCAACCCGAAGCTATTGTGTGTGCAGAGACGAGCCCCATCACGCCTGCTGGGGCATAGCAGGACACCTCTTGGCCAGGACGCGGATATTGTCCACAAAGCCGTCGACCAGGGTCTCGAACCGGTTCGGAAGGCTTTTCATAAGCAAATTCCCGTGTTCCATGATGACGCCGGCATGGAGCTCGACCTCGAGTTCGTGTTCCTTATCCGGCGGCCTGCCCCCCTGTGCAACACCGTCGCCCTGTGTGACCTGCGTCAGGTCGATCTGGTAGAAGCCGTGCGTGTAGCTGAGGCGATCCTTGTTGCGATCGGGCTGTCTCTCCCTATTGGCGATCTGACCCCGAACGATCTCTTCGGCGTCGCCCTCCCACTCCCACTCTAAATTGACACTGATGCGACAATCGAGCGGCAGGTGCGGGAAGTGTACGTTCAGGTCGGCCACGCGGCCCTTAATAATCTTGGCGAGGACGTTGCCCGTCTGCTGGTCGTACGTGACGCGCGCTTTGAGGGTCGATGAGGGCGGCAGTAAAGCCGACACGCAATGAGGAAGGCGCTGGATGAATTGCGAGGTAGGCAGCTCGAAGAAGCGGTCGACTTCACGGCGGTGCTTGTAGTTTACTTCGAGGCGATAGGCGGCCCGGTGCGATTCTTGCACTTGGTGGTTTAACCACTGATTGAACATGCGATGTTGGCCCTACGGATAGGCATGAAAACATTAGCAAAGTTCGTCACTGTGCATGAAGGAAGTGAAGGCGGGGTGAGAAGGATAATGGGACCGGCTCACCTCGGTCATGGAGCTACGGAAGGCTATCCGGGCCTCGTCATTCATCACGCACTCGCCGGCTCTGACAGGGAGGTGTATACGGTCGTTGGTGGACTTGTCGACGACGATTCCCAGCTTGGCTTCGATCTCGAACTGGACGTTGCGGCTCCGGATCTCCTCGAGATTGGGGTTCGACAGGACGTTGAAGAACAGGAAATCGGCCACAGTCCTGGAAAACACGTCGATCGGCTTTTGGTTCTCGATGGTGGGCTCCCATGGAAAAGATTTACCGCCGAACGTCTTAGTCTCCTTCGCTTCGGCGTTGGCGTGCTCGGTGACGGCATGGTCCTCCGCCTTGACAGGCGCGGCGGCGGGGACCGGGCGCGTCGCTTCGGGTGACGAGTGTCGAGAAGTGTGCTCGGATTTAACGGATCCGCCTCCTTCGTGATGAGCGTTGCCGTTGACCAGCTTGCCTGCAAGACCCTGTTTTAAATGTTGCTTCAGAGAGAAGTTTCGACTCGTGTTGAGGTGACGGCCCTTCGAGGGCTGCGCCCAGATCGGGAGTGTGGTGTGCCTAATTCGTTTGTGAACCGTCGTCTGCGGCGGAGGCACGTGGTTGCCATTGGTTCCGGTTGGCGGAGGAGGGCGTCGATTGTTTTGTAATTCTCCGGGTGAAAGATTGCGGTCGTCAAGTTTTCGCTTGGCGGGCATCGTGAGTTCTCTAGGAGGGTCCATTGTCGTTCCTGATAACGAGCCGAGGGTGGGCTGAGATTGAGCTTGTGGGCGGTGGAATTGAGGGCTAGTGTGGACGTCCTGGCCGGCGCTGCTAGGGATGCTAGATACGCGGGTTTTAGGTGAGACACTTATGCTCCTTTCACGCTCGCTGCGCGATTGTGACAGGGAGCGGTGTTGCAATTCGGTCGCGAAGGCCTCGTATTCCCTTTGTATACTGTTTGTTGTCCGCTTTTGTTGTTGTTGTTGTTGTTGTTGTTGTTGTTGTTGTTGTATGGAGGCCGGTGAGGGCGGTGGAGGAGAAGTTTGTATGGCTTGCGGAGGGTAGGTCGCGGTTGTGGTTGTGGCGGAGGAAGAAATCCTTTGTTGATAGGGACTCGGTGGTTCTCGATAAGATGCGGCTGGTGATTGCCGGACGGGGCCCGGCATAGGTGGTCCGAGTGGAGCCGGCGGTTGCGAAGTCTGACGTTGGGACTGATGGTGGTCAAGCTGCTGAAGTTGTGGAGGCGCCTGATGCGTCGTAGCTACCGGACTTCCTTGCACATATGGAGGACCGTATGGTGGCTGTTGACTGTGAGCTGATGTCGGTGTAGGGATGGATTGGGTTGAAAGTGATCTTTGGTGTTTTTGTTGGAGATAGGACGGCGCTCCGCCTCCGGGGGTCCCGGCAGGTGGCGTTTGCGGTATACCCTGCTGTTGCTGTTGGCCTTGACCGTACGAAAGTGCCACCGAACTGTGACTAGGCAGCCTAGGCATACCGACCGGCGGGGCCGGTGACTGCCGTTGGGATGAATAGCTGTCGCGCGGTGTGTAACCGCCCTGAGAGCCGTACTGTTGGCGTTGGTTAGGACTCGCGGGAAGCGGTGGTTGTGATGCCGGAGGAAAAGGATATCCTTGGCTGCCGGTACTGATCGATGATACTGGTGGCGTCTGTCTGTAAGACGGAGACGGTGCCGGCATAGACGTGCCCCCCGGCGATCGCGCGGCGTGGTTCGGCGGTTGGATGGGAGGTACGGACGGTCTGTTTCCAACAAAGGAGCTCGGTGCTGGATGATAGTTCGTCGGTGACTGGTAGGGGCCGGCAACTACTGGATACTCACGGTGCTGCATGACGGGTGATGCGTGAGCAGAATGGCTATAGTCTCTGAAGGCATTTTGAGACGGGCCAGCCTGAACCGGTGTCGCGGGCGCAACCGACGTTGATGACGGAATGGCCGACTGTGTAGATGGACCGTGTAGACCACTCGTATTGAGGCTCGGGCTCGGTATCGACCCGGGTGCTGGGCCAGGAGGCGGCTGAGACGGGTGTCGTGATGACGCGCCAGCATTGCCGCCTGCTGCTGTTGTTACTCCTCCTGTTCCTCCCCCACGATCGGCACCCCCATCCGTGTTTAGCATTGCCCGAAGATCCATATCGACCGGATTGCTGTTCCGTCTTTTCTCTGTTATTCGCCTCTTCAGCTGCTTGAGTCTCTCAGCAGAAGTTGAGCACGCACGCGCACATGCGCACGTACGGGCGCAGAGAGCAAGCTTTGCGTGTTCTCCGACTCTTTTGTTTTCTTCGCTCTGCTACTATATGCGCGCGCACGCGCATACGCCCTCCAGTGCTCTCTCTCTCTCTCTCTCTCAACTCAGGCTGCAGCAGGAATCCAGGTCGTCGAAGCTCGGTACATCAATGTCGCAAGCAAGGATCGGTCGGCGCGGGACGGGACCAGGGGATAGTCAAACTCAATGGGGACCGATGGCAAATCTTCCGTCTGTGCGCTTTGGGAGCTAACATGAGGGACGGTTGGGTTATCAGATTATGCGGGTGGGCAGGCAAACCGGGTACCGCCAGGTAAAGTATAACTAAGAAAGCATGTCGCACGGAACTTGTGACTTTCTCTTCTTTCTTTTAATAAATGCAAACGGTGATGATGAGGAGAATTGCGATGAACTGGAATGGAAAACGTCCGGAGTTTGCAAGAGCGGCTCGTTCATCTATTCGATCGCTCGTCCGTTCGTTCGCTGATTTTATCAGGTGTTTATTCGATTTTGGTTGGTTCATTGGTCGATGTACTCGATATCATCATCATCTCCTCCACCTTCTTTTCTATCTCCGCCTCAAGCTTCTTTCTGTTGCCACTGCCACTGTCTCTTCCTCTTCCTTCTGTCCCTTATTCCTCAACCGTTCTACATCGGCGCACCTATGCCCTCTCTTTCGCCGGCGACGAACAATACCGGAGCCGTAAAAATGCGCTGTCGGCCCAGAACGATAAAAGTGGGCTGTGCGACTGTTTCGCAAAAATGAGAACAGAACACTATGTCTGGTTGAGGCACCCTCTTTTGAATACCTTGTCCAGCAGGTAGGTGTGTATTATATGTATGTGGGTAGGGAGGGTAATTAACCTAAGGATTTCTGAATTTCAAAACGTAGCCTCCAATTTAGCTTCAGGAAAAAAAGTTATTTGTGGTGATTAGGAACTTAACAGGTTACAGCGATTGCTAAAATAGGACGAAATAAAACAATAAAATCGACACTTAACTTAGGCTATCTACATACGTAATGACCTAGGTTAGTCTGCATGAAGCTAGTTTGTAGTACAACGGTAAATACTATGTAGTATGTCGTCGTTATTAAGCAGGAATCGATAATGCGGTTGTAAAGTTTAAACCCAACGTACTGTAGCGGTAATAAAGGGGGAGGAGCCGCAGTTTTGGGGGAACTTGAAGTTCGGGGAAGAGACGGGAGAGGTTTGAGCATGCGAAACATGTGTATACAGTAACCCAATAGTAATTGTAGAGTACTGACTGATCTGGCTTTTCCACGCTCTTCTGGCCTTGGTCGAGGGTCAGGGGGCTTTCTTCGCTTTTTATCTTGGGGTTTCTCTCTAATGGTTTTTATTTTTTTTAAAAATTGGTTGATCTTTCAGTACCAAAATGCATGTGCACCACAGCTTCGAGTAACTGGCGAATACGTATATATAGGTATTTCGATCTAGTATACCGAGTACCTATTTCATATACATATAATAAAATATATCCTTCAATTCCTTCAGAATTTGGTTAGTGAACAGTTCATAGCTTTGAGATATGTTCCCTAGATCGTTTCTCAGAACATCTGGTAGGTCCAATCGGTCATGACGCACGCACAATGCAAAGTGAGCTGCTAGCTGTGCTACGCCGCCGAGGTGCTCCAGCTCTTACTTGGTAAGTTAGGGGTACGCAGCTATGCAAACTGGTAGCCGTACCAAACCGTACATGTAATACGTAACTTAAGGTTCAATAGCCGCTTCCGGAATATCAGGCTGAAAGCCGCCTGTCATCTGGAATCCACAGCGAATGCAAACAGCCCTCCTGGACCATCCCCCGAGGCATCTCATACCGGGGATAGACTTGGCACAAGATGGTAATCCAGCTTATAGGAATTTACACAGGGCGACTCGTCTCTTAATGTGGGAGTTTCTTTGAGGCTTGATCTCGAGTCGGATACAAAGTCAGCGAGACATGCCCAGGGGAGTGCCTGGTCAACGAGACAAGTCAAGGGAATCAGTGCAAACCATTATGGGCTACAAGACGAGTCGAAGTTCGCTGGTCCTACCTTATCTTCACGATTTCAATACTGAATATGAGGATAGCACCCAAACCCTGGGAGCTTGCCCTGTTATCGCGTCTATTTGCTCGATTACCTACTCTCGATCTCATGTTTAAACATGGGCTCCTGAATCAACATTTTTGCATAACGTCCTGATCCGCAACTTAAAACTTATAAAGCGAGAGTTGGGTAAATTGCATTTTTCAAATTCGATGACCTGCAACTCGAAATGCCTTTCGCCAAGTGCAATAACCTAACGGGGACCTGCTTATGTAAAACCACCGATGTTCCGACTCTAGCAAGTACTGTACTTCAAGCTCCAGCCAGGTGCGGTAGACTGAAGTGCTACTAAGCCACTTTAATGTTAGAAGGCCCCACATACATATGTATATGTAGGTACCTAATGCTTTGAGTACGTATGTAGGTACTTCCTGTTGTAGCTCGCGGCCACTCTCAAGGCAGAGCCGTTCCTGACGTGGACATGTTTGGAGGGTGCCCAGGTGGAAATTGATTTGATTTCTTCAACTTCATCATTGCCATTCAGGTACCCCCCATCCCACCTCACTCCTTGGTAGTCCTCTGCACCTAAACATCGAGGAAGATTATCCTAATACCGTAATCAATCATTTTTCCTGTTCATTTCCTCCGCCTTTCTTTTTGCTTCCCGCTTGAAAGCCGATCTTGGAGGGTTGGGGAAATCCGGCTTGCCAAATTCCTATCGTCATCCCATTTGTAGATCACCGGCAAAATCTTACGGATACGCACACGCACACGCAACCGTTATTTCACGATGCCTGGTCTAGTCACAGCTACTGGTGTTCTGGCCTTTCTGGCTGACGAGGAGCCCGAGCTCAAGGTCTTCGCCCTGCAAACTCTGAACGACGATATCGATACCGTCTGGACCGAGGTTGCCGGCGCTCTAGGCCAGATGTATGTCACGTTACCCTCTTCCGTGGCTCTTACCTCCTTCCTCTCGTTATACATTGCTTCGTAAATTGTACTTTTCCCGAAGAAAAGGCAATCACTAGATAGAAGCTAATAATTGTTCTGGTGAGATAGTGAGGCTCTTTACGAAGACGAATCCTTCCCCGAGCGCAAGCTGGCCGCCCTCGTCCTCTCCAAGGTCTACTACCATCTCCAGGCCTATGATGAGAGCATGTTCTTCGCCCTGGCCGCCGGTGACCTTTTCAAGCTCGACAATCCCGGCGAGTTCGAGGAGACCATCATCTCCAAATGCGTCGATCACTATATCGCCGCTAAGAATGAGAACCACGCCGTCGTGAGCAATCCCAGCGAAACGGATCCATCCCTTCCCGCTCTCGCCACTGCTTTCTCTGCTGGCAGCGGCGATGGCAATGCTGCCACCCTCGTCTCGCCCACTACTCCGTTCTCCCAGTCTACCCTGCCGTCCAAGTCTCTGCTGTCCCGGGACAATACTGAAGATACCATGCTGGAGCCGTCCTTCGAACCCCAGAAGAAGCAACATCGGTCCTCCTCCATCGCCCTGACCCACAATGAGCTCGATACCCGCCGCGCCATCGAGAGCGTCATAGAGCGCTTGTATGAGAGCTGCCTGAAGGGAGGCCGCTACAAACAGGTTGTTGGCATCGCAGTCGAGGCCAAGCGTCTCGACGTCGTATCCAAGGTCATCCAGCGCGCCGACGAGGACCACAAGCGTGCCAAAGGCAAGTCTTCTCAGGAAGACGCCCCGGGTCCAGCGGAAGAGCTGATGGACTACTGCTTGAGCATATGCTTGGATATCGTGCAGGAGAGGGCTTTCCGGGACGAGATCCTCCAGCTTGTCCTCGACATCCTGACGAGCGGTCGCGCTAAGGACCCTGATTATTTCTCCATCGCGAAGTGCATCGTCTACCTTAACAAGGACGAGCAGGCGCGAACGGTCATCCATCACCTCGTCGACGCTGGCACCGTTGAGGCTACCGCCGTCGCTTACCAGTTCGCTTTCGACCTGTACGACAATGGCACGCAGGAGTTCCTCGGCAAGGTGATCTCCCGGCTGCCCAAGGGTGAAGCCCCGGCCGAGAAGAAGGAGGCGAAGGAGACCGAGGGGAACGGCGAATCGGAAAGCGAGCCGTTACTGAGTAAGGACGACGACAACAAAGAGACCGAAGTCGATGGCAAGCAGGCCGAGGTCTACAAGAATATCCGAACCATCCTTGACGGTACCCAGACTATCAGGCTGAACCTCGAGTTCCTCTACCGCAACAACCACACCGATCTCAGCATCCTCAACAAGGTCCGCGATAGCCTGGAAGGTAGAAACTCCATCTTTCACACGGCCGTCACGTTCTGCAATGCCTTCATGAACCAGGGCACCACGAACGATAAGTTCTTCAGGGACAATCTCGAATGGCTGGGCAAGGCTGTCAACTGGTCCAAGTTCACGGCCACCGCGGCCCTCGGTGTCATCCACCGCGGCAACCTTTCGCAGTCGAGGAAGCTGCTGGAACCCTATCTTCCCCGAGGCGCGGGCGGCGTTAGCGGCTCTCCGTACTCCCAAGGTGGTGCCCTCTACGCTTACGGTCTGATCCACGCCAACCATGGCGCCGACGCTCTGGACTACCTCAAGACGCAGTTCACCGCCGCTGAGGAGGAGGTCATCCAGCACGGCGGTGCTTTGGGCCTCGGCCTAGCTGGCATGGCGAGCGGGAACGAGGAGATCTTCGAGAACTTGAAGACGGTCCTCTTCGCCGACTCTGCCCTCAACGGTGAGGCTGTCGGCCTCGCCATGGGCCTGATCATGCTGGGCACGGGCAACGTCAAGGCGCTGGAGGACATGGTCACGTATGCCCACGAGACGACACACGAGAAGAGCGTCCGTGGTCTAGCCCTGGGTATGTCGCTGATCATGTACGGCCGCCAGGAGGGTGCCGACGTCATGATCGAGGGGCTGCTGAACGATCCCGACCCTACTCTGCGGTACGGTGGTATCATGACCGTCGCCATGGCGTACTGCGGCACCGGCAGCAACAAGGCCATTCGAAAGCTGCTCCATGTCGCCGTCAGCGACGTCAACGATGATGTGCGCCGTATCGCCGTCATGAGTCTGGGCTTCATCCTTTTCCGTAAGCCCGGCAGCGTTCCCCGCATGGTCGAACTCCTCTCCGAGTCGTACAACCCGCACGTCCGCTACGGGTCTGCGATGGCCCTCGGTATTTCCTGTGCGGGAACCGGTCTTGACGAGGCCATCGACCTGCTGGAGCCCATGATGAAGGACCCCACCGACTTTGTTCGACAGGGAGCCCTGATCGCCCTAGCCATGATCATGATCCAGCAGAACGAGGTCATGAACCCCAAGGTCGCAGCCATCCGCAAAACGCTGAAGAAGGTCGTCGGCGACCGTCACGAAGATGCCATGACCAAGTTCGGTGCCGCGCTTGCGCTGGGTATCATCGACGCCGGTGGACGGAACTGCACTATTGGTCTGCAGACCCAGACGGGTAACCTCAGCATGGCCGGCATTGTAGGAATGGCGGTATTTACACAGTACTGGTACTGGTTCCCCTTCACCCATTTCCTCTCCTTGGCCTTCAGCCCGACATCTATCATCGCCCTCGACCACGATCTGGACATCATCGATGTCAAGTTCAACTGCGCCACGAAGCCGAGCCTCTTCGACTACCCTCCCGAGCAGGAGGTCAAGACCGAGGAGGGACCGGCCCTGATCGCCACAGCCATCCTCTCGACGACCGCGCAGGCGAAGCGACGGGCGCAGAAGAAGGAAAAGGCTCAGCGCAGGGAGAGCATGGACGTCGACTCCACCACCACGCCGACGGCGTCTAAGGCGGCTGCTGGTGACGATAAAATGGAGGTTGACGAAGAGAAGAAGCCGGAGGCTAAGGATAAGAAAGAAGAGAGCGCCACAAACGATAAGGAATCCTCTACTCCACCGGCCGATGCCAAGAAGAAGGCAGAGAAGGAGAAGGCTGGATACGAGATCGACAACATGACCCGCGTCCTGCCGAGCCAACTTAAGTACATCAGCCTACCCAAGGGTCGGTACTGGCCGGTCAAGCTCGTGCGGCCCGGCCCTCTCCCGACCGGCGGACCCCTATTGCTTCACGACACGCAGCCCGAGAAGGAGAAGGCCAGGATCGAGGAGAAGCTCAAGAAGGTGACGACCGAAAAGGCACCTGTGGCCGGAGCTGGCAACGCCACGGGTCGCGCCGGGGCTGGCGCCCGGACCGTCGAGGAAGCACTACTGAGCCGCCTCGGTAGAGGACTCGCGGGAAGCGCTGGCGGTCTCGGTGCCGCGGGTGCCGGCAGCGGAAACTTGAGCGGCGCGGCTGCGGCGGCTGGCGTTCTCACGGCCGTGGACGAGGATAACGAGGGTGATGAGGAGGCGCAACCCCCGAGGGAGTTCGACTACTTTACCGAAGGCGAGGATGAGGAGTAGAATACCCAGTCTATTAGAGCGCCTGCTAGACTATTGACTTCTTCACAACTTCATTTGGCGTAGGTCTCCTGGTTGGCCCGAAGACGATTTGGGTATGACACTGCAGTGCTTCGTAGAGTTGCTCTTGTTAGAGTGCCGCCTGTATTGAGATACTCACAACTTGCATGGTTTTGTCATTTGGTAGTCCTCTCCTGGTGGTTTCCTGGTGCTTGACACGACAAGTTGGACGTTACACATGGCTGCATTGAGAAGTCAGCCTGCCATATGTGTAAGAGTGGGTTGCAGTATATAGTGATCAGCCCGGGGTAGGGGGAGGGGGGTTACGGGAAATGAGGAGGGAGCTGTACACTATCTTCGGTAAACCTCGTTAGACGAGCGGCTTTTATATCAGTACGAGAAGTGGTCCAAACTGTGCATCCTCTTTTAAGGCTTTCGTGCGTCAAAGGCCTCAATTCCCACAACTCAACTTCCAGCGCTCGATTACATCCGATCGTCAATATCTAGCCTGATTTGCGCCGCCTATTCTCTTGAAAAAGTCCCCCTCCAATCCCATCCATCGCTACGATAAAGCGGCCCTACTTATCTCCCTCCTGTACTGGACCGGGAGCCTTCGCCCGTCGGCATCCAGACTCGTATTCCAACACCAGGCTTAACCATCGCACACATGTAGTATGGGATTACCTAGATCAGGGAGGCTTGTCTCTGAATTACTCACATGCTGTCTTATGCGCAAGGTGCCTGCTTGTGGTCGGTAATAGTGTTAGGGGCGTCGAGCGGCGCCAAGCCGTTTCCCTACGTGATGCAGGGCCTGACCCCAGGGCCCAACGCCGCCGTGCAGCACGATTCTGATGTAAAGGTGTCCCAGATCCAGCCGCACGCGCACTGGGCGCACGGCTTGCTCTTCGACGGTGCGGCGGCCACCACGACCCTCCTGAACCACGGGCACGGCGGGCAGCGAGCATGGGTTAGCCATCAACGCCAGCGTCGCGTGGAATAGCGTCAGTCATTATAAGGTCCAGAAGAAGCAGGAGGCCGAGCCGGTTAGTTCGTTTGAGGCGTAGTTGGCGAAAAGGCTCCCGTGATGCTGAGGTTGGATGACGCTGTACATAATTATATCAGGCCATTGAGTGGATTTTGGTATATCCTCCTGGATTGATAACTTACCTTGGTACTTTAATCAGGGGTCACTCCGTAGGACTTAGTTGTTGACTGCAATTTCTTCTAGGTCACAGTATTTGCGATGTTCCATACGGTGGGAACCCCTGACCGCTCTATTCCACGATGACATGGCGCACTTTGCTCACGGAGCTCGCCACCGTCAAAACAGGCCAGAACAAAACAAAACGGGCAGATAAGTAAGTCAAAAGCTCCAATGGGACGCTACACCGGCTTGAAGACAATTGGTCCCAGGTTCGCGATATGAAAAGGGGTTCCGGCATGTTGTTTTCAAAGCAGAACATTGCTTAAGATGCCATCTCCAAGGTTTTACGATTCAGCTTAGAACTATATAGATTAGTCTCACATGTATCGATGCTCGTCACGCCGTCCCGGCTGTGGTCCAGCGCCGCCGAGTATAAGCTCTTCGAAAAGGTATAGTCGGTGGTTACTCCGGGCGGAAATAAAGTAATCGCATAGCGTCGGTGGTCAGAACCGGTATTTTCTCCTGGCGGAATCGGATCGGCTACAGGCGGATGATGTCGTACTGTACGTAAGTATAAATTGGGCTTACGTATTAACACAGGCCCCGATAGGCTGGTTAGCGGGTCCCCCAGGATCAGGTGAACCTTGTGAACCTTCTTTCGGCCTCTTGGCAACAACTGGACTTCAGGAACCAAAATTACTACGCGACATACGTAGTGGCACTCTTCCTCCTACATACCTTGCATAATAATTTATATCTGAGTTGGACGGACAACCATCAACAAGTTCCAACGACCTTCAAGTTTGTTGTTCTATCCATATGTCGCACACAGGAGAATGATGCTCTGCGTGATCTCTAAGTTGTCCGCCTACCTATGATGTAAGTCGACGTCGGCATCGGCATCGGCATCGGAGTCTGCCCCTTGACTCAGTTCATTAGTCAGCCCTATCGCTGCAGTGACACTATCTACATTATATACACCTATGTATATAGAGACTCTGCATACATGAAGCCCATTCGAAGGTAGGGGGGTGTATGCATGCACCGTACCTACACACATCGCATACGCATCCCGTATACGTACCTAGCTAGGATTGGTATTCTCGTATGAAGCACCAGACCTCTTTTTTCCTTCACCGACTTCACTGCTCCCTTAGGAGCTAACTTAGTCCCCTTACTCTATCTCTCAAGTGATCTAAGTTCTACTTTCGAATTCTTTTCCACTACTCTCTCCTTCTCACGATTCTTCTCCATCCTTCTCTTCAGATTTCTACGTCTTTGTTGGGAAGCGACCTTTATATAAAGTATAGTCCACACTACATAGATGCCACCCGCCTTATCCTTCGGCTCTTGAGTGAGGAAGATTCAGCTCGTCGACTCTCCAAACTCGGGGGCTATGGGCACCGCTCACGATCACAGCTCCTGACCGGAAGGGTTCTCTTAATCTCCTCTAGCTTCATGCTCTCAGACGGAACACCATGTCTGTGCCCATCTTCCGCCGCCTCGCGCGGGAGGTTTTCAAACTTTCCTGGCGGCCACAGCCATCTCTTCGACCATTACCCAGCCATGAGGTACGACCATTTAGCAGTACGGTAGCGTCGCAGTTTAGCTTCCAGTCCGCCTTCCGAGAAGCTGCCTCCAAGTCAAAATCCCACCCAAACCCGCCACGCAATCCTCGTCGACTCGGTCCCCTGCCCGTCCTTGCTGCAGGCGGTGGCCTGCTCACGTTCGTCGCTGCTCTTCTTCAGCCTACCACTAACCCCGTACCGCTCGAGATGCGCCCCGAACCGACTCCTTCACCGTGCACCGAACAGGCCCCCAGTGACAGCGACGATGGACTACCCCGGTACCGCATCTCGGAAGTCAAGCAGCATGGACCCGGTTCCGAGAGGCCGTGGGTCATGTACGAGGATAAGGTTTATGACATCACGGATTGGGTCGGCGCTCACCCGGGAGGCGAGGTCATTCTCCGCGCCGCAGGAAGCAGTATCGAGCCGTACTGGAACATCTTCTCCATCCACAAGTCGCCGTACGTTCGAGAGATTCTCGACCAGTATCTCATTGGAAAGATCCACCCCGACGACCTCGTTGACGGGCGGCCGTCGCAAGAGTACGTCGAGGACCCGTTTGAGACCGATCCAGAAAGAGATGGGAGGTTACGCGTCATTACCCAGAAACCATGCAACGCCGAGACGCCTGCCGACGAGCTCGCCGAGTCCTTCCTGACGCCGAACGAGGTCTTCTACGTGCGCAACCACATGTGGGTGCCTGTCGTGGAGGAGGCTCGTGCCGATGACCATACCATCAGCATCGAGCTGCCCAACGGCGACGTCAAGAGCTACACCCTGCGCGACCTTAAAGCCCGCTTCAAACATCACACCGTGTCGGCCGTCCTCCAGTGTTCCGGCAACCGCCGCAAGGACATGACGGAGTATGCGAGGAAGACCAACGGGTTGCAGTGGACCGTCGGCGCCATCAGCTGCGCCAAGTGGGAAGGCGTACGGCTCCGTGACGTCCTGGCCGACGCGGGCCTGTCGCTCAACGATCCCGGTGATGACGCGCAACACGTGCAGTTCTCAGGGCTCGAGGCCTACGGCGCCAGTATCCCTATCGCGCCGGTTCTCGACCCGCGAGGCGATGTCCTCTTGGCATTTAACATGAATGACCAGCCGCTTCCCCGTGACCACGGTTTCCCCCTGCGCGTGATCGTACCGGGCCACGTCGCAGCGCGCTGCGTCAAGTGGGTGAATAAGATCGTGGTTTCCGACGAGGAGAGCCAAACGCAGTGGCAACGTCGTGATTACAAGTGCTTTGGTCCCAATGAGACGTCTCAGGACTGGGACAAGTACAAGTCCATTCAGGAGATGCCCGTCACGAGCGCCATCACTCGCGCACGGCTGAAGGACCTTCCTCCAAGCCACATCAGAGGAGGGCTGGGTCGGAGCGGCGGCCAGGCGAATCACTCGGATGGTCTAGAAGGCCAAGTCGTGCAGCTCGAAGGATATGCGTACTCTGGCGGCGGCCATGCGATCCAGCGTGTCGACGTCAGTCTCGACGGTGGAAAGACATGGGACCAAGCAAAGCTCCTCGACGATTCCAAACTAGAGAAGGGTAGCAAGGCGTGGTGCTGGAAGCGATGGCGGTACGAGGGTACTTTACCTCCTGCGACCGGAACAGAATCAGGGGAGAAGAAGACGACATTCGTCGTCAAGGCTACAGACGACGCATACAACACCCAGCCCGAGAAGTATACGGATATTTATAATCTTAGAGGTAATCTGGCGACCGCTTGGCACCGCGTTCAATTTGATTGTACGGGCGCGGAGAAAAGGAATCAGGCGTCAAAGAACCTGGGCAAATCAGGTTAATCGCTCAAAAGGGGGGGGGGATGTTACTCATTTGCCGGAACCTGCAGATCCCCCGATGCGGTTTTGCTGCAGCGTGGGGTAGCTGAACCCCAAAGTGGCGTCTGACCATATGAGATGGATCTCTTCGCTAACACGACCCTACCTATGGACAGCTGGAACTTTCCTACAGATTCATTGATTTACTGGCCAAGTTTGGCCTGCAGACGAAAAAGGCTTTATAGATCGCCGCTCGTCATTGGCCTTGCGAATCATGGACGGCGAGGTCTTGGGTGCAAATCCGAAGAAATCACTTCCCTCGTGAAACTGGGGAGGCAGTCGACGCGCTGCTTAGGATGACATACATTACTACAACACCACATTGCATGACGCGGTGCAGTGATGGGTACAGTGCTAATCCGCGAGGCGTTTAGGCATCGCCATCCACCTAATCCGACGGTTCTAAGCGCGGCGAGCGTGGGTATATATCTGACCTCTAATGGCAGTCGAGAGTGAGCGGTTGGTCGGTTCGGAGCCTCATTCTAGAGTTAACCAGGCTGCGAACGGATATCCCTTACTTAGACTGATATCGTTATTTAATGCTAGATACTAACGCAGAAGCTTAATTGGAGAAAAGAATAATATAAGAAGCCATCAAGGCCTGGCATTGAACTGTTTCCGAGTTGCGACCAGCGGGGGTTGGAAATAGTTGTAGTGGTGCGATAGGACTGTAGGGCTGGCTCATGCTCTCACTAACTACTGGCAAACGGTCCACTCGGTGCTATATGATGGTGCAGCTGGTGGGCTCAAGCTCATGATACCAGCTTGCTTACAGACCAGGTATTCGACTTCATGCTAAGCATGAGATAGCAGTTGTGCCTGAGATGTCGGTGAACGTGCGAATAGGAGAATGCTCCTCAATAGGAGAGAGGCAAGGATTCCGTAGGAGCAGATCTGAGGAAGGCATAACTCCGGTCGAGTAAGGTCTCCAACCGCAGTATCTTCTGATGACCGTGACGTTCCTGGTCGTAGAGCACGCACGCAGAGTAGTTGCCCTCCTTATCATCATTCGCCCCAGTCTGCCGCCGCCGAGCTACGAACGACTTGTCCAGGTACCGACCGCGACATGAGAAGTCGCCGAATGCTAGCAACTCCACCGACTTGATGCCCTCGTCCCGAAGACCCAGTCAAGGAGTTCAGCCATGTCGCAGGACCATCCGTCGTAAAGTTCGTCACCACTGTCATCGTCCTCCATCTCTGCCGTATTGGTACTGTTGAGCCCCCCGCCATGCAGGGACTTGAATGTATGGACCCCCCGAGAAGCAACATTTGGCCCGGGCTGCCTAAGATGTAAGACCTTGATGGTCTCCGTCCTTCTAAGGGGACTTAGCATGGATTTCTAAGTTTCGATGTCAGCGTATAGTCACTTCCGCTAGGCTGCTGGACTTAATTACCAATATGCGAGGACGGCCGGCAAGTCCCAAGGGCTCGACACTCCTCAAACTTGTTAGGATGTTGTCTACGGCCATCTTCCCCAGGTCTTCCGCATCCAAGCCGAGAGTCTCTAGGGGCTCTGCGTACGGGTCGGGTAGAAACCGTCGCCAGCGCCGAATCTGGTACGAAAAGCGACGGAGGGTGTCGCGATGATGGGAGGCGGCTCGCAGGATGCTGTCGGACCCCTCGTGCAGCATCGCCTCTACATGGAGATACAGGTTCTCCAGTCCTCGGAACGAAGTGAGGAAGTTCGCGATGGCGCGCTCTTCCGAGGGGTCGGCGTCTTGCGCTTCGCAGGACAGCTCGAACGTCTTGAGATGGAGCGCCACCGTAGGTGCGCTGGCGGCCAGAGCCTCCATGACGGCGCGCGCGCCCGTGCACCGGACCAGGGACAGGCTGGTGATGTTCCCCCATACGAAAGCGGGGACTAGGTGTCTTGTATTCTCGAAGAAGCCGTTGGAGAAAGCGAGCTCCCGGACGGCGGGATAGGGTATACAGAATTATCTGCCGAGACCCATCGTTATGCCCAGGTACGAGTAGCTCGCGCGGACCTTCGGGAAGTCCCGCCCGCCTGGCCGCACGAGGTCTAGCTTCACGCGCCGGAGGTGCGGCGCGTTCCTCTTCAGGGCCCCGGCCACCTCCCTCCATTCCCTTCCGGCCATGATGCCGATCCAGGTGAAGGACTCGAGGCGGCGGAAGGGCTCCAGTGTGAAGTCGGGCTTCTTGTTCGAGGAGTCTCTGTGCGGACACTGGCTCCCGTTCAGGATGGTCAGGCTCTCGATGTCCTTCTGGTGCCTCGTCAGCCATCCGGAGTGGCCCATGATGTCCCACGGCATGCAGGACCCCATCTCCCAACTGTCCGGACACACGCCCTTGTTAGCCGGCCGTGCTTTGATAGCGGCGGGTTTCAAGCGGAGGAAGCAGATCTACCTGAAGCTCCGCAGGCCGCCGTCCTTGATTCTATAGAGAAGCGGCCTCAGGTCCTTCGCAATCCGGCGGCCCCAGTATTCCCGATAGTATTTTTTGGACGCGCCGTCATTCCGCAGCCTATCCAGGAGCTCGTCATCGAGTTTCTTCGCGTGGTAGCACCGCGCCTGCCCGGATTCGAAATTCCGCGATGCTATCCTGAGGAACTGGACCTCTTGCAGGGGATTGCCCGGCTGCTTTGCCAGACGTTCCAGCGGCTCTATCTGAAGACGGGTGTTGTCGCCCGCTTGGGCGAGGATAATGACGGCGCGCCGAGAGCATACCGGCAACCCGTGCATGCAGAGAGACCTCGAGACGAGACACAGATTAAAGATGTCTCTCACATCCGAGAGCTGCGGAGACTTCCCGTCAGTGAGGCAACCAATAAGTATGTGGCAACTGCACGCACCTGCTCCAATATATTGGTCAAGATTTCCGATGGTAGATCTCCTGCTGGCATTCTGTGGTCTTCTTGTTATTCCGTGGTCATGCGATAGCGAGAACACTTCTTGGTATATATCTCCTGGTCCCGGCAGAACACCAAAGGTTTTCGAACGAACAATTGGAATCCCTGCGAATTGTACTTCACTACTCGCAACTGGCCTTCGTCTTTTAGACTACGAACAATCACGGGAAGGTAAGCAAAAATATAAGTAGCTTATAGGATCGCGTCTTCTATTGCCGTATTTATGTACAGCAGAATCTAGGATTCGATCAATGGTGGCTCACTTCCCGATACGTCTCGTTATAGTACCACGGAGCGGAGCCTGGGAGTTGGAGATCTCCAAATTTGGGGAAAGTGCCGCTTAGTTGTATTTATCTAAATAAGCGAATAGCCCCTTTTCTTGTTTTAGCTCATGGGACCTATACTTGGTATAATCTCTCGCAAGTATATTCAGAGAGTTATTTCTGTCAGTCAGCTATCGAAATTGCTCAACGAGAGGTTGTGTGGCTCAGAAGTATTTCTCCCGACATAGGCTACCTTGGCGCTGTGACATTAGATGCATTCACCACTCATGTGTCTTGGAGTCGTTAATCGTATGAAATCCTTCACAAACACGAATAATAACGGAACATTAACACAGAGCCCAAAACCAATAGAGAGGTATCTGGCAAGCGGGCTTTGAGACAGACGGAACGCGGATTCATTTCAGTTTCCGTTGATATGAACTCCAGGGGTGATTCGAGGGACACAGTCTGCCAGCCGCGAAGCACTTCAGGCACATATCGAATTCGCCTAGTTTGCGTTTGCAGGAGCGGCATTCTGCGGACGTCGAGCAAGGTCAACTTCGTTCAAGGTGTTCTCCTTTCTCCCCTGTTTCAGTCGAACATCTTGAGGAGAGGTTACTCACCGTAGAAATGCGCATCGCGGATCCTGTCTTCGCATATATCGCAGAAGATGTAGTCTATCAAGCTCGCCCTGACACACTGTTTCACGGCGGGCTGCGCCGCGGGAGCTATCCGGTAGAGCGGATGCTGCACGTCGCAGACCCAGCGGCCGGACGCGTCGCGGCATGTGGTGCAGATGTCGTAGTTCTCGCCGCCCGGTCCGCAGAGGCAGCAGTCTGGAGACAGGATCAGCTCCAAAGAACGCGAGAGCCGGATGGAAACCGCAAACCGGTCTGGTATGCGGTGGGTAGTAACGGCGGCTCAACTCACGGTAGTATGTCTCGAAGGCGGTGTCGAAGTATTTGTGGCATATATCGCATGAAAGGCGGGCGCTGTAGCCTCGTCGCAGACATGCAACGGGGGCTTCCTTCGCGCCCGTTATGTCCCCAGGGGAGTCGTTTGAAGATGCGTTGTTTGCGGCTCCTCCAGAGTCATCGGCGTTGCAACTAGCTTCGGTATCGCTATTCGTGCCCTGATCGCTCAATTTGTCGGCGGTATGTTGATGCACGGTCTGCGCCAGTTTGTCGGCAGCTACATTACCGACCAGGTTGCTCGAGAACTCCTGACCGGCCTCTACGGCCGTGTCTTGAGGCGCACTAATACCGCTCTGTTCCGCATTTTCGTTCCCATCTCCCCCACCCTCACCCCCATCGTCCTCGCCCAATCCTTCGAATACCTCCCCGATGAGGCCTCCGAAGACGCTATACAGTACTGCCTTGAAGCCCTCCTCGGTCTTGGGCTCGTAGGGCTGGAGGCCGCGGCGCAGAACCTCGGCGCGCAGGACCTCGAGCTCCGCCTCGGCGGCCTCGAGGTGCTCGGCGCTATGGAGTGCAAAGCCCGAGCTGACGGCGTGGGAAATGATGGCGGAGATCAAGGTCGGGTCCAGCAGGGACACCCAAGCAGCGCCGGTTGAGAAGCTGGTGGCGGCGCTGTGCTGCAGGGCGGCGAGGTTGGCCAGCAGCTCCCGGCGACGCAGATGGAGCTCCGAGAGGGAGCGCGCCTGCGCGGCTGTGATGGTCTGGAGGGGCATTATGATCTGAGGGTACGTTAAAAATGCGAATTCATGTGTTAGCCGAAAGAATTTCGCCCAGGCTCGCTCCGGTGAGGATGATGAATTGAAGGAAGCTTCCACGGCGTCCTTGAGCGGTCACTCTAAGATGAGGTCATATAAGCTGTGATAGGTCTTTAAACTTGATAAGCCACTGAGACAATCGCTCTCAAGTAGGCAGAGCGGGCAGCTTGGATTTCAAGCCTCCTACGAAAACTTATAATCCAGCTTGCGCAATCCATACGCCAGCCAGCACGCCTCTGGTTAGGCCGAACGGTTAGGCAACCAATCTCGTCTTACACGGGTCAAGACCATTCTAAAATAGATCCTGTTAAGTAGATAGCCTCTCCAGTATCCCTGTTTTCTCGTCTTGTGTAGATCCTATGTGTTGCGTCTTGATGGTTATGCTGCTCCTCCTATTAACCCCTATTAAGCTCTGTCGCCCGCGTTCTGGCGAATACATTATTTGTGACAACTGCGCAAACTCATGCTGAATTCCTTTAGTGGTTCTGCATACTCTTTCCATCTCAGGCGAATCGGACAAGAAAGCGGGAAAGCCTTGACATAATATGTGTATGTACGTATATCCTACCGGGCCAAGGTAAAAGAGGGGTGGATGTGAAAAGGAATGAAGGTGTCTAGGGGTAGAACCAGTGTATGAAGCTGGAGGAAGAGCTACCCTAATGACCTGGGACCTGAATCCTCCTTATATAGACAAATCGCCAAGTTTCAGAGCCTTCCATGTATGTGCATTCACGACCCCGTATCAAACATGAGATAGAAAAAGGGGTCAAGGCGAGGTAAAAAAGGGGGTGGGGGCTAACGAGAAGGGAAAACCAAACTCTAGGTCCCGTTTTATTACACAAGTACGCTCTGGTCCCTTCGGCGGTGTTCTTTCGGACCCTTTTGAATGTCTTGAATACGGGACTTTTGTCGGCTCGAGAAGATAAGAGGACGCAAGACAGGAGTACAGCGTGCATAGCTAACGTTAGGAAACGATCTTATCACTAGGCTCAAGAGAAAGTCGCATTGAATACGGTGGCATTTTGATATCCCTATTTGCTGAAATACCAAGATTCAAGGGGAAATCAGAGCGAAGCGATCATCAGCAGAAGAGTTACTTCGAAGAGTCGCAAACGGATCCATCGATAGTGAAGAAAGTATTGGGATTAATACACTGCCCGCCTCGACGGGAATACGGAAGAGATCGGAATGTCTGAGTCAGACTAGGTTGAGCCATTAAAAGAACAAAGAAAATTGTAATGTAAGGATCGGAGACGATATCTCTGAGCCGGCTATGCGCCCTCTTCAATACTCTCTCTGCTTCTGGCGTCCATCTCCATGCCTAAGGTTCGCCCCTTCCGTACATCATCATCTCACATATCTTGATCTTTCTTGTTTCTCTCCTTTCGCTCGTTTCCCTAGGGCTTTGCCTTGGTCTGGCCGGACAATCTCGGCTTCCTCGTGTCTCACATGTTCTTTCCCCGATGCGTACTCCTCACGAGCGCCCTCGTCCGCTTTATTTACCCTTGGCGATCCCTTTACCACTCCTCTTTAGCTTCATAATACATCGGGTTCCACTCTCTTGTCAGAGACGTGAGCTGGTCCCAGCTTCACCCGAGGTACTGTCGTATTCGGCCTGGTAGACCTAGTGGCTCGACCCGAGGCGGACCGAGCAGTTGGTGTTGCCGCAACAGACTTACGACCTCTCGTCTTCGCCTTCTTTGTGAGCGGTGCAGAGCCTTCAGCGGCGGCGTCCTTGGCGCTGGGGGTCTCTTCCTGGTCGAGGGAGTTCAGAATACCTGCCTTGCGCTTTTCAGTTGGCTTGGGAGTCCGCGCCGTCCGCCTGGGCTTCGGGGTGGGCGAGCCACGAGCCCGCCGGGCCTCGTCGTCGTCTTCGGTTGGCTTGTCTGGCGTGGTGATTGTGAGGTGGGGTTTACGGGTCGCGCTCTTGCGCCCTTTCTTCCCGCTGGAGCGCTTCCTGGGCGTCGGTGGCGCGTCGGGCCTGAGGTTGGAAGGCGTCTCCGGAATTGCACCAGACTCAGAGTGCTCCTCGGAGGGCTCGATTTCCGCGATGCTAGGGAGCTTGTATGTCCCATCCAAGTTTCTGAGCCGCTTTCGCCTGCGGCCTGTCCCATCGTCGTCGTCAAACTCGCCGTCGTCGAATTCGGATGCAGACATGCCCTCTGCTGACGTGAGTGTTTCAGTTTGGCTGTAGTCTGCCTCAGCTGCCTGCCTCTCCCATCGCTTTAGTTTGCTGGCGTCCCCAGGTGTAACATTAGGCCTTGATTGCAGAGTCTTGTTCCTCTTCGGAGGGGTCGCGTTGTATATGTCTTCCTCTTCGGAGGGCGACGGGATACCGTCGACTGGGATGACGGCGCCCGGATATGGCGGCCAAGGTAGGGACCCGCTATCGTACGCGTCGTATGGGTTCCCCTGGTGCCGATTGTTCGGATCGTCCTTATCATCACCGATTAGATCCTCCGCCAAGTTCTGCCCGTAGTATACCTTCTTGACCGTTTCAGCATTGTCTCTCTGGGGGAACATCGTGTACCTGTAAGCAGGATAATCCGTCGTGAAGGTTTCGAAGGCTTCTTTGAAGTCGACGCTGCTGGAAGGCCCAATCCACCCACTATGGTTGGGGAGAGGAAACGCTCCACCGGCGTGGCCTCTGCCTCGGCGTATCTTGCAAGCACCATCGGGCTCCATATGGACCTGGGCAGCAAAGTTAGCGTCACATTGTTTGCTTAAGATGAACCATCGCGTTATAAAACTTACCTGTACCGCCATTTTGTTATCGCTGGCAGCCCTGAAACACCGTGAACAGCGTGATCCTGGAGGAGGCCAGTACGTAGGATCACTGGAGCCTAGGGAAGCTTCCCAGTCAGGCGATTCCGCACGCGGTGGGGGAACTCTCTCTCCTCGTTTCGGTTCCCGCCATAGGTCCGCCGCAGCCTTTCGTTTCTTCTCCTTCTCCACTTTCGCCCTCTGTTCTGCTTCAGCCTGCAGCATGGCTTTGACTTTTGCGGTTCGGGCTTTCCAAGCGGCGATCTTATCTGCATGCTTTAGCATCAATGCCGCCAATTCCTGCTCTTGCTTCTTCTTTTCCTCTTCCTCCTCCTGTTTCTTCTTTTCCTTTGCCCGCTGCTCCTTTTGGACTCCTGCTGCTTCTGCAGCCCTTGCCAGTCGCTCTTGAAGCTTACGGCCTCTTTCTGCTCCACGCGCCTCCTTACCTTCTCTCTCCTTCTCCTTCCCAAGTTCATAGTTCCTAAGTTCCTCAGATATTTCCTTCTGCCTCTCCGCCTCCTTCTCTTGCCTCTCCTTCTCCTTCCTGAGTTCCCAGTTCCTGAGTTCCTCAGATATTTTCATCTGTTTCTCATTTACGTCCCGTTTAGGGGCGCCCTCGGCATATTTGTCGTTCGCCTTGCTCTTCTCGGGCTTGGTCTTCCGGGTCTTCTTCTGGGGTTTCGTCAGTTCCTCCGGCTGTACGACCGTCTCCTCAGGCTTCGGGGTCGGAGCTGGTTGCTCATTTTCACCACCACCCGGCAGGGGACATTCCATAGGCGGGAGTCTCGGTCGCTGCTCGCACGAATCCAGGTGATTCCTCTTTGCCAGATCGCCGGCTCCCAGCAGAGCGGAGCCGCAGAAACCGCAGAACTGCCACATGTCGCCGGAGGGTTTCCTGCAGAGACTCTCGTGAATCTCGCGGTAGGGCCGCGCCATCGGGTTCTTCTCATCGGCGTAGTTGAGCCCACACTTCGAACAGACATTCCCCGGATCGAAGGGGTCCTTTTTCTTCTGCCCGCATTTGCATGGCGCATATCCCTTCTGGTTGGCTGCTACGACCTGTTTGCGACCGCAGAATTTGCAGAACGTGTCCCGCAAGATATTGTCCGTGCGCTCCCTGAAGTTCGTGAGTACTTTACAGACTCTGTCGTGATGACGCCGGTCGGCGGGATCGTCCAAAAGGAACTGGTCGCGACCGCAACGATCGCAGAAGTGGAAGAGCATCAGCTTGTTCTTGTTGATCGTATCCAGGGCATTTGCCCCGAGCAATTCTCGGAGCGTTTCTTCGTTGGACGCTTTCCCCTTCCCCGTAGTACCTTGTCGCACTCCATCCTGGGAGAAAAGCTCCTCGAGATCCGAATAGTGTCGCGTCATGAAATGCTTCCGGATACTCTGTTGGTCGTAGTGGGGCAGAAGAGTCTCGTCGGTAATGCACAAGAAGCATTTGAGGACATGGTGTTCCTCTCTCAGGTGTTGATCAAGGCCTTCGGCGTCCTCGAATGGGAAGGGGCCTGTGCGACAGTCTGCGTACGGGCACTCCCTCGTCCTATCTAGGAGTTGGTTCCTTAGAGAGTGCACCTCTCTCTGAAGCCGAGCCACCTCGGTTGGAGTTCGCATCGCGATGGTTACGCCGGGCATGTACGGTCCGGTCCTGATGACAGACTCGACGGGCGCCCCGTGAAGCGGCATTGCCGGCTTTGTAGGGTCTGCAAAAATCTCTGGGGTTCTCCAGTAGAATGCGTGTCGCAACCGAGCTGCCCTGTCCACACCAATTTCGTTATTTTCAGACTTAACAAAGGTGTTGTCAAGTGCGGTGACGAAGTTGGAAGCCGAAGCGGCACCACTCCGCGTGTTGCTACCCCGGCCAAACTCAGTGCCACGAGGTTGAGTATGTTGAGTATGCTTAACCACGCCAACACCAGACTCCTTGTAGCTGGATAGCTCGAGAACTTTGGTCCTATCATAACGTGGGCCCCACTGGAAGTTTTCTGGTAGGACTGTATAACATTAGCTCACTATTCAGATGGGCGCGCTACGTCGGTTAGCACTTACTCCATCCACTCTCCCAAGACGACTGGAGAGATATAACGATGTCTGGCTCGGTGATGTGTCTTACGATCCAAGTCCACTCTTCTTCGGTCGTTTCGGGTCGGATGGCCGCGCTGACCTGCGTGCGTTGCCAAGTGCCCGGCACCATGTACAGACACAGCTCAGGATTCTCCTTCCATCTGCTGAAAACCTTCCCTTGGACGAATTCTCTGAACTGTGCCAACGTCAGCTTGTTGATGTCGATGTCGAACCACTGTTCATTGCGCGCTGCTGGCTGTGGGTGGAGCCTGTACTCCTTAAAGACCGGCCGGGCGACGATGCTCAAATTGTCGGAACCAGCATGATGGTGCCTCGCGTCATAGCCTTGCACGATAGTGCGCCAGCCGTCCAACGCGATTTGGGAGAAAGGGTGTTGGAGTTCACTGATTCGGCCAGGCTTAACATCAGGCGATAGGAATTGTTCGCCCGGGATCCAGACATCCAGCCCCTCAAGGTCCTTGTAGTCTCGAAGGGCAGGATTAGACTCCTGGACAGCTTCCCATACCTTCGTCAGGTTTTTCCTGTCCTCACTGTCATTTTTGTGAACTTGGACGCCGTCCTCCACTATTGCGTTTTCTAGTTTGCTATACTCCTTGCCGTATGTATGAAATCCGGATACTAGGATCGGTACATTCTTAGTGTAGCCGTCAGTGGTTTTCAGTTGAATTGCTCGGGGCTTATCGAAATTAGAAAACCTTTCCCAGACCGCGGGTGGCGGGTCAAGCCAACCAAAGGAGTATCCAGGTGTCAACGCCCCGGTCACTCCCGACTGTATCTCATACGTCCAGTTACATTTGGGCGGCTCTGGGAAGAGGACTTTGATCGCTTCAGCATATGCGCCGCTGTACTGGTTTGGCTTGTGGCGAGCATTCGCATTTCCCGGCAGTCGCATGTACGCGGTGTTTCCGGTGCTACCTTCAACGAGGTTCACAACGTAGCCTCTCTCGTCTTCGACAGGTTCCGGTGCCGACGGATGATCCTCCTTTGCATAGTGGACGAAAACGGCATACTGCGGGGCTTGTTGTCCTACTTTGACTCCGGGCTCCATGTTGATATACTTTTTCAGTGCATTGTAGATAGGACTGAGGCTTTTCTGCTCCTCGTGGTAGACCTTCCCCTTCACCCACTCCACTGCGGTTGGACCTTTGGGAGAGCCGTCTGAATGCAGCTCAAAGAACCCCGCATATATGTCGTAGTCTAACTGCCATTTCATACCCAGGAGCAGGTCCACGGCTGCGACGAAACACCTGTAATCCCTCGGGGACAACACAGCGCCTTGGTATCCCAGAACTGTAAAATTGTCGATTTCTGAAGAGGGGCCCGATGTAACTAAGGCTTGCTGAGCTTCCAACTTCAATTGCCTCTCTGGCGCGTCATCGTCGTCTTCGTCTTCGGAGTGTTGTCCGCTACCATATGGGTCGTGATCGGAGGCCCCCCTGGTCAACCCGAGACATCGACGGTCTCGCGGACGCGGAAGGGTCTCTAGAGATCCGCCGCGAAGACTCATGACCTCGCCTGTCGAGGTCACCTTGGAGGCCTTGATGGACGTGAACTCCTGGGTCGGTGCGATCTTGAAGAACTCAGTGCTTTTCACTGTTCACGGAATTAGCCGGACTATTCGTTAGACAAGTCGGAACGCCTGTCAAGCCACTTACCACTCCGCGTAGGGTCCCCGAAGGTTCTCACGGTGAAATTCTCCAGGAATTTCAGAGGGTCGGGCCTCTCGGTGACCTGGTCTTCCAAAAAGTCCAGGTCAAAGGGCGTCACGTCCTGTGTTAGGCCAATCTTCATCGGCGCGACTGGCAGTCCGAACCATAGTATTGCCATCTTGGTCGCCAGCGAAGGTACCTTGCCTTTGAAAACGGTACCCAAGAGCCGCTGGTACCGGATACTGTGTTCTTTCTGCGACTTCACAATGTCGGGCGGCCCGCTGGCGGGAGTGAAGAGTGCGATTTCGTGCTCCTCGAAGTTGGCCTCGAGGATATTCTCGATAGTCAGGTAGACGCTTCGAAGCAAGCACTCGAAGTACCTTTCCCTCTCTATGAACGCCTCGTCGGTCGGTTTGATCAATGGGTTCGCACGCTCCCTAAAAGGGACCTTGGGCGGGAGGTTAACTTTAGTTGGCATGTCCTCTTTCTTTTCCACGAGCACGAGCTGACCGGAGCCCGGCTGCAGGGCGGTCTCTGGCATAGTGCTCATCCATGCCGGTTGCCTCTTCTTCGTGTCCCGCCGAGTGGACCGGGCGGTAGCTCGCCTCAAGCCTGTACTCATCTTGCCCGGTATCGCAGACTTCTCCAAACTATTAGACTTTGGCGGTCCCGTAGTTGTGTTCTGGTCTCCCTGACAGTTTTTCCTGGGAAAGTCTCGAATTTCCCTGTCCCTAATGGCTTGGAGACGTCGGGTACGGGCTTTTCTCATAGAAATAAAGGGTGTGATCATGCTTCACTCGATGGGAAAGCTGTGCCGCAAGAAGCCTACAGCTCTTATGTCGATGTTGCTACGAGCATCTCAGGCAGACACTCAGGTAACTTGCATGAGCGAAACAATACGAGAGATGGGGGCAGGCAGGGTGAGAAAGGAAAGAAAGATGTAGAGGACCAGGCAGTAGCGAACAAAGAGATGATATGAGGCTACGGGGATATAAGGAAGTGACTGGCCTAGTTGACCAAGCGACCTTCTACACATTCCTTTGACCTTGGGGGACGGGGATAAGCATGCCGACGAGATTTGGAGCATTCCATCTTATGCTATTGATCCAAGCTGCGTTGGACTAACACTGACGACGTGGCCACTGGGCGAGATGCCTAATCCAGCTGTACTGGATGCGGTCGAGCGTTCTCATTATTGAATGGGCACATCCGCATGCGGCGCAAAGGTAGAATTTTGAGAGCCGTTTCTGGATGTTGCTTTTCTTTACGCTTTGTTTCGTATCGTGACGAGAAGGAGGTATCTCGGTCACACAAAAGGGGTAATACCTGCTAAACAATCCAGGATCCCTCGACCTGCATCCTTTCCTGATCTGATATCACTTAAGCTGAAGAAACACCAGCATATTGCCTTCGAAAAACTTACTACCGAGCCACATTGTAAATATCGCTGCCAATGAAAACCGCAGCAGCCCTACTCCATTCTGTCATGGGCAGAGGTTGCAAGCGAGTGGTGTCCCATGGTAACGGTTTTGTCTCGGCCCCATTTGTGGATGAATGGAATCCCTCTCGTGGCTGTGCTGTCGCACTTGTTCGGGTCAAACATTCCACGCGTATATAGATAGATACACATAGGCATCCGTTGCCCTGGAAGAAGAAGAGGGGTTACGGCATGTCTTTCCGAATGCACCAAGCCATTTACTCAAGACAATTCGTCGCTATAATTGTAGGTTGTATTGTGGGGGAAGACAGCCATCCCTCGGACTTCACCTAGAATCCGTTAAAGTTTATTGCCGGTAATTTCGAGTCGACAAAGTAAAAACTGAGGATTTGTTAGCATGCGGGATTGCCGTCTATGGATGTAGGCTGAAGTCGCATGCGAACCTCTTGATGATGCACAATGGCAGATGGTTTGTATCGATCCATACGCCGATTGAATATGGATCAGGAAGTACTGTACTGTAAGTATGAGGCCCAGCTCCACTGCTGATGACACGCCCGGCGGGCTATCGATCCTCTACTCGATCGCCTTATTATAGTTGAGCATCTTGAATCTTGTGACATGGCGGCGTTGTGACCTGTCACCATTCGGTCATTCGGATGTAACTTGAGTTTCCGAGTTGCTTAAGTAATTCTTCAGCTTCATCCTACTGGAACTTCCCCGCCCGACATCACAGCTCCACGGGCACTTGTAGGGAGACCTTGGTAGGTATAACATATTGGGAAGCATTCTCCCATGAAACCATATCCCTAAATAACTCATATTATTACTCGGCGAAAGTGACGCCCCTGAGTATCCTTTGCATGCACGTGCCCTTCGTAGTTCTATAACAGTCAGCAACTACCGAGATGGGGTCGATACCGCAGACGTTACTAGACGTTCTTCGGGCACACAGCGCAGTCGACTGCGATACCTTTGATCTCGAAGGTCTGTCGGTCTTTACTGCGTGTAGCACCTATGTATAAGCCGACTCAAGCGACGCGAGCAGAATACTGATAATTGCCGCCAGTGCCGTCCAAGCTCGGCCCCTTCGTTGACTGCACGTCGAACCAGGTAGGTACAATACCTACCTTACGTACCCCTACAGTGGCCCCTGGAATCACCTGGGCGGGCAACCCCTAAATAAGCTAACGCACGTCTAGGCCATCGCCTACCATGAGCTGATCCGCGTCGATGGCGAGGGCAAGCAGGTGCACGCACAGCTTATCCAGGACGCCATCGCCTTCGCGGCGGCGAAGAAGCAGGTTTACCCCGAAGTGGACGTGGCCGAGCTGGCCGTCGAGGTCATGATGGTCAAGCTGGCCCTCCGGATAGTGCCGCACCTGACGGGGTACTCGCACGTCCAGACGAACCCCAAGTACTCCTACTCGAAGCAGAAGACCATCGAGAACGCGCAACGTGAGTCTTTCAACCAACCAGCCGGACTGTAGTCAGTCATGGCGGGCGGGCCCAGGAGTCAGTCCCTTGCTAATTTAACGGTGGTGGTCGGAAAGGGATCGTGGCGATCTTTAAGGAGCTGGACCCAACGTACAACACTAAGAGGGTCTGCATCAAGATCCCGGCGACGTGGGAGGGCATGCAGGCGTGTCGCGAATTGGAGGGGCAGGGCATCGCCACGCTGGCGACCACGATGTTCTGCATGGAACAGGCAGCGCTGGCCTCGCACGTGGGATGCACCTATATCGCGCCGTACATCAACGAGCTCCGGGTGCACTTCGACGCTGGGTGAGTCCCATCCCCTCCCCTCCTCAATCCAATCACTTCTCCGCAACCTAAAAGCCACTCGCCCCTCCGTCGTCGCGACAGACACAAACGGCACAGCCCGTTTTGACACACGATTCGGCCTAATTACCCCCCCACAGATACGTCGACGAGAACAAGGCCTTCGACTTCTGCGGCTCGGCGCAGCGGTACTACGAGAAGATCGGGAGCAGGACGCGGGTCCTCCCCGCGAGCCTCACGTCCGTGCAGGAGGTCATGAGGCTAGCGGGCGCGCACCACATCACGGTCGCGCCCCCGCTGCTGACGAAGCTGGCCGAGACGCCGGCGAACCCCTGGGAGGGCGACACCGGGTCCGTGTTCAGCAGGGACCACGGGGCGGGCGAGGAGGTGTTCGGGGATTACGGCGGCATCGTCGAGGACGAGGGCGCGTGGCGGTTGGCTTTCACGCGGAGCCTGGGCGGTAGGGCCGAGGGCAAGATCGTGCAGGCGATCAACATCTTCTGTGAGAAGCAGGAGGGGTTGGAGGGGCTGGTTCGACGGTGAATGGTATGTAAGCTTGAACTTGAAGAGTCGCAAGCGATCGTATTAGGGGTGAAGTAGGAGGAGATCGACGAAGCTTATTTAGCGGCATCGGCTAGGACGTAATAGTCTACCTCCACGCCAAGTTCTAACTGTCGATCCCAGCCGGTCCTCCCGCTTGCATGCCAACACGCAGTCTGGCAGTGTGACTTGAATCCGGATGCCAATTTACTCAGGCCAGCGGGCGATAGCATCCGCAAATTTTACTCAATTCCTTGGCTGAGATGTGTCGCAACTGAAAACACCCAACGTATTAAAAACACTTCGCAAGCAGCTTGCAAGAATGGAAGCGCGACGAACGACTGCCCCTTGGCAGTAGGGATTTCAAATATCAAATCTGGTTATCACGAATATCACGAATAATGACACACGCATTTGAGCAAGACCGTCGATCCGAGTGACGGTGGTGAGATTCACCATGCTACATGATGATGTTGGCTACGCAGCAAACCGGCTGAGGACTTAGAAGGGTTCATGTGCGAGAGAGAATGTGTGTGGCTCGCCATAGCTGAGGTGCAATAGCTGAGATACAGGGGAGTACTCACCATAGTACGCCCTCACAATCAGAAAGCCCTGTCGCAGTAACAGCTGCCATATCAACCAGGAATGCCAATGGTCAAAAAAGGGGTAGCGATGTATTCAGTTACTACCACCTCAACCTAGGAGGGACCAGGACCTCGTGCGATACGAGACCGAATCCCGTCGTATTCGTGGCTATGCAGGTAAACAGTCATGATACCTCCCGTCCTCGATTGCACCGACTCAATTCCACCGGACCAATTATCATAGACCCTACAGCTCACCAACTGCCCCGGCCAAGGGTCCCCGAAACTCATGGCCCCGTCAACGTAGGGCCAGCCTCAACACGGCTCTTCGCTAAACTATGTATTGGATTTTTCACACGAATGGGATCCGTAGAGATGCCTCTTCCCGCATCATCGCGGCACCGTCAATTGGTCAATCTTAGCTCAATAGATGCTCAATTGCACCCTGAACACTTCCCCCGCTCCGGCGCAAAGCCGCCACGTTCCTGTCAAAGTCGGTAAAGCCCATGTCGTTGAGCTGGCGAAGCTGGTCCGCATACCGCTCCTCGGGCGGCCTATTGTCTACGGGGGGCGCGGGAGAGCCGGTTTGCGAGTTAACGCCTAGGAGTTGCATCATCTGCTGCAGGCCTTCAGGGTTGAGGGGAGGAAGAGTTCCAAACGGATTGGTGCCCGCACCTGCACCCGCACCCGCGCCCGCACCGGGAAACCCGCCAAACAGGCTGGCAAAAGGATTCGGAGGCGCGCTGGACGGATTGCTAGTGCTATTGCCGGCCGTGGTGTTGCTGGCACCTTGGCCTTGGCCAGCATTGGCATCTCCCGCTGTAGCATTGGCTCCCGCCTGCGCTCCGGCACCGGCACCAACGCCAGCGCCAACTCCCTGACCGCCCTGACCCGGTATCATAAATGGGTTAAGGAAGGCGGCAAAGGGGTTACCGCCATCACCGCCGGCAGCACCAGGCAACGGCATGCCGCCAAATAATGCTGGGTCGAAGGGGTTGAATTGACCCCCAGCACCGGCGTTCGCGTTGTTAGTCCCCGCATTGTTGCCACCAGTCGCAGATGCGTCGCCGCTGGGCGTATTGTCGGTCGCCCCAGGCATAGGAAAAGCGCCCACGCCACCCTGGCCCCTCATCATCCGTTGCATTCTGGACGCATGCCTAATAGTTTCCGGGTTCAGCATCATGCGGCGGAACTCGGGATCACGTAACATCTGGGCGGCGCTGGGGTTGTTGCGGAAAGCAGGGTGCGACTCCATCATGTGGATGAATGCATCGTTGTTCATCATCTCGTTCATCTGTTGTAGGAAGTTGGGGTTGTTGAGCATGCTCTCCATGTCGGCGTCGCTAACGCCCATAGATCCCGACATCTACGAATCACAGTCAGCATCAACTAGGTATGCGCATTATGCACAGACGACATACTCCTCCATCGGGGCCGAACATGTCAGCCGAAGGCAGGTTGGTCAAACCGGCATAACGAGCACCCGTAAGACCGGCCAGAGGATTATTGGCGGTGCCGGCGGCCATGTTGGTAGGAACCTGAGGTGCGGCAGACGTAGATGACGAGGCTCCTTGCGCTTGAGGTTGGTTACTAGCAGCGCTCTTGACCAGGTGTATCGTGTTGCCGGCCTTGATCTTATAGGTGCTCAAGGGCTCATCGTTTTTCATGACGCGGCCGGAATAGATAAGGCGTTGTCGCTCGATGGGGATGTTCTCGTAATCGGACCCGGCCAGTTTAGTCTTCAGATCTAATACGGTAGCCGACTCGGACATGGTGATGGTGTGGCTTTTATCGCCCGAAGTCTTGACCTTGAAGGCGACCTGAGGGTCGGTGTTGCTGCCCTCCGCTGAGTCGGCCATCTCCAGCTGGGTTATCTAGCCGAAGTCGAGTCGAAGCGAACGATGTATGAGAGAGTCAGAAAGTAAACGTGGATGATAACTGAGATGGAATAGCGGAGGAATAAGTAAGTAACCTAGGCAAAGCGTCGTTCAGATGGATTAAACGGTGTCAGGCTCTGGGATTGGCAGGGTGGCCCGGGGGGGTGGTAGGAGTGGTGATAACTCAATCAGTACAGTAGAGCTAACGTTAGCGATAAGTTAATGGATCCGTTAACGGTGATGATAAATGGATGGATGGATGGAGGGATGGATTGAGGGTTCACAGTTGGTGGGGCAATGCAAATGGGGTGTCTGAGTCTCTGTTCTCAGCCGGGAAAGGGACTAGTGGGAAAGTATGATGGATGATATACAGTAGCCTAGACTAGGCTAGAACATTTAGTAAAAGCGTCGCAAACTGATGCCAACTGCTGTTACTTACCTATGCTACCTAACGTTAGGGTATGTAGGTAGTGATTGAAGAATGTCCTTATCCGTACATCTGTAGAGGGGGCAATAACTTGTAACTCTCCCTGTAGTAGAGCCTGTAGACTGTGCCTCGTCGTACCTACTAACACTAGATAGCGCTACCTGATGCTAAGTGAGGGATCTGAGTTTAGCCACATTACACACACATGGTTGCCTCTTGAAGTCTTCTCTTGGCATCGAACGCCTTCTCATGGAATCCCGCATTTCACTAGCCACCACCAGGCGAGAACGTTCGGGGACTCTGAGGCTGAAGGACTTCCCGAAGAGGCAATGAGCTGGCCATGGAAAGGATGTGTCGCAACCATCCCTGTATCAGAGTACGTTACTTCATTATTCGCATTGCCAAGGTTGACATTGTACCTCGGCTGCGCATACCCGTTTACCGGTCCCTATGAGGAAGCAATCTTGAACCACTTCTATGCTTTTGCAAATTTCTAGCACCGTCATTCTGCAATTGTCTTCTCATATCTGTTTGTCTCGTCTTCTAGTTGCCGAACATGCGGTGTATCCAACTTACTAAATATGTCAAGGTACAGATGATGATTGGGACTATCTACAGGACATCCATTATGTAGTTACTAATCCCGCTCTCAGGGCCCGAAGGAGCTCAAGGTGACCGAGCTTCCGGACCCGAAGCCAGGCCCGGATGACTACCTAATTGAGATCCACGCGGCGGCGACCAACTTCTTCGACATCCTGCAGATACAAGGGAAATACCAGAATCAACCGCGTGAGCCACTGACTGACCGTTTTCCTTCCGAGCACAACACGACCCAAGCTCCTCTCCCTTCCTAGTCATCACCATGACCATCCCAAATCCCGACCCTGTTTTTAACTAACTAAACCGTGCAGCATTTCCCTGGGTGGCCGGGGCCGAGTTTTCCGGCATCGTGCTCGCGACGCCCGCGTCCTCTAAGACGCCGCGGTTCCCCGTAGGCAGCCGCGTGTTCGGCGCGAGCCAGGGCGCGTACGCGACGCGCGTGTGCGCGGGGGAGCACACACTTCTGCCGGTGCCGGAGGGGTGGTCGATGGTGGACGCGGCGGGCCTGTTCGTGACGGCGCCGACGAGCTACGGGGCGCTGGTGCTGCGGGCGGGGGTGCGGGCGGGCGACTGGGTGCTGGTGCACGCAGCGGCCGGTGGCGTCGGGCTCGCCGCCGTGCAGGTGGCCAAGGCCTTCGGGGCCACGGTGATCGCGACGGCGGGGACGGAACGCAAGCGCGAGGTGGCGCGTACGTTCGGCGCCGACCACGTCGTCGACTACCGCGACCCGGGCTGGCCGGAGCTCGTGCGGAAGCTGACCCCGCGTGGCCGGGGCGTCGACATCGTGTACGACCCCGTCGGCGTGGTCGACAAGAGCACCAAGTGCGTCGCGTGGAACGGGCGCATCCTCGTCGTAGGGTTCGCGGGGGGAGCCATCGAGAAGGTCGCCATGAACAAGGTGCTGCTGAAGAACATCAGCCTCGTCGGCATACACTGGGGCGCCTACGCCAGGTTCGAGAAGGACAAGATCCCGGTCGTCTGGGACGGCATCGGGAAGCTGATTGAGCAGGGCAAGTTCCGGGGCACGGCGTTCGCGGATCAGGAATATGTCGGACTCGAGAGCGTCCCGGACGCCCTGCTGGCGCTCGGCTCAAGGGGGACGTGGGGAAAGGTCGTGGTGAAGATCCCGCAGCCCGGCAATAGCAAGTTGTAGGATAAACTTTTTATTATTCATGTAGCATAAAGATTATGACTCTCATTCCGTCTTCTCTAACAAAGTGTGGTCGTCAACCCCTTGGCAATGGTATATATGTATCTGCATGCTCAACTCGACACGCCGTCTCATCTCGGGCACCGTCTTGACGATGTCCATGCCCACAAGCAGTCCATGCGTGCTCCTAAACTCGTACTTCTTTAGAATGTCCCACATCCTGTCTATCTCAACAGGCGGCAGCGGGATCATGTTAGGGATACTCCACATAAAGGAGAAGCTATTCATGCCGCGTGGTCGATCACGGCTCCCGCCGACGGCGTCCGTCTCCCAGTTACCCAGCCCTGCAGGGGTCGTCATCATCGTGTCAGCGATCAGCATGCGGCCGTCGTACAGCAGGACGGACGAGCCCGGGAAGTGGCCCCCGAGCTTCAGGACCCTGACCCCGGACGCCTCGCCGTCGATCTCCAGGTCCCACTCCGTCTCCGTCACGAAGACCTGGTGTTCCGAGGACTGCGCAGTCCACCTCCTGTCCTCGGCCGCGAGGTAGACGGGGCAGTCGAAGGCGCGCGCCCACTCGACGTGCGCCGAGTAGAAGTGCGGGTGCGAGATGACGATGGCTTTCAAGCCGCCGAGGTCCCTGATCTTCCCGACCGTCTCGTCGTCCAGCAGCGTGACGCAGTCCCAGAGCACGTTGCCCCGCGGCGTGCGCACCAAGATGGCGCGCTGGCCGATGCCGATCTTGGGCTCCGTGACAATGGACGTGAAGCGGTCGTCACAAGAAAGCGGCACCCACTTGTTCTTGTAGCGCGAGCGGCGCAGCTCGTCCAGCGTCGTAAAGGCCTGCCCCGTCGGTGGCGTGAACTGCCGCGGGTCGTCGCATATGAAGCACGTCTTCACCTCGTGCCGGTCTGCAGTCGGGTACTGCGTCCCGCAGGCCGTGCAGACGAGCCAGGATCCTGTCCTCTGAGGATCATATGGGGGTTCGGTTGATGCCATGATGCTAGTCGGTACTCCCAGCTTCTTTCTTTAAAAGGTTCGATGTCATGCAAAGTTGACTGAGTTATACCGTCCCGCCAGAGAATAAAATATTACTGCGGTTCAATACAATCCAATGGCAACTTGATAATCACCTGGGTGAATATAAATAAGACTGCCCGGGTTAACGCAGCGTTGTTGTGGGTTCCACGAGTGAGGTTCGGTCGGGGTTTATTTAGATCAAGCTAAGTTGGTGTATGATGCCTTACACAGGTACATCATCTCACCCTATAAGAACTAACGGTTTTCTGCCGTATCAGTATTGTCATACGAGGAGTAACACTATCTGTATAAATGCCCTGACTATTATATCCGCCGTAAAATACGTCGAAAAGAGGTATATCGGCTTACACCTGATATAGGCAGCACTTATAAGTTATCATCCAACCCCCCTCTCTCTCTCCACTACCCCAAAGCCTACCGGAGTCTAACCGACACAAAGCATAGCGCCGAATGGGGTAGCTCCACGCGGTTATCAACGGCGGGGAACGAGACCGGGGCCGGGCCTACTTTAACTAACTTAGGGCATTCCAGCCTGTCAGATAAGGAGGCCGAGGGTTGTGCCGCACTCAATGCTCCCCCACAGCGTCCGATACCCTTCATATAAGCTTGGGCTTATCTGCACTCACTTATATCCTCCTTTTCTCATGATAATTGATTTTTTTCCTACGAATAGTTACTAAGGTGGCTTTCGATTTTCATAGTTGAAGCTTTTCACACTCTTTATATCCTTCCTATGTGACCGATATATCTGAATCACCAGTGACGCTCCTAGTTAGCCCTACCGTAAAGATAGCCATGCTCTTTCAATACCTGCAGCACAGACGAGACTGGTAAGCTTTCCCAATCTCCAAACTCCGATTCCGGGGAAGACACATTACCTCGGCCGGCTTGTTCACAGTAGACAGCAAATTTAAGCAAAATGAAAGAGCGGAGAGGATCAGAGCGTTGACGCAGTGCCACGGGCCGTTCACGTCATTTGACCGAGAGGTTATTGACAAGCCCATCGAGGAGCTCGTCCAGGATGTACACAGGAATGTGCTGCAGCCTATCGACATCCTGCGGACCTACGGCAGGGTTGCGTTGAGGGCACACGAGAAGACGAACTGTCTGACCGAGGTCATGGTGTCGGCCGCTGAGGGCTGGGTGCAGGACGGGTCCATCAACTTCAAGGGACCCCTGGCGGGCATCCCGGTCAGTCTGAAGGACACGATTATCGTCGGAGGGTTTGATACGACGGTCGGCTACAGCAGTTTCGTGGGCAACAAGGAGCCCGAGGACGGCGCCATCGTGCGCCTGCTCAAGGACGCCGGCGCCGTTCCGTATGTGAAGACGAATCTGCCCATCACCATGCTCAGCTTCGAGTCCACGAACGACGTCTGGGGCCGGTGCACCAACCCCCATAACAGCAAGTACTCCCCCGGTGGGTCCACCGGCGGCGAGGCGGCGCTGCTGGCCCTGGGTGGGAGGATCGGGATCGGCAGCGACGTCGCTGGCAGCGTGCGCGCGCCAGCGCATTTCTCAGGTATCTACAGTCTGCGGTGCTCGATCGGGCGGTGGCCGAAGATGGGCATATGCACGAGCATGCCGGGTCAGGAAGGCGTGCCCAGCGTCTACAGTCCTATGACGAGGACGCTGAACGACCTCACGTACTTCACGCGGTCAATAATCGAGATGCAACCGTGGAAGTACGACCACTTAGTCCATCCGCTGGTGTGGAGGCCGGAGGTCGAGAAAGACTACGCTGCAAAAACGAAGTTGCGGGTGGGAATCATGAGGACGGATGGTGTCGTCGATCCTAGCCCCGCATGCACCAGGGCACTCGAGAAGACGGAAGCGGCCCTGAGGAATGCCGGCCACGAGATCGTCGAGATTGACCCCCCTTCGCCCTACGAAGCCCTATACCTCGGCGCGCACCTCCTGAACGCCGACGGCTGCAAGATGTTCAAGTCCTTCTTCCGATACGGCGAGTGGAACGACCCGGGAGCCCACCAGCTGGACTGGCTCATGCGACTGCCGCGGCCGTTCAAGTATCTGTACTACCTCTGGGTAAAGTACGTCCGCCGGGATGATATCTGGGCCGGGCTCATCCAGGGGTGGCACGAGAAGACTGCCTTCGAGAACTGGAAGCTGGTTGCGAAGCGCGAGGCTTACCGGTATAAGTGGTTCCAGTGGTGGAACAACGCCGACGTCGACTTCCTACTTACGCCTCCGAATGCCACGCCAGCCGTACCCCACGGCGGTATGAAAGATGCTGTGAGTAGCTGCGGCTACACCTTTCTTTTCAACGTGGTAAGTCTCCTCCCCTCGGCCTCATCGTGGAACGCTTACTAATCCTCGAAGCTGGACTATACATGCGGAGTAATACCCGTGACGCATGTGGACAAGGATCTCGATAAACTCCCAGTCGGCTTTAACATAAGGAAGCTGAATGGTGTGGCGCAAGGTGCATACAAGCTGTACGATGCGGAGGCCATGCACGGGCTTCCAGTTGGAGTTCAGATCGTGGGAAGAAGGCTGGAAGAGGAAAAGGTGCTGGCCATTATGAAGAGGGTGGAAGAGGCGCTGGGAGAGGATAAGTATAAGCTGCTTGATATCGACTGAATGTGTTAGCGTAGCGTTGCAGCGGTGGAGTCCACAAAGATACCCTCCACGCGGTTGCAATTCGAGAAGCAGGCCCATGTTTATCCCTTACCACACAACTCTAAATCTGAGTATATCCCTCCCGGGTTTGCTTTCCCATCGATTATTACCAAATCATGTCCTGCCCTTACTAGGTTACACACTCAACGATCTCTCGAGCCACTGATGTAGCAGCTCCGATATCGGCCTAGCATAGGAAGCTAAATCCATCCTAGAAGCGGAGGGAGCTCGAATGCTTCTTGTTATATAAACCGAGTGCCGGTGTGTTGAGATTGCCATTACTCTATAATGCGCACTGTCAGTACTTGAATGATTGCTCTACATAGCACGTTACATCGAACAATGTCAGACAAAAAAGACCACTGGTATTCAGATGTAAGTTCGCCATGCTATACCCCTTAAGCAATCATCCTAACGGCATGACCAGGCATACCAGAATGCAGCTTCATTCGTGCCGAAACTCGCGGGCAAGATTATGCAATGGCTCGATCCGCAGAAGGACGATGTAATCCTGGACATCGGGTGCGGTGGTAAGTTGCTGTGACCGTATACTTATGTCTCACCTTTTCAGACTATCACACCAGTCCTTGATGATATTCAATACGCCACTCTTACTTGACTCACACGCTCCAGATGGGGTTCTCGACCTCCAGATACACGAGATCCTCGCGCAGGGAAACGGGAGAATCCACGGCACTGACTCCTCCCCGGCCATGATCGAAGCAGCCAGCAAGGCCGCGGAGAGCGCCGGCGCTTCGAAGTGCACCTTCGAAGGCAAGTACCGTCCAATTCACGCCCATGATCCAGCCCGAAGAAACCCCAAATCCACCATGAGGAACGCTCGTTTCCTTCCGGCCACTAACCAAATTCCTTCCTCCAGTGAACGACGCACTGGACCTGATCAGGACGCCGCACCTGCAGACGGGGACCTTCACCAAGGCCTTCTCGAACGCGGCACTGCACTGGGTCCTGCGAGCGCCGGCGGCCGCACAGGCCGACTTCTTCCGCGGGGTGCGCTCGGCGCTCGCGCCGGGCGGCGTCTTCGCGTTCGAGATGGGCGGGCTGGGCAACGTGGCGGAGATGCGGGCGGCGTTGCTGATGGCGGTGGCGCGGCGCGCAGAGGGCGGCCTCGAGGCGGCGCGCCGCGCGGACCCCTGGTTCTTCCCCGACGAGGCGTGGGTCACGGAGATGATGGAGCGCACGGCCGGCGGGTGGAGGGTCGACCGCGTCGAGAGGGAGTACAGGCCCACGGCCGCAACGGACCAGGGCGGCGTCGAAGCCTGGGTGCGGCTCATGGGGGCACAGTTCTTCGAGGCCGTCGAGGAAGGGCCGCTGAGGGAGGAGTGCGTTAGGGAGGTGGTTGATGTTTTGGAGTGCGTTTGCAGGAATCCGAGCGGCGGCTTCCAGATCGGTTATGTGAGGTTGAGGGTGCTGGCCACGAAGGTATAAGTCCTGCGTACGGATTGTACCGTCATATTCATATATTCTTATATCTCATACCCTACGAAAATATGTAATGCTCCGTATTATATGTAGTACTACAGGATATTTCTGCTAACGATAGAGAGAGAGAGAATAGACGTACGACGCTGCACAAGTTCAGGGGTATCATAATTCTGCCCTTTCCCTTGTATCTGAGAGTCCCGCGGGGTTCTAGTCTCTGATGGTTCCTTCATACGGGGCCGTCAATCCTGTCTGCGGATAAGGCTTATAGTAAGTCTCTGGAAGTGTGTATTGTGTTTAATGGACCCCGGGCTGCACAAGTGCTGGCATGATCCGTTTCCGAATGTGCATCCCGAGCAACACTAAGGCCCCGATGATGCCAAGACCTAATCCTATTCCCACTCATGGCCGGTTGCCATCGTAGGGATTTCTTTCGTGGACGTCGTACCGTCCTCGCCCTCCGGAGGAGAGGAAGACACCTTGGGAGAAGGCGCAGCGTCTGGGGAGGCATCTGGAGTAACGCTCTGGGAATAGTGGAAGTAGAGCTTCGGGAAGCAGCGGTCATGGTGGCTGTCTTTTGGGTGGAAGGCGGACCTTTGGCGCGACTGGGAGTAGAAAGGTCTCGACCCCAGGGGCCTCTCAACAAGTTGTTGATCTGTTGTTACCACAAGGGTAATCCTGGCCGACGCAGCGCTAGAAATAGTGAGAGTCCTGCACCATCACATATGTGAAACACGTCAGTTAGAAAGAGTCCCATCTTCCAGATGACCGCCGCGGATGATCTGGCAAAGCCACCTACTCTCTGGTCCGCAACAGTAGTTGTGACCATGGAGCCGTCCAGTTCTCGTCAGTGCAACTTTGCTGGCTTATCATACTCGATCACGGCGTCTAGACAGAGTCCGTTCGACATGCAGTAGTCCCGGGGGCTGCAACAGTTGGTGACTTCTGCGTCGAGATCGCAAGGCATCCAAGCCCGACTGGCGCATCTCTTACGAAGGTTCACCGACGGCCCTTGCTGTTGTAGCAAATGGCGCTGACCGCCTGATATAAAAGCCAGCTAGACAGCATCCATAGAAAAGAAGATTCGCCCGCGAAATATAGTAAATACAGAACGTCTTGCCCAGAGACTGAGTTGTTCTCCCTGGTACCCCTTTCTTCCAGTGATGGTAAATGCCCCTGATTCAAAGGATGAATGGCTAACTGCATTGATTGACCTCACAGTTGATGGATTTGCGGAACATGGCGTTCAGTAATGAGGGCTGGCGACCGGATCTATCGGTTAAGAACCCGCGCGGCAATATGTATAGTTCCCAAGACTTTAAAGATAATGGAGACACCTTTTGTCTGAAGCTGATCGAACAAAGTCTCAGAATTTACCATCGTCTGGAGAATCGCATTACTTCTTAGGCTGGGTGCTACTATCCGCTGGCTTGTCACATATTGATTCAGGGGTATTTCCGAGCTCCAGTGTGCCGGCGGGTCCGACACTAGCTCACTAGGTCATGGGTTTAAGAGAATGCTCACCGCCTGAGATGCCGGCTACAAAGCTAAAATTCAGGCCGTGATCATCTTACGTCCCATGTAACGTCGAGATCTTACGGAGCGTTGCTGCAGAAGTACGTATTAGTCTAGCGAGCTGCTAGACATGCCGTCGGAAGAATTTAAACGGCGAGACTAGCCCCAAAAGACTTGCATGGGAAAAGGTAAAGGGGGTGGTAGAAATGATGTAAGGTAAACTCAGGGTATTCCGTGGCAGTAAAACAGCTGACGTAAACTAATGGGGTTGAAGATGTAGGCATTGTCCGGTAAATCGCATTTGGCCAGGGCAAATTAGTTACCAAGACTATAGTTATGGAACAGGGTTATATCATACGATTTAAAGTCCCAAGTTGTTGCTATTAGGAGTATTAGAAAGCTACTTAAGGCTACCTGTATTCAGCGTCAGAAACCGATTCTGAAGCTATTGGTCGATCACTCCCAATTCTTTTCTAGCCCAGCGCGCAGTACCAGAAACTTTCAGGAAATTGGTAGGACTGACAAGTTGTGGCAGTCGCCTGGGGATTCTTTGAATGCAGGCACTATGGAACACTAGATCATGCGTACTGGCATGTCTGGGCTTCTCCGTGTCTTTCTATCCCACAACAGAGGCCCGGCATGATAGGTATCCATGGGGCGCACCGGCCTGGCCGTGTCTCTCACAAGTCACGGTAAGGCTGGGTGCACAGATTCTTGATTGGACTCCAATGGATTTCAGAAGGTCGAATATGACGTCCAAGGAAAGGCTCAAAATTTAGATCCGTGCAACAGAAGTAGAGGACCGTTCTGCATTCTGAATCTACACTAGCAGCGGCCGTCGTGTTACCACATGATGCCCCCAGCCTAATATGCAATATGCTAAACTGTTTAAAATTAGACCAACGCCCAAGCGAGCAGGCAGTCGTTAGGTCCAGCAGAAGGAAGAGATCATCGCCTCGAGTGCATATTTTAAGGACACCAGTTTCCTCGAACTTGGTTGAGCCTCATTAACTGCAGCAGAGGAGTCGATATGTCAATAATTTCACGTTCTCCTTGATAAATTCGCCCAATGCTCTTGATTGTCTTCTCCCCATATCTCTATCAGGGGAACTCGGAACAGGAAAACTTATAACCTCTGGTGGAAACGCAACTTCGTCGGGCATCTACCACGGTTGCCCTAAGATCACTGCGCTCCTTTTCGCGAAATATATTAGCATGGGCAGCAGAGGCGTGAAGAGGACAAGCAGCAACGTTGCCGGGCTTTTCTGTCAAGCCGTAAATCGGCGGCACTACTTGTTTCCTTATATTTCTAGTAAATTTGGAGGCAAACTCCATATGTGATGCTTTCTGAACTTGTCGAGTAGAATTGAACTTGATGGCTTTTGAGTTGTGGTACGATAAGACCACAATTGTGGGATCAGAAATAAATGTTAGCGAACCAGGGACCTTGTTCTAAGACTGAATGTGTACCAGCAAAAAGTTCCACGCGCAGTGTCTGTCAGATTCCCCCAAAACTTAGGAGCATTAATCAATCGTAAATGGTCGCCAGTGGTCTCACGGTGCGCATAGTACGTACGAGCTGGCCCGAATATCTAACAACAAATGAATAACAGGTGCAGACATGAGGAGGGCCTTAACTTAGAAGCTGTGTAGCAATAAGAAAAGGGGGTAGGAACAGGGAACAGAGTACCAACAACTACACTGAATGCGATCCCCTCGGGCCTTAGACGTCACTAAAAAGTATACTGAGCAAGAGGCGACACCCAATAGTCCAAAATGAGGCTATGCGCAGTTTTGACACAATTCAGCGCTCGCGTCAGGTCGGCCGAGAAATGCGTTTGTACAGGGTTGGGAGCATGGCAGTCTTCGCCGAGGTGTAAGTAGTCCGAGAAGCGGGGGCCCAAGAGATTGTCCATGGCGCCGCGCACTCCTCGTAAGCCATGAGCCGGGCCGGGCCGCTCGACAGGGATCTGTTGGATGTGTATTGCTACGTACGTATATGCAAGCGCCTCGTCCTAATGCTAAAAAGTGCAATTCTTTAACATTTCCTTGTGTAGCAGGGCGGCTTTTGGAACTTTACCCTTTTATGCAGCCTTGCGCTGTTCAGCTGAGAATGGCAGGAACTGACAGGAGCCAGCCAACGCCACCCACGTGCTTCCTTCTCCACCTCAGCCTGAAGCAGGCAGCGCTAAGTCAAGTTGGAGAATCCTCGTTGATTCGTTGTTGTTATCGGATACGCACATACTTACAGGAGCCCTTAGCCAGGCGTTAGACCGCCCTACTCGCCCAGGCCCCTGGAAGCTGGTGTTACGCTCCATCATTTCACCCCAATTTTGGTGGGTAACTGCCGGGGCTGTGGCAAGTCTCGTGGTAGAGCTACTTCTGAGGAACTTTGGTGTTATAGAGGGCCGCATTGGATTGCCTGTTATCGCACTTACCGTACCTCGCTCCTTGGGATATACAGTGCAAGATGAGTGATACCTCCACTATGCGTATATATGGATATCCTGATGGACCCGGACTACTACTCTTATCAGCCTGCTTGAGAGTACAGAGGGCTACCTATATGCGGCTGAGGTATGACCGTGGTAGCCTGGACGAGTATAAGACTCACTGCGGGCAGTTCTGTGAAAAGTGGCCGTGGAGCCCATGTGTCGTGCAAGATGATAGGTACGACTTTATACATCGAAGAACTCGGGCGCGACGCTACCAACAGCCACATTTAAATATTATTACTACCCAACAAGTTGCACCCCGCAATACTTACCACGCTGGGGGAGCACCGAGTAGGCCGTCATGCAATGTTAAGGCAGCACTTCGCCCTCTACTTAAATACATATAAATCGAGATATGACCCCAGCGTTGCAGCCAAGGAACCGTTCTAGGAAATCTTTCCGACGTGGGGGGCTTGCATGAGGATTAGGTGCTCCGTTCCTGACCGAGAGTGCTACTGATTCGACAGCGACCATTTTCCTCTGACCAAGAATTGAATGCTCGGAAAAAGCCCCTTCTAATGTTTCGGTCGTCCCCTAATTTCAGGATCCGGGTCACACACCTATATAATGGTAAAATCGCTCAACCCGGCGTATCACCGTCCAGGCGTCGTTCTTGAATCCTAGCTTCATCGCACCTGGTTCCAACAGCTTCTGCCTCCGTCAGCAATGTCGTCCGCTCCGCCCATGGACTCGGGGGCTGCAGCGGCGGCGGCAGCAGCTCTACAAAAGTTCGTGATAGAGGACTGGACGCTATTTGCCATTGGACTATGCGTTACGGTGATAAGAACATGTACTCGGGTGAAGCACGTCGGCTTCAAGGGCCTCCAAGGAGACGACTACCTCGTCTGGCTCGCAATGGTCAGTTCACCCCCCTTTTAGGCGCTCAGAGTCGGCACGGGAGCAAGTCTTTCCTTAACTTGGTGTACGGCAGTTCTTTTATGCCATAGAGACGAGTCTCGCATACGCGGTCGGCGCCGTGGCGAAAGGGTTCGCGAATAACGGCATGACGGACGACGAGCGACTGGCCCTGGATCCGAGCAGCTCCGAGTATAAATTGAGGTATATGAGAGCGCCCTGGAGTCTTAAATCGTAACAATGATTCTAATCTGTCTAGGGTCGTCGGCTCTAAGATCCAGCTCGCCGGCTGGTCAACGTACTCAGCCCTCCTTTGGAGCTTAAAACTGTCGTTGCTCTTCCTGTATATACGACTAACGGTATGCACCCGCCCCTTCTATTCGCGCATTTGACCAGCAGACACCTGACTGCCTTCACAGGCCGGGCTGGATCGAAGCTACCTCGTTCGCATCTACTTCGGCTTCGGCTTTGTCATTGTTAGTTGGCTTGCCGCAATGATGACTCTCTTTCTCGGATGCCGCCCCTTCCACAAATACTGGCAAATTAACCCGGATCCTGGAGGTGAAGGCCCCCCGCCTGTGACAACTTCTACATGCCGTGTATCTAACTAAGGCCTTTCCTAGATGTCTGCCAGCCCGCCATCTCCAGCCAGATCGTATGGGTCTACTGCGCCATGAACATCATCACAGATCTGTACCTCATATCTATTCCAGTGCCTTTGCTTTGGCAATCTAGCCTGAAGCCTCTGAAGAAGATGGGTTTGATTACCCTCTTTAGCGGTGGCATCTTCATTATGGTCTGTGGTGTTTTACGCGCTGCACTAATCGTCACAGTAAGTTATTGGATCGTCACCTGTCCCAGCCGGACGGGCTATTGTGCTGACAGTTACCCCTAATCGAGGACCCCGTGAACGGCGCTCAGTTGGCTGGGTCCTGGGCCGTGCGAGAGACTTTCGTCGCCGTCATTACCACGAACCTCCCGGTGGTCTTCCCGCTTGTCAAGTCCATGCTTGCTCCCGTCTTGGGAAGCCTTACTCGGTCGATGCGCAGTTTCAGCGATAAGGAATTAAGCGGCAAACTGTCCCTGAGTTTCAAGACGATTGGCGGCGGCGGCAAACAGAGCTGGCGCGGCCGCGGCCCCGGTACCGCGAACCCGATCACCGAGTTTACCTTTACCGAGAGCGAGGAGCGCATGCTGAGTCAGCAGGGGCATGTCAAGATGCAGACGATGGCAACCAGCAACCCGAATACTACTGCCGATGCACAGGGCAGCAACGGTGCGAACATACGAAAAGATGTGGAGGTTGCCGTGACCTCCGTACCGGCCGACCAGGAGAATCAGGGGCTCCAAGGCCGGGGCAATTTCTCCTTTGCCAGTGGGCCAAATGACCAGTCACATGGCTTACGTCCATAAGTGAATAGCGTATATTTACCGAAGCAGGCTCCGGGAAGCAGGGCATTCGACTAGAATTTAGCTGGATCCTCACGAGGAGCGACGGAGAGGACACTCTGAGATCAGGAATCTCGTGGTGCTAAGTCGTCTCTGTTTCGTCCCGCCTCTTTCTGTCGAGTTTGGGATTACTTCCCTGGCTCTACCTACGGGGGCAAAGACTAAACGGGTATGTCTTGCGTGTAATGTTTTAAATTATTCAATAATCATCAATAGTCCAATGTTATGACTTAACCTTTACTCATGCTAGCCGCTATGTTTTGATTATGGTTATAGGCATGGTCAGCCTGTGCAGTGATGAGCAGCGTTTCCATGGGTACCCCTAAGCGATTCGCTAGTATAAAATGTGGAAGAATATGGATGTGATGGCCTACATACGCCACGGACATGACGGGTGTACAAGCGAGGGGAATTTGCGCCATCAGAAGAGATATCCGATAGCGCTTTCGCCCCTCGGGGGTAATTCATGCCCTCTATAGTGTCACGCGGGCTATGCTACATTAGGATCATAACTAATGGGACGATCAGGATGAAATCACGCGCCAATATCGAGAATCGAAATTGTGCGTGACTGGAACTTAGGTAGAGAGATAGTGGAAGCACCTTTTAGTGGCTGACGGAGAATTTTTTCTTCCTCCACCTGAACAGTCGTTGGTCCCTGAGCGCCACTCTCGGATTACCCAATGACGCCCTGATCATGCTGCGTACGGCGTACGCCTCATGTGACCGCCATTTCGGACGCGACTTGGCAGATCTCCGCATCTCTTTGTTACACAGCACCTTCAGCCCGAAGGTCAAGGGAGCCCTGGGAGGGCTTCGTCTTCGTGTTCCTGCCAACGTAACTTACATGTCATATATTATATCATGAAGGCTAGTTATACGACAACGTCACATCCCCTTGTCAATCCAAAGAAGATCAGACACCTTTCGGGTACTTCTATTATTGTTGTTACAGTTCCTCCCTTTGTACATAGACTGCCTTAGTCCATAGAAGTGAATGCGGCTCAAATACTTAGTAGCCAAACGCTGAGAGGTTACAATTAAGACATTGGGCCCCGCACTAACCGATCCTGGGGATGTACCCCGACTGAAAAGTGACCCCTATTTCTTTCGCCTTTTTCAATACCACATTCGCACGCTATACGCGATCTGCACTCTGTTATCGTGGAGATACTCCGCTCTCATCGTCCACGTTTAATGCTCTGTTGCACCTACGGCACGTTGGAGAATTGTCTTACCGTCTCAACGTGTGGGGGGGTTCCCAGGAAATAATATCTTTGAACGTTTAACGGGTGAAATAGGTAACGACCAGTCTCGGTGGCTTCGGAAGGGCCTAAGGTGTGCTAGAAAAGCCTTTTGAATGGGAACTGGACTATGGATATTCATCACATTTTGAAGATCAATTGCGTACGTCTTGTGCACTCTTTCTTCTTCCCCTATTCCATATTTTCCCCGCTTCGCGGTGCATGCCTATGATACTGGGGAAGTGTAATATTCAAGGAAGCATCCCAGCAGTATCGGCCGTATCGTAACGTAAAATGGCATTCAATGATCGTTTCCCCTTCGAAGGCGAGGGCGTTTCCCGGGCATACCAGGAGAGCAAAGAAAGGAATACGATGTCTTCCTCCGTAAGAACGTGCAGGCTGACGAGCTGCTCAGGAAGCAAACAGGGAGGAACAGCGAAATACCTGGAACCTCCTGGAATAGAGTATAACAGACTTGGGCGCGGTCCACGGGACGACACTGTCCCTTGAGGGAAATCTCGCTATCTTTCTCGCGCCAGGGTCACGCGCCATACGGGGCCTCGACCGCAGATTCTCGTGTTGGCCGCCGCGTCCAACCGCTGCACCAGCCGCCCGATGGCCCTTTCGGCCTACATCCTCGACAGGACAAGCCTGCATGCGGCGGACCACAGCGGTTTGCGTGGCGGACAACTTCACTATCCTGGCTGCGGACGTGGTTTCGGGGTGGATACCGGCCCGCCCGGCCACGTGCGCCATCAGACACGTCGGTCTCGGCGGGGGTGGTGCACTGGTGCTTGAGTGTGCCATGCAGCGCCACGTCGATAGACCGGAGACTGACGGGACGATGCCCAATCTGCCGGGACAGTACCAGCGGCGTCACCATGGCATAAACAAGGTGCACAGGACGATGATGATATGTGATGGCAACGGGAACAGTGCAGGTCCGGAAAATGGTGCTATGTAATTTGCTACGTGCGGACACGGACGACGAGAGCCCAGAAAGAAAGTCCTCGGCCACTGTGCTGAGGAGACTTATAGAAAAGGCATTTGGGCAGTTGATCGAATAAATCAACGTAGCGGCAGATGTTGAATGAGCACCTGTAAAATAAAAGAATGAGGCTCCCTGGAAAAAGCATTATGAAGTGAAAGCTCCAATATCACCCATTTGGATGTAGTCTTACATGTAACGGCTTTACGATATGGTACTTAAATAAACCTTTCGGCGGGTATGACATACTGGCATAGCGAGCATAGTGACAGCTGCCACAGCAAATTACTCTTGGCAGGATGTCCAGCTGGCAGCTATACCTACCTAAGTAAAGCTAGAGATAGGGGAGTGGAGAGTACTGTCAGTGTTGTTTCTCGGCGTTTGAGGGGTCCTGAAGTGCGGAGGCTTCCCGGCCCCCGCGTCGACGCCCGTAGCATTGCCCAGGTAAAGCCTGTGTTAATGGGTGGGTACCTAGTCTAACTGTAGACTAAGTACTTACTTTCTTATCGTTATCAGCGAGCATCATACAACTGTCGATAAGCTGATACCCAACATTGATTGATTCCTCAACTTGGCACTAACTTTACCAACCTCCAGACACATCAAATAAATTTATCTGTCCATCCTTTTCTCAAAGAACCGATGCATAACAGGTCCAACTGAGTTCATCACCCTTCACAATGTCCGCAGACGACCAACAGTTCCTAGATTTGGTTCGTATCCCCCCCTGGCCTGCCTCCCGCTTCTTCCGTTTGCTCTCAAATTTCGGAGTCAATCTCTACATACCTCATATGCCACACCTTCACTCCCCCTCCTCTCCCCCACCTGATATCAGTAAGAAAGAGAGTGTGACCGCTGACATGCGACAATAGTTATCGTCCATCCCCAACCAGGTCCGACGATACTCGGGGGATGTCGCCGAGTACGTAGATAAAGCCGTCGACGGGGCCGCCGGCCATGTTCGAGAAGCATTAATGTCCGCATCATGGCTACCGGAATCCATGCGCCCGGAAGCCCCTCTGCCGCCACCGCCAGTTCAGATGGTGCCTCTGTCGACATACGAACGGCTCCAGGGTTGGATTGTAAGGCACAAGATCTTGAGCGGCGTCTTCGTTGTCGCCGTCAGCTATGTCACCTACAGGACCGTCCGTCACACCAAGCTGCTCCGGAAGACTCGCCGGGCAAAGCGTGCCCGAAACGGTAGCAGACTGGAAGTTGTCGTTATTGCCGGGTCGCCCACCCTGCCGCTGACCAAGTCGCTGGCGTTGGACATGGAGAGGAAGGGGTTCATCGTCTATATCGTGTGCAGCTCCATCGAGGACGAAGTATTAGTGCAGGGCCTGTCGAGGCCGGATATCAAACCGTTGGGCATCGATATCACTGATGTGAGCATCCGGACTGTTCCCCAACCGTTACCACTATTACTAACGTATACATCCAGCCTACAAGCGCCGGTTCCAGCATCGAACGCTTCGCCGCATACCTGCAGACGCCACACTCGGCAGTTCCGCGTGCGAAAGCAAACTACTTGACCCTCAAAGCCGTTCTCCTAATTCCCTCGCTAAGCTACCAAACGTCGCCTATCGCCACGATCCCGCCCTCCAGCTTTGCCGACCTCTTCAACACCCACCTCCTACATCCGATCCTCACGATCCAGTCTTTCCTCCCACTCCTCACATCGCGTCTAACACCACGCCAGCCGTCACCAACACCACCTTCGTCGCATCCTCGACACCATTCCCATTCCCATGACGACGCTCCTTCGACGCCTAAGGTTCTGGTCTTCACCCCGTCCATCATCTCCTCGATTAATCCACCATTCCACGCGCCCGAGGCCACCGTCTGCTCGGCGCTCTCGGCATTTACCGAGGTGCTGACGTCCGAGCTGCGCCCGCTGGCGATCCCCGTAACGCACGTGCAGCTGGGCACCTTCGACTTCGGGCCCTTCACGTCGCACCACCACGCCATCACGAACCCCAACACGACGGCCCGGCGCACGGGGCCCAATAACCCGAATCTACTACCGCCTGCCGAGACGCTGCAGTGGCCCGAGGCGGCGCGTCACGCGTACGCACGCAACTACGTCGCGCAGAGCTCGTCGGCCATCTCGGCCATCCCCGCGGGCCGCGTGCGCGGGCTGCGCGGCAGCTCCCTGCGCGAGCTGCACAATGTCGTGTTCGACGTGGTTGACGGGTCTGAGAGGGCGTGCGTCGTACGCGTCGGGCTCGGCGCCGGCCTCTACGGGTTCGTCGGCCGCTGGTTTCCGCGCAGCCTCGTCGCCTGGATGATGGGTATCCGCCGCGTCGACGAGCTGAGCACGTGGAAATCCGGCGCCGTTGTCGGCGGTCCTAGCGAGGAGGCTGACTCGTATCACGGCAGCGCCAGTGGTAGCAGCGGCACCGGCACCGGGAGCGAGGGCAGCGAGAACGGCGAGGCGAGCGAATTCATCGCTGTCGCGGGCGGTGCTAATGTGTGGAAGGAGGATTGATGGATTTTGATTGATTTTGATCGGGAAGTTGTCACGCCGTATAAGGGACGGAGGGCCGGGCCGGGCAGGACACGGCAGGACACGGCAAGGTTGGGGTTGGGCTGGGATGGGATGGGTGCATGAATGAAATACAGCTTGGTTGGAGCTGTTATGATGATGAATGGTTACGGATTATACATATCGATCTTGGCGACCGTACAAATGACAACCCCGTTCATACTTAAACATATACTCCTGGGTAGGTAGTTCACAACTCTGGCATGAGGAATAAAAGTATTTCTATATATTGATCGTGGCGGCTTTTAATTGGTAGACACTTTTGTTTGGTGCCATTCCTGTTCGTTATAACAGGAAGGCCTCGCGCCGCAGTTTCATGTAAAGCTTTTCTGCGGGCTAGAACACTCATATCTGCTGGTGTCCTCCCAAGAGATCTATTCAAGCCCGACCGCCTAACATTATAGGGGGAGTCCGGTCAGGTACTAACTTGAGCATTCCTTCTGAGTGATGCCTTCACCACCGTTATTAGTAGTACCGCTTTTGTCCCCCATGACATTATTGTGCCTCTCTTTGGACTCAAATAGGATATACTCCCCCTGTCGAATAAATCAGAGCTGGGGAAGGCGGATGACAGCTCAGTGACGTGAGCTTCCCCGGTTGATTGATACCCGAGCGTCGTCCTTTCGCCTGGGTTCGCCCTGGGACGGATTCGTGGCCTATGTTCAGTGTAGAAACATGGCGGCAGGGCCTCATTTCCACGTAGTGATAGTCCTTGCGTTCCTGCGCCTGCGTGTGCAAGGTCAGGGTATTTCGGTCGAGAAGTAATGGTAGACCCTCGGCGTCGTCAGAATTTTGCCTACCAGGGCTCGTGTCTTCTTCTTCTTCGAGTGGTTCCGGCAACCGCTCTCTAGTGATGTCCCCTACCCCCTCTAAACTTGCGGTCGCCTCTTCCACGCCACCGCCCTCCCCTGCCTCCACCGAACCTATCACCCCGCCCACGACCCCTCTGGTCCCTATCCCCGCGTCCGCCGTCTCTGAAATCGTCATCGCCGTACCCATCGTCCCTCCTGGCCGGCTCCTCCGGCACGACCTCGCTCTTGGCGACGGGCTTCTCGAGGTTCGTCTCCCAGCGCGGGTGGGCGCCCTCCTTGCAGGCGCGGCCGTCGGGGCAGAAGCCGGCGAGGTAGTAGGGGCACAGCTTGCGGCGGACGTGCTTCTTGCTGCAGTTGGGGCCGAGGGGGCAGAAGCCCCGGTCGTAGTGCGGGCAGGGCGGCAGCTTGCTCTGGGGGTCGATGTGCAGATAGAGGCACTCGTCGCCGTTGGAGCAGTAGCCGTTGCGCACGAAGAAGTTGCACTCGGGCATCTTGCGCAGGTTGTACTCGTGCAGGAACTCGCAGCTCTCGCCCTTCTTGCACAAGGCCCGCAGCCAGTGCTTGCACACGAGCGAGTTGTAGGAGGCGTTGCCGCTGTGCGCCGCCGCAGTCGAGGCGCCCACGTGCCGGTCCGCGCAGTCCGCCCCCAGTGGGCAGTGTCCCGCCACGAACGCCTTGCATATCGGCCGGTTCGGCGGCAGCCCGTGGCCGTACGTCGCGCGCAGGAACGGCGAGAACGTGAAGCTGTAGCTCGGCGCTTTGTGGTTCAGGATTTGTTGTGCTAGGTCGCTGGGGGAGGAGGCGCTTGCGGTCGCCATCTTTGGCAAGTTCGTCGATTGTATTTATCGATACTCAGCTTTGTCGGTTTAAGTATCGATTTCTGTATATATTTTGTTGTCGTTTGTTTGTGGGTAGGTCGACAAGATATTTAATGACTTGTATTCGTAAGTGGGATGGAGGTTCGATGCTAAATTGAAGAAGGTGAAGTTGGAGCTTAAAAGCTTTGGTGGGGCGGCAATTGGAAAGCTGCCAGGGGTAGAACCCCGGTAACACATTAATATTTATCGGCTTAGGCGAATTTATCCTCATGCAACTATCGGTATTCAATTCTTCTCTACTTCTTCAACACGCCTTTATACAATGAGGTAGAAAGTTAAGCACTCCTATTTTAGCCTTCCTTACAAAGATAACGGTAGGAGTAATATGTCTCTTATTTTATTATGATACAGATTTTTGCTTGCGTCTTGATGTTACGGACGATCAACTTTTTGAACCAACCCGTATCCAGACGCGACCAAAGGCGGAACCAGTTGTTGTTAGCCAGAACTGTAGATAACAGGATAATCTCTAAGATGACCAAACTGTCGAAGTTTAGAGGTTTCTGGGTAGCTACGCTGCGGTGTGAACTCCTTTGATGTTGTCACAGCTCTGGAATGTTGAAATCGTTGCTCGCTAAATTGCTAAAAGAGCATCAACAGGTTGTTTCTCAATGCTCTGAGAACCAGTCGCCTCACCGAACACCAACATGGTACTTTGGCCGGAAGTGAAATATGCCAGTTGGTCGGATCTGAATGCAGCCATACCGTTTCCTTTGTTATGCCTTCGGCTAACTTGGAAAGGTTGCAACGCCCACATAGTCTCTTCTCTTTTCTTTGTCGGGTTAGTGCTAATGGAATTGTCGACTGCATGTAACAACATTTAACAACAGATAATATCCGAGAATATGAAGCAGTATAAAGACCCCCTACCCTCTGTTGTCAGGGCCATTGAGAAGGCTCCTGGTAGAGGATTCAAATACACCGTCACACTACTTTCCGCGTACTTTCTTGTGATTCAAACTTGAACCTACGCGATGTGTTTTGGAGTATCATCGAAAGGAGACCTGACTCCTGATCCAGCACCGAGATCCGCGGCCGCCACAAATACAACCAATTCTCAGCGTCAAAACCGCCCCCGTGAAGCGGATATAGAGTTGCTAAACAGGAATCCATACGGAGAATGGTTTAGGAACACAGAGGAAGGGTATCCCACCACCTCGGCGTGGGAAAGTAGGGCAATTGCAATAAGGAATAGGAATGCTGAAGCTGGAGTCGGGCCTACGAATTACCGGCAGCTCGCTGAATGAAAAGGGGAAGCATAATTCCCCATCGCCTGTGGTTAGGAAGGCTGGACGTCTCCGGGTAGCCTAGATGGACTCTTAGTCTCGAATGCAGTGTCGGGTTCCCTGCGGTCTCGCGCGTTTAGGAGACCCGAATATCATGTTGACGAACCCCCCGCGTCCTCGGCTTCCTCGTTCAAGTTTCTGTAAGATCAGACACTGAAGTAGCGAGCTTACAACTGAACTGAACTGCAAGTCAGGCAAATCAGGCAGTACCAGCTTTAAGAAGAAAACTCTAGCACAACCTATAGTCCCAATATGAAGGCCGCCGGTCAAGCCATCCCAAAAACTTGGAATACCAACCCCAAAATTCCCACCGATCTTATCAACATCCTGTCGATGTCATGATTTTCATCATTATAGGACCAATTTGGTCCGATGGTGATGGGATGAGGGTGGGATCGTTTTCTACCTTAAAGTGGAGAAATAAGAATATTTTGGTCTCTTCTTTCTGCAGTAGCCGTCGTCTTGTTGTTATACATCAACCTAATGGCTCGATCTACTGCGAGATCAATGGCGATACACCCCTAAGAAAGTCAAGCTTACACAATAGCGCAGACCTAACTAATGCCACCCATCCCGGTACCGGTGCCGGCACTGCTGCTCCACCCCCGGCTTCTTCCCCGCATTCCAGAGACCCACTAGACCGCCGGCATTCCTGGCCGTGCCAAGTCCGTGACACCCAATGAGACTTCGAGCTCAGCCCACTAGTACCAATCATTTCAACGACATATCTTGCCTGGATCATTGCTACTCCCAGATATTCTTCTTGATGTAATAGCACCTTTCTGCCGCCTACTTTGATGTTTAAGCGAAGATGGATCATTTACATTTCTTAGTCAATCTCAATGGGGGGCAAGTTGTGCTCAAGGCGCCTCCCTTGAACCTCGAGCCTTTTACAGAAGCCGTGTCCCATATCGAGGTTTGGCTGGACCAACTGAGTTATGTTTCGTGTGCGATCCTCATCGGCAGTTTTATGCTATCGGCTGCCGTGACCTGGAGCTGGTATTCTGGGCATATCAGACGAGACACGATGATCCGAGCGATTTTACTCCTTTTGGGATGTCTCCTCGGTATCTCAAGCCTTATCCAGGGGCAGCGGACTACAAACACAACCTCTACTTCTGACCCCGTGTTCACGGTGCCCGCTAATGCTAACGAGGGCCAGCCTGTCATTCCTAACATTATGGACCCCCAGGCTGTCGATCCACAGTCTGTCTGTCCGGGATACAGGGCTGTGAACATCGAGACGACGGCCAACGGCTTAAGGGCAGATCTTATCTTAGCAGGAACGCCTTGCAACGTCTACGGGAACGACATCGACGCACTAAGTCTTCTTGTCGAGCATCAGGCGGCTGACCGACTACATGTCGAGATACTGCCGAAGTACATTGCGCACGAGAATTACACTTGGTTTGTCCTTCCTGAGGAATTGATACCGAAGCCTGTTGTTGAGTCGGGTTCCGATGACTTCGCTTCTAAGAGCGATATTGAGTTCTCTTGGATCAACGACCCGACTTTCTCGTTCACTGTCAAAAGGAAATCCACAGACGATGTCCTGTTCACAACCGAGAACACCCAGATCGTGTATGAAGACCAGTTCATCGAATTCGGCTCACCTCTCCCAGAGAACTACAATCTTTATGGACTGGGTGAGGTTATCCACGGCTTTAGGCTTGGAAACAATTTGACCCGTAGGTGTGGCGCGGACCACGTGGGGGCATTTGGATGTCTAACTGGGCCTAGGGACGTTCTTCGCAGCGGATGTCGGCGACATTATAGACGCGAACATCTATGGGAACCATCCGTTCTACCTGGATACGCGCTACTTCAAAGTGGATGAAGAGACGGGAGACTTGACTTACACGGCAAACGCAACGGACATATCAGCTGTGTACAAGTCGTTTTCCCATGGCGTTTTCCAGCGCAACGCTCATCCGCAGGAAGTGCTTCTCCGCGAGTCTAACATCACCTGGAGAGCATTGGGTGGTAGCATCGATCTCTACTTCTACCAGGGCCCCACACAGGATGAGATCACAAAGGCCTACCAGAAGAGCGCTGTAGGCCTCCCAGCCATGCAGCAGTATTGGACCTTTGGATATCACCAGTGTCGATGGGGCTATAATAACTGGGCAGAACTCCAGGCGGTTCTGGACAACTTCGAGAAGTCCCAGATACCCCTCGAGACAATCTGGAGTAAGTGTCAACACATTTAAGGAGCTGCGGCTAGTTTCAATGTGGTCACTTACAAAGCCATAGGTGACATTGACTACATGAAACAGTATCGTGATTTCGAAAACGACCCGGTCCGCTTTCCCTACGACGAAGGAGCCAACTTCCTAGCCCGACTGCATGAAAACAAGCAGCACTACGTTCCTATCATCGATGCCGCAGTATATGCGCCAAATCCGGAGAACTCATCCGATGGCTATCCACCATTTGATAGAGGGGTCGCTCAGGACGCATTCATCCTAAATCCCGATGGGTCGCTTTACATCGGTGAGGTCTGGCCCGGCTATACAGGTAAGTTTGAAGCTGGATACCAAGAATACAAGCTAAGTATAGCTCAGTTTTTCCTGACTGGATTGGTGCCGTCTTCAACGGAACTGGCGCCAATCGGTGGTGGACGTCTGAAATCGCCGAGTATTACAGTAAGATCAAATTTGACGGTATCTGGATCGACATGTCAGAAGTCTCGTCCTTCTGTGTGGGAAGTTGCGGCAGCAAGGACCGGCCATTGAACCCGATCCATGCACCGTTCTCACTGCCGGGAGAACCCGAAAATGTAGATTTTACCCATCCCGAAGGCCTCAACCTGAAGAGTGCGACTGAGGCAGCAGCAGCCTCTTCAACCGCCAGCTCGGCCGCCGCATCAATTGCGGGGACAGCAGAGCCCACTTCTCCGACTTCGTATCTCCGCACGACGCCCACTCCAGGGGTGAGGAACGTCAACTATCCTCCTTACACGATCAATAACTGGCACGGAGATCTGGCTGTCAAAGCCGTCAGTCCCAATGCGACCCATCATGGCGGTATTCTCGAGTATGACGTTCATAACCTCTACGGACACCAGATTCTGAACGCCACGTATCACGCACTGCTCAATCTCTTCCCAACAAAACGGCCTTTCATCATCGGGCGATCGCAGTTCGCCGGGTCTGGCAAGTGGGCTGGCCACTGGGGGTAGGTGGACGATCCAATCCATTCGTCTGAGGCACGGTTTGCTGACGCTTTAACAGGGGCGATAACTACTCGCTCTGGGCTTTCATGTACTTCTCCATTCCGCAAGCGCTGTCCTACTCGCTCTTCGGCATCCCCATGTTCGGGGTCGACACGTGCGGCTTCGCCGAGAACGCGGACCTCGAGCTGTGCTCGCGCTGGATGCAGCTCTCCGCGTTCTTCCCCTTCTACCGGAACCACAACGTGCAGGGGGCGACGAGCCAGGAGCCGTACGTCTGGCCGGCCGTGGCGGACGCCGCGAGGGCCGCCATGCGGATCCGCTATGCGCTGCTTCCGTACCTGTACACGACGTTCTACCTGAGCCACTCGACGGGGTCCGCCACGATGCGCGCCCTGGCCTGGGAGTTCCCGGACGAGCCGTGGCTCGCGAGTGCCGATCGGCAGTTCCTCCTCGGCGGCGCGATCCTCATCACGCCTTGCCTGGTACAGGGCGCCGCGACAGTCGACGGCGTCTTTCCCGGCGTCGGCTCCGGCACCGTGTGGTATGACTGGTACAACCAGACGGCGATCTCGAGCGTCGCCGTCGGCCAGAACGTCACGATTGACGCACCGCTGGGCCATATCCCCGTCTACGTGCGGGGCGGAAACGCCATCCCGATGCAGGAGCCGGGGTTGACGACCGCCGACGTCAGGGCGAGTCCGTGGAGCTTGTTAGTGGCGCTCGATAGGAATGGCAAGGCGTCTGGCGGCCTCTACCTCGATGATGGCGAGAGTCTCGTGCCGGATGCTACTACATGGGTCGATGTAGGTCTTTTCGATTCTCTCAACGCGAAGAGACGTTGCTGACTAGCGATTATAGTTTACCGCGGCTCACGGGTCGCTTAAAGCGACGCCGCAGGGCGAGTTCGTGGATACGAATTCACTCGGTAATGTGACTGTCATGGGGATCAAGAGCGATGTGACGACTGTGAAGTTCAACGGCATCGCCCTCAAAGACAGCCATTGGGAGTTTGACGATTCGAAACATTTGCTGAAGGTCCGGGGCTTGGATATGTCGACGGCTACTGGTGCTTGGCGGACTGAATGGGTTTTGAGTTGGTCGTGAGTCTTGCGTAGTCGAGAGATTACCTGGGATTACTACTCCATGGCGAGGACAGTTGGTTCGTGGCACTTGGCTACAGGGGCATTTTATGAGTGAACCGGAACGTATTCATTTCACCACAATGGACATCGCCGGTGTTGAACCCTAGGTGCCGGCACATTGTCATCCCAGACCTTCCTAAACACCATCCAAGTGCTATGGTTGGTTACCTACACATTAAAACCGCATGTATCCACGGTTAGTAGTATTCTCTTGCTTCACGCTTTCCATCGCAGCGTAGGAGGATATTAGGATCGGGCAGGGGCGCACCTGGGATAAGCTGCCGCCCATCGCATGGCTCTAAGCAGAAGATCTCGTTTTCCCGAGTCATGGCAATGGTTAAAATAATTGTAAAGGTTGCTTATCCTATATGGGGTGATATCCTCAGAGGAGTTACAACGCGATACGGCTGCTTTCTGTGAACTATTCTAACTAACAGAGTGATCATATGTACCGAATTTGCCCCTGAAAAGCATGCAAGCCATATTTGACTCTTTCTTTGAATGTTAAATGAAGGAAGGATATCATGAGTTATGTTGGCGTGATTCTCTTTCCTGTCATCCGCGTGGCTGCCGGGTTACATTTGGAGTCATCCAAACGTGGTCCTGTACCTCACATTGGCTGGAATGTCCAAGGCTGTCAATGAGGCTACCATGGCAGAAAGCGCACTCATTAAACGATTAACCTAACATTATGGGATTCCTCTATTATTTCATTAGCTGGGAACTCTGGCTGCATAGGACGGAGTGCTGGACATTTCAATGTTGGACGGCTTATATTAGTGTATGAGGTATAAAGGGGAGGAGGCACCCGGGAGCTTGCTACAGATGGTATTGCATAAACGGGGCTGCCTATCAAACGTGCCTCAAACAATTTATTCAGCTCTTATTCAGCTGACAACGTACGTCATATTTAGGTAGCAAACGTGATCACCAGCTAAATATATACCCGGCAACCCAGATTACTCCTGAGGGCCACCTCGGGTTGCTGATCGCGCTGCAGTTATCATTCAACCATTGTGGGACCAGTTTCGGCAAACCGTTGCCCGACCATAAGCCAGTGTGCCATCAGTTCGAGCTGCATACCATGGCACCGGCAATGGCCGCCGTCCTCTCGACGCCTGAGCTCCTGGAGGGGATATTCCTCCAATGCGACATCCGGAGTATTCTCACTTCGGCCCAGCGGGTCTGCAGGCAATGGCACGAGATCATCATCTCGTCGCCGGCCGTGCAGACGCACCTGTACTTCCGGCCGGGGCCACCGCCGTTGTCGTCACAGGGCCCGACGCTCAACCCGCTGCTCTCGGAGGTCTTTGCGCCCTTCTTCGCACCCTTCGTGATTAACGCGTCCGAGGGCTTCTGGGACCGCACTGAGATCGAGTCCCTGCCGCTGGCGCGGAACCCGGGGCCGTTCATGCGGGCGGACGCCAGCTGGCGGTCAATGCACGTGCAGCAGCCGCCGCTGCGGGCGCTCGGCGTCGTGACGCCGTCGGAGAACGTGTCCCTCGTGCACGAGGGGGAGGTCCGCATGGGGGAGCTGTACGACCACGTGGTACGGATCCTGACGCGCCCGGGGCAGGGCTGGCGGATCCTGTGGAGGGAGAGGCGCACCCTCGAGGACCACAGGACGCTGCTGGAGGATTTCAACGCCGACTGCACCAGGGAGATCCTGCGGGAGGTCGATGTGGTCCTGGTCCGCAGCCCGGGCCCTTTCCGTTCCACCACGGTACTTGCCTCCGACAGGGAGTTCATGGCGAGATTCACCCATCCCACCGCGCTCAAGTTGAGGCTCCTGAATGTGACGCCTCCAAAACGAATCAGGGGAAGGATGTCCCGTCGCGAACAGCGGGAGTTATAGTCCACGTAATAGGATACCCTCCAGGCGAAGGCATTGTGTAGCAGTCTTACCCTCGGCCCCCCTCCCTATATCAGCATATCGTCGACAAGCGCGGTTATGAGAGACCAGGAAGGCGGATTAGATTAACCTACTAGGGTATACTCACAAGGGGGAGGTGAAAGCTCACGTGGGGCTTAAGGTGCCATGGCAATTATCGGCTCCGCCTGTCTCTGCCAGACGATGGGGACACATTCAAGCCATTCAATGTAGCTCATTATGAGACCCTGACATCACACACTGGAGCATTTGCAACCGAAGAAGTAATTAGTATCAGGTTTGACCTCCAAAAGGTCCTGGCTAAAAGAGAGAGGGTGGAGATGCCTCCATCAATACATGGAAAAACAGCTGTAACTGAGAGAAGGCGATACCGGAGGTGGCTAGTCCCATATAGTGTCAGAACTATTGGGGCTAAAACCGAGCTATATGGGCCTATCCTTAGCTAGGTCCGACACTCATGGACGTTGTATTACGGCGAGAATTGGGCATCTCGGAGTTTAACCTAATGACAGGAGTACTAGCTTTAAAACAACGATCTTCGAGTCGAGTTTCTTGAGGCCCTTTGGTAACTAGAATCCTAATAGTCTAGCACGAATTCTGCGATTCATTGAACAGAGAATTCATTCCGTTTATCAAGGTACGTGTGAAGTCATACATCATAACACATAGCACAACAGTCAAAGTCCGCACAAGAGAATTAGATCGTTATTTCCCGTCCGCTAGAACCGTCTCGTCGACGAACACAGAATTGCCTCAACCACCCTACGTGTGACCAATGAGACCCTCCTGAGGGGCGTTGTCGGGGTTGATATCCGTGCCGGCGAAGCCCAGCGCCTCGTTCCAGGCGTTGGCGGTTGTCTCGTCCTTGGGGCCGGTGGAGAGCTCGGCCTGGGCGGCCTCGCAGGCCTGGACGGCGTCGTCGGCGGCGCCGCAGACATTGACCAGCTGGTCGCAGATGCGGTTGAAGATGATGGCCGGGTTCAGCGCCTCCTGCTGGCCCTGGTTGACGACGGGGTCGATGGCCTGGAAGGTGAACTCGCCGGGCGCGCGGCCGTTGAGCGACTCCTCGAACTTCACCGTCGGGACGCAGGTGCCGAAGTCGAGGCCGAGCGACGACGCCTCAAACCCAAGGAAGGTTCCCGTGACGGGGTCGCTGACCGCTCCAGTGCCCTCAGCGATCTGTTGAGATGGGGTTAGTGAATTGTTCTCCACAGACTTTCTCCGATGGGGATGTTGCCGGGCAACTTACAGCTCCGTTCCCGGCGTTGTCGTTGTTGCCGTTGTTGTTGTTGTTGTCGTCATTGTTGCCATTGTTGTTGTTGTTGTCGGCTTGTCCATCATTATTGGCATTGCCGTTTCCGGCATTACCACCGGCTGCAGGAGGAGCACCACATTGAACTGGTGTACCAGCATTGCCGTTGTTTCCGTTGTTTCCGTTGTTCCCGTTATTGCCGTTGTTTCCATTGTTGCCGTTATTGCCATTATCGTTAGCGTTGCCGTTGCCGTTGTTGTTGCCGTTGCCGTTGTTGTTGCCGTTGCCGTTGTTGCCGTTGTTGGCTCCACCATTTCCAGCATTGTCTCCGTTGTTGGCGCCAGCACCGGCGTCGGCCGCGGCACCATTTACGGTAAAGTTGGACTAGAGATACCGTGTTAGTAAGTATTGCTCGGATGCCCATCGTTCGAGATATTGTAACCCTGAATAACCCTCCAAAAAGAGGAGAGGCTGCGTCAAGCGCACAAAAACATACAACACCAGGGATTCGCTGGTCGTCACCGACCCAACTACTGATCTGGCCCTACGCGGTTTATCCAGGGGAGAGCGGACGGGATCCCGAGTTTTCCGACGTGGTATGGTCGTATGTGATAGTGATGCCGCTTGTGGCTCGTTATGAAGCCGCCTTCACGATGTCTTCATGAAAGGCCATGATCCACAAGCACTGATCTAGGGGGGATACGGGTAAACAGAAAGCACTTACGAAGCCTTGAGCAATCATGACCTCGGCGACACTGAGGCCATTTGCGTCGAATGGGGTCTGGAGAGAAAGCTCCGAGTTGGCATTCTCGACATCCGAGCCGACAACGGCGGGGTCGACCAAGGGCACGACACCCCTCAGTTCCTCAGTCGCAGGCAGGCTGGCGTCGCCGCAGATGTTGGGCACGTTGGTGGCGAAGGGATTGAAGTTTTGCTCTGCAGCCACGAGCTCCCGGGCAGCGGCAATGACCTGGGGGTCGTTACCGAGGGTGGCGACGATGTCATCGGCGAGGGAAAGCTTGCCGCAGGGATCGGCGGCGCCGAGCAGGACACCCGGCACGGCACCGGACAGAGTCGCGGCCTCGCCCGGGTTGCCGAAGTCGCCGAGCGCCTGGATCGCGGCGACGGGGACCTGTTCCTGGCCGAATCTGGCTTCGGCCACTGCCAGAATGGCGGAGATAAGAGTAGCCTTGGTATACATGATAAATGGCTGTTGAGGTTGACGGGACTATGTCTGCGACGAGAGAAGTAGTTGAAGCGGATCTAGGGAAAATAACGACTGAAGACCGACCGAGCGGTTATAGATTAAAGAAGGACGAGAGAATGGAAAAAACAAAAAGATTACAGAACTAGCTGTAAGAACGGAAGTAGAAGGTGAGGCTGAAGCTGGATGCGTGAAAGGATCAGAGCTCATGGAGGTTTCTTCGGGGAGCCAGATATATATATACCAGAGCTGACAGCGTCGAAAAGGGACGGGACGCCAAACGCTCGGCGGATCTGGCACCGAGACCAGGTCTTTGGCGAACCGTTAGTGCAGATCACATCGTGTTCTAGCACAGTGATCTGATGCTTGCACGAAACACCTCGTTTGCTTAGCCATAGATATCGCAATGTGACGCGGTTCATCCCATGTCCAAAAGCTGGACCTATCTCGAAAACGGAATCATGGCATCGCCGGATTGTACCGAGCCAAGGGCGTCAACGCGTCTCATCTGGGGGGAGGAAGCAGGAGTCAGGAGTGCGTTGCTGCTTCAGGGCACCCCTAGGCAAGCACCAACGCTGACGATTCGGGGATTTAGTCTCCCAGATAAGTAAGCTCCTGTCAGCCAAGAAAACCGTATTCTCGACCGCCCGGGTCTAGAGCCCGGGGGTGGGGGGAACATGGGCCTTTGGAAAATTAAGGTCAGTCTCCATCGAGACCCGTACGGATCCGATGGCAGATTGTCGATGCCTTTGACTATCTGATCAACTTCGGGCCTTGGCGATTAAGATCAACACTCAACTATACCGCAACCCCTACCTAGTGGCTTGATATAAGCCTCAAGCTTTATATCTCCTACATATTCAATACATTCTCATTTTCCCGTCAAACCTGTCATCTGAGCGGGCTTCCGTAGGCCCTGTCTATGTTACGAGCAAAAGATGCATGTACGAAGTAACCTGGTTCGGATCAGTTCTAGCCGGAGCTCCTGGAGCCGCTAACGCACGTGGGCGCCATTGCTCTACCCACCAACCAGCTCTGCTGTAGGCGCCCCGCCTTGAGCAACCCCGGCGCTAGAGCCGCTAGCAGCAGCTTGGTACCCCCTGTTCAGGGCCCTGAAACGTGTTACGCAGGGCTTCTCCGAGACACCTTCGCAACTCACTACTGTTTGATCTGTCCGCAACCCTTCTTGGTTATTAAGCGAGTTATAGAGCGAAGGCCGTCCTCAGACTTCGAAGCTGCGTTACCCATCTGCTTAATGCCGTCAGCGCCTCGTGAGACGCCATGCCGTCGTATGCATCGCTTGAAGTGTCAGGGTAGCCTCAATTATCAGAGGACGCCGCCGGAACTCTGCTGACGTTAGTATGGGCTACTTAGTGGTGGCAGACTCGCCATAACGGCTTCCGACCCGACGGCACAGCGTTTCGGCTTGCGATACACGAATTTTCATTTTTCTGGCCGGGTTGCGGTTGATCTGAGAAGCTTTGTGCTAATTATCCTGCCAATTGCAATGGGATTATCGCATTCACCATGGGGATGTGATCGAAGATTTACAGCGGACTTCGGCAGGTGGTTTTGTCTAATATTAACGAGGTGCTCCCGTCGACCTACCAGTGCACATCAACGCTCGCTAGCAGGCCATAAGCCGGCTCCAGTTGTCACTACCGTCGTCCCTGTTGGCGAGGAACGAGTGATATTTCAGGCCGAACCATTTCCATTAACAAGGCGATCTTAAGATGATCTTGTCTCGTCTTTTTAATCTGCTCGGTAGAAACAGCAGAAACTTGGCAGAATAAGGGTACCAACTATAACCGCAACCAACGTTTCCCATTATGGATAAGTATCCCCCTGTTTGATGTTGTCCGATCTCAGCTGAGCTCTTGAAGAAACGTTTCCCATCGATCACCTCACATTTAGGGATTGTCCTTAAGAATCGATGTTAGCCCATTTGTTATTTGGGCCTAAAGGCGTGGTAGATGTCGGGGTCCTACAGTACTGTCCTCCTTAGCTAGCCTTTTCCGCACAAATGCTATGACACTGCAAGCAAGTCATTACCGGGGCTTTGAATGAAAAAAATGAACACGATCCCCTCTTTTAAAATGGCGTACTAACGAAATCTGTCAAGAAGATCCAAAAGGCTTATTCACCGTCCACCCGCCACAAGAGTTGAATCTCAAGCGTCCTCTTCGCGGGCTTTTTAGTTGGTAGATAACCGACATCTCTTGCGACTCTATGAAGGAAGCTGGTCAAGGCGCATGGAGTTGCTGTCTGGTTTCTTCTGGTAACCCACATCGTACTTTCAAAGGCAGTGAGTGGTATTAGGAACATCCCGAGGCTCCTTACCGAGGACAATGAGTAGCCTCATTAGAAAGCGTTCTCTGTCTCATAGTTGGACTATTGAGATACCGGTAGGCTCTTAGGTTCCATCCCACCAATGGGATTTTTATAATACCTCGCATTCTGCTGGAGCACTTGGTCTTTTGTCCTCAACGGCTTTGGAAGACGGCAGAATGAAGTTGAAGAGGTCAGAAAAGCCTTCGCAGCGAGCTAATTTACTCCGTGAATGCCCACACCTCCGTTGTCTGGGATCGCATAGAAAATATATTCCTTTTGGCGCTTACATCCGTTAACGTGATGTTCTAGATTCGTGACGGCTGAGGGGATGGTTGAGATCTGGCATGTAGCTACGTAAGTCCAGAAAGGTAGAATATGGCGATTTCATGCAGGCCATATTTTGATGCACCACATCGGATTCTTTTGGAATAAAATATCGCCGTGTCGGGGGGAGGGCCCCGTAGTGTTACGGTATTGGGGGACTGCATTATATTTTCGGGGCAGGTGGAGACACCGACCGGGCATGTTTGGGTTTCGGCCAACATTGCGGCCCCACAGGACACAATGAAACCCCATCTCGTCCGCCCTCTCAAAACCACTATCTACCTTCGCATCGCATCAGCGATAGCATATCCATTTTAGCCCCACAAACACAACCTCTCTCCCTTCTCACTTATTTCCTCCGTCTCTCCTTCAGGAACGGACTCCCCACAGAACCCCACCATGGCGTCATCCGAGGAGACCTTACTATTCCCACCGTCCCTCATCTCGGCCGAGGTCGCCGGATCCCTGCCGGCGGGCTTCGTCATCCGGCCGCTGTCGCGCGACGACCACGCCCGGGGCTTCTACGATGTGCTCAGCGTGCTGACGTGGGTGGGGGACCCGGCGCCGAGCGAGGCCGAGTTCCGGGCGCGGTTCGACGAGATGTCCGCCGCCGCGGGCACGTACTACTTCGTGGTAATCGAACATGCAGGGCGGATAGTCGGCACGGGGGTGCTGGTTGTGGAGAGGAAGTTGTGAGTCCCTCTTTTCTTTTCCTCAGACTCGCCTTTTGTCGTCTCCTCTGTGTCGAGCCTAGAGTTGGAGTTTTCGAGAGTTAGTCCGCCCATCCGCATGCTCTCACACACACAATATAGCATCCACAAACACGGCAACGTCGGGCACGTCGAGGAGATCGCAATCGCGAAGGAGCACCAGGGCAAGGGGCTGGGGCTCGCGATGATGCGGGCGCTGGGCTCGGTCGCCGCGGGCACGAGGTGCTACAAGACGATCCTCAACTGCGGCCCGCGCAACGAGCCCTTCTACGCCCGGTGCGGGTACCGGAATTCCGGCATTGAGATGTCGCGATACCTCGAGGAGGAGGCGGCGGATCCCTACCGTCGTGGCTGACGTTGAGGTTGAAACGGAGAGTGTATCTGTGTAGAAGGACAGGCTAGAGACGGGACTGGGTTGCTTGTTGGAAGGCCGGTAGAAATCTATGATGTAAATGTCTTACGTATGAGTTTTCTCACCCAAAACGGAAACCGTCTGAGTAAGTTGATATGGTTTATGGGGGGGTATAAGAGCAAGGGTCAATGCGCTTTGAGGATTGACTTATGTATCCTTACGACTCGATCTCCGTTCTGCTCTGGCTTAGTAGTGTCTGGCGATTACCAGTTTGAGAAGGTCAGGCATCAATAATATCCTTAGTTGGGAGCCTCGAACATCGAACCGCACGGTGTTCATTGCCTTGTTTACAAGTTACCTCTGACTTGGCCTATCACGCTGTAACCTGTACCATCCGCAGGAGCCGTTTCCATGCACCCGGGATATGGCTGCATCGCTAGGCTTCTGGCGATGCGGGGGACTGCACATCCTTCCATCGGAGATGCATTGGCCTAGCCGTATCTCTGCATACAGGGTGGATTTACTAGCGAATAAGAAGAGCGTACCTGACACACGTCGCACGTGCTCTGAGAAACACGATGATGTCAGGCCACATGTTAGAAACGAATTGTTGGACAATTGGTTTTCAATTGTTTTCCTCCTCTACCCCAAAAATGTAGCTAGGAATGCTACTGTACCTGACAGCGTGAAACAGCAGTGGTAACCCTCCCTGAAATTCGCAGATATATCGATAAGCCTCGCGGCGATGATGTATGATGACGGCTTGATCCCATGTCCTGTCCCAGTTTATCCCGTCGCGTATCCCTTATCCCATCCCAAGCGCAATAACCTATTTTCTCTAATTATCTAACCCTGATATCATGTATGCTAGAAGCCTGCCTTCTCTAACTCCAGGAACCTAGAAAACATCCAACCGAAGAACGTCGAAAGCAAGTTGAGATACAGCAGCGCGCCATCGCTGAACGCTTTCAGCGAGAGCTGCGGTGGCTGCTACTCCTGGGGACGTGGTAGCTCGCGCTGGGGGCACCCGGGTCGTACCCCCGCGCGCCGTGGGGCTGCAGGACGGTGACGCCTCCCCGGTGGCTGTAGCTGGAGTGGGCATTCCCGGCGTTGCTGTCCCTGTACTGGCCCGCCGTGTAAGGTGACGAGCCGCGGGAGGAGTCCGTGGTGCTGCCGGTCCGGGCCGACGATGAGGAAGTACTGCCCCTGGTGGAGGACGACATGCTGCTGGTGGTGGAGATGGCGGAGGTGTAGTAGGAGGAGCGGTTGTCGACAATGACGGTGTATCTCGAAGACGATGACTTGGAAGAGCTGAATGCTCTGGAGCTCATGTCTTGATGGTTGTGCAGAGGATTGGGTGGATCAGTCCTGTCTGATCTGGGTTCAAGGGTTGTATGTGTTGGTGTAGTCTTGAATTGATGTGGATTGACTGGGATTTGGATTGTGGCGGAGATGGGAAGGGAGCTGGGAAGTAGGCATGAGCTACTAGTAGGTTTATATACCTATTTCACAGGAGCAATGGAGTGAGCATATAGCGCCCAAGCGGAGAAGATACGGTCGACAAACACATAGTGTACGACAGCACATGGACGCGATATGAGCAATGCCCCAGGCAGACAACTTGGGCTTGTCCTCAGACATAGAGGCCTACATGGAAAACAAACGCATTCACCGAAGAATACCAAGATGACTCACGCACGACATTGAGTATGAGCCCCAGGAAGACAAAATAAAATGGCGAAAGATATGAGGCAGAAATTAGGCACTCGCTGCGGTTTGGCCGGGTTACTGTCCAGATGACCGGGGGAGTGGGTCCTGTGCCGGCGGCGTGGGCTCGGCAGGCACCGCCATGCTAGGGATACGAGACCAATAGTTACAGGCAATTGAGAGGATTTAAAAGGAGCAAAAAGAAAAGAGCGGAAAAGGAAATAGCAGTTGTAATTAGACAATTGCAAAGGAGTGGCAGTGAAAGCCAAGCAACGGTCCCTTGTCTGGAGGCTAAGCAAGGCGTTTGGTGGACCACTTGAGTTTTTACAGATATGACACCCACGAGGTGGCGAGCGATTGGGGACCCCCTGTTCGTTGCAAAATCGCGAGACCTGCTTACATGCCCCTGGAGTAAGGTGACTGGCAGCAACGCCTGAGGCTAAGGATTGGGGTCGGCTCTAAGCGTGAGGGTGCTGAAGCGCTAATTGACAAACGAGAGAGCGAGGTCGAGGACAAAATAATTGACACACCCCCACACCGCTTTAGAGCAGCTTATTCCCGCTGCAACTGTTTGCAAAGATTGTAGAGAATCAACCAAAATGCTTAAAAAGAAGTTATTAATATCGCGAATTTGTTTATTTATTGACATTTTAGGTAATGCATATATTGGAGTTGGCAGTTATAAAATGACTTATCCATTGATATCATTTTGCCGATGTTTAACTGGGTTGGAGTGAGGGGTGACAAGTATTTTGGATACTATTCCCCAATCGGGCTGTGGCTGGCCTCATTCCCAAACTGACGGTTCGCAATTGAGGCATACTTAGACCAGACTAGGCCTCGGTTGACATCCTCTCCTGAAGAAAAAAGGAATCAGTGCTAGTGGTTTGGTTGGTGCCTGATGGGTCAGGTGGTCGTCAATGAATGTGTCACACTGTGCTCTTATGTTCAGGCCCCAAACTTCCAAAATATATGATAAATCAATACCAACGTTAATGCATTATATTTTGATATCGTTTTCATGCATAGGACAAGGCTTTATTCAAACATTACATTAGCATTCTCCGTAAACGTTCAGACTAAGGCAGAATATTCGTGTTATGTGGGTGGATTGAAGGTGCGTCATAAATTCTGACCACCCCCTATGGCCTTGCTTGGGATACAATATTGCTTCGGTGAACCGTTCAAGACTTTAGGCACCTCGTAGATAGATAGATACCTTAGTATTAGTAAGTAGAAAAAAGCCTAACATTGCAGCAGATTGACTTAACTAAGGGAAGCGCAGGGTTTGAATGCCTAGCATCGCTTGGCTCATGAACATCCACGAGCTTTGGCTTTCCTTTTCATTTTTAGAAACACCAGAAGTGCAAAGTCTCTGGGTGGGAATTTCTATGGCGCATGCGGTTCCGTGGTGGCACTCATCTCTGTAGGTGGTGTTTTACGGTTCCCCGCAAATGGTGCATACAACTAGGTATGTGCGTATCTGGACCACTAGTAGGCCTATGCAAGCAGGCTGCAAGGGCAGCAGGTCAGTTTGTCAGGGGCCGGACCCGACAAGCTGGGAATGGCTGAATATGAATTGACTACTTATCATTGGACACTCCCTCCTCGTCAGCATCTGCTTTGGGTTTTAATGAAGTTCTATGCTCCCTTTTCCACTTTGTTGCAATTTCATTCTCAGTCTCGCACCCCCCTCCCCGCCCCCCCAAAAAAACTACCCTGAATGGGAGTGATGCTCTTGACGGGATTGGCTATTCTCAATCTGCTTTCAGCTGTAGCGAACACTCGTTCACATGCCAAACGGGTAAGTCTCCCCCAGCGCCAACGGCTCTTTCGGCTGTGCCGTCTCAAAAGCATGGACAGCACTGGTCCTGTCAAACCACACAAACGCGTCATACTGCTTCTGTAGGGTAGTTTCCATATAATGACTATAGAATTCCGTCTTGGGTCTATAGATGACACCGATGAATCGCTGAAGCTTTGGTTCCAGCTTGAGGCCGCGGGTATTCAGCAGGAATGAGGGGATGCCCGTAGCGTGGAACATTCCCTCGTAACTGTCGGGTCTCGAAGGACGTACATTCATGATTTCCATGGGCTCGTCCCAACTGTCAGCGGCAGCTACCGTTCCGGTATGTGTTCCGCATCCGATTATGGAGACCTCGTCGCCGAAATTCTCGCGACATAACTGCCCTAGGTTCAGCTCACCACGTCTGGTTCCCATACTGGACCCCCGCGCATCGCCTACGTGGGAATTGTGCGCCCAGACCACGGCCTTCGAGCCCGGCCGAAGCTTAAGCAGACGGGATAATACGGTGAACATATGCTCGTCGCGCAAGTTCCACGAGGTGTGGTCCGCGTAGAACATTGAGCGGTAGTACCTTTCCGAGTCACGGACGACGCGTGCGTTCATCTCGGCGTCCACAAAAGACTCGCCGTCTTCGTGATGCGAAGCCAGCTCCATTCTATTGGCGAGGAGCTCCTTAAGCATCTGAACAACACCTTTCTCGCACTTTGATGAGTTTGAGTAGAACGCGGATCGACCATATTCTTGCGGGTCGTGCAGCCAAGGTTCGAGGCATCCATATCGCTTCTTTGCAACTTTTGCGAGATCCGGATCCGACTAGACCAAACATGTGAGTCGAAGTACATAGACGCTGCCGGCCAAGAGCAGGCACATACCCGTTCGAGATACTCAATCACGGCTTTTACCGAGGCACCCATGCTGTATAGGTCGAGTCCGTTGAAGGAGGTCCGCTGATTTGGAGACAGCTTCGCATTGCGCTCCCTAAGCCAATCCACGAACTCCTGTACCTCGGTATTCCGCCACATCCACCGTGGGAAGTGGTCAAATACACGGATCGGTACACGTTTGTCCTTTCGCGGATGCTGACGGACATACCGGTCAATGGTTCGCGCATCTGGCCAGTCGGCTTCGATGGCCACGATATTGAAGCCGTGCTCTTGGATGAGGCGCTTGGTTATGGCTGCACGGGCACGATAGAACTCGGAGGTGCCGTGGCTGTATAAGTGGTCAATACCACCGTCCCTGGCAGACTCGCGTAGCATCTAAGCATCAGACTCAGCCTTACCTGCCATCTCCGATGAGAACGATCCGCGAAGCGCCAAATGAGTCGAAGTGGGCGCCGAACGAGCTACTCTCGATTGGTGGCAGCTCGGTTACTGCCCCTTTGAGCACGTCTGGTAATTTCTGTGCCATCTTCTTGCCAAGGCCAGACAGCATATGAGATATCAGACGAGGATGCTTGTCGATACTATACTGCTAAACAATTTACAAGAGAAACCATAGGCGTATTGAGATTAACCATTTGATGAATACTTCTAGGGAGGCGATAGGATTTTAATAGCAGTTCATACTGCCAGTGTTGCTGTCGCGGTTTGATGATGTTGAACTCTTTTCGGATTTGATTCATATTTTACATCATATTACGTCATTCTCATCAAAGGCCTACCTCATAGAAACTGAGCGAAGTGCCCCAGCACAGCTCATCCTCATGATATATTTACGGTCTCGACGAAATAAAAGAACAATCCTATCTGCCGATTCCCTATGCATGCTGATGAGTGCCATGGTATGGTTCGCGCATTTTGAGTACAGTAGAGAGCTCATGTAAGTCTCGGAGCACCTAACCACGTATTGTGGGGCTGACTTGCTGCAGAACAGGACCCCTACTATCCACTCCCCAGGTATTTCCGTGATAGAGATAGACGAGGCACCTGTACATGTGGGTGTGTACATAGAGCATGAAGGATAAGACGAAAGACTCCGAATTGGGAGCTGCTGAAGAGACGTGAACCATGTTTGCGTGGCATTCAGGCCGTGATAGCACCAACCATAGCCACTGTCACGGGGAATAAATGTGCACAGCATCTCCCAATCCGTCCCCGGTCTGGCTTACTCGGACAGTTGCGATCTGCCTTGCTGTCAACCTTCCGGCGTCGTCTGGGCGAGGGACAAGAAAGGGACCCGTCTTCTCTCGAGATATGGATTGATGAGGCATGTCCCAGCTGCGTACATGTACGTGGCCGTAGATATCTAGTGGCTGAGTGACGTAGTTCTTCACTCTGCCCGCACACAGGGCTCTTCGGAGACGCCGAAGAATTCACAAAAATCTATCCTTGCTGGTAGCTTTTGCGCTATCGAGATCAGTCAAGACGACGTAGGACTTTGGGGGCAGGACTGTCATTTGAAAGGGCAAGATAGTCTCAGCCTTGCTTACATTGTTACCCTGTTTGTGGGTTGTACAAGGTAAAGTGACAGCTGAAAGCAGACCAGCACAGGGGTTACTATGCCACGGTTCCTGATAAGATAAGACATTTAAAGCTGGGCCCCGCTTCCTACCACACGCGGGCCTGGATTTTGGTGGCCTCCGTCAACCCCTTTACTTTTAGATCCTGATTTGAATATGTATCAACGTAATTCTTTTATAATATTCGCAGTTATCTATTAAATAGCGTGATACTCTGGCGTTATGGCCCTTTGTAAGGACTTGGCACGGACCCACATGTGGTAGGATCCAGCTCTCCATGTGGGCCTTAGCCTGGAAGGCCACTATTATCATGTTCTCAATTCGGGAATAGCGGAGTTTTACATCACCAGCGTCTACTGTAGTTGTCTCGTTCCGGTCCAGCGCCTAGGGACCAACCATCCGCTTTCCCCTTCGACAATGATGTAGTGAAAGAGGGGCCACGTTTCCATTGTTTGATCTCAGCGATTTCGACGATTTCAATTGACCTGGTCTTTATTGCTTTTCCTAAAGTACGACCACTTCCCCATAGACAAGAAAAACCTACAGTAGTATCTGTCAGCAAACCGATTCACACCCTACCGACCGAAAAATGCGTAACTTCTTCCTCCCCCTGACCCTCGTGGCGTCCGCCGCCGTCGGTTCCCTCGCTGCGGACCTGAAGATCGACGTGACCCAAGAGGTCGAGTGCGACCGGAAGACGAAGAGCGGTGACGGTATCAAGGTGCACTACCGCGGCACGCTCGCCGAGAACGGTAACAAGTTCGATGCCAGTAGGTTGTCCGAGGACCGGCTGCTGCTGCCCTGCCGAATTCGCCACTAACCACGGGCTCTTTGTAGGCTACGATAGAGGAACGCCCTTCGGGTTCAAGTTGGGAAGCGGTCAAGTTATCAAGGGGTTTGTGGACCTTGCAGCTGCTCGGTTCGGAACTCAGTTGCGCTGATATTAGCTTTGCATAGCTGGGACCAGGGACTTCTAGACATGTGTATCGGCGAGAAGAGGTAGGTCGATTTTATATCGCAGCAGATAATACGGAGCGATATACTGATTGCCTTCTCTAGGACCCTGACGGTCCCTCCCGAGTACGGCTACGGTCAACGGCAGGTCGGGCCCATCCCGGCTGGATCGACCCTCGGTACGTAGCTCCCTCTAACCCATACTCACCGCGGCGTTCGAGATGCATTTTGTTTCTAACATATTCCTCCCCTAAGTCTTCGAGACGGAGCTTATGGGCATCGACGGAGTCCCGCAGCCCGAGTCCATCATTACCAAGGCGAGCTCGGCGGCCGGTTCCGTGGCTAGCGGCGCCTCCGAGACGGCCAGTGAAGCTTCCGAGACGGCTACGGCGAAGGTTGCCGAGAAGATCGTCGAGGCGGCCGAGGAAGCAGCTGAGGTTATTGGCACTATGCTTGCCGATACCGACGACGTCCAGGAGCACAACGAGCTATAAGCTTGCCTCCGCTGCATCGCTCTCGACCGCGTTGACAAATGTTGAGGCCTGTGTCTAGACCATGCATTACCCTTTTACGCAGACGCACACAAGAGGCCTCGCCGCCTTATTGGTACGGCAGTCTCCCTTACACTTCCATAGTCGATGGGGATAACAGGATGGAAATTCAACGAGCCAACTGGCAATACTGAGCATAGCGTATGCCTTACAGCCTCTCTAGATTGGCTATAACACTGATAGAATCGAATGCAATTGATAACATCACAAAGCTGCGTCTCTTGCTCCAATACATGATGAGAAACTTACTAGGTACAGAACCCGCGGTCGAGGGGAAGCTCAGATAGATATATGTCACAGGGCAATGGTTCGGTGACAGACGCCTGCGATGCAGTGCGTATTTGTCCTGGTGGATCTTACCCCCATTTAATAATGTCTAAATCGTCTATTCCGGAGTTATACCTGCATGGGTTCGATATGGCTCTTTTATGTTCGGGCTCCCAACCGCGGAACATAATCGTGTTGTATCTACAGCTGATTGCTAGTTATTTCTAGGCTTAAAGCGGATCTACCCCTTATCCAATACGGCAGCATATCCGTTTGCTCGTAAGACAAAGACGCGGTCTTAAAGGGAAGGGAAGACTACAGTTCTTTACAGATGCGATAAGGTTTATGTCAGGAGGTACTTGCACGCATCAGGGACATCTCTCCAGTTTTGTGGAAGCTAAATCAAAGTGGGACAGGGGCATCTTCGCACTGGATGATACCTTGAGGCTAAGAACTTTTCTTTTGGCAAAGACAAACAAAATCAAGGGACTACCTAGCATCTTCATACCTACTTACTTACCTAAACCTACTTACCTAGTTATACGCAACCGCAAAAGCAAGAGCTTCCAATCTTCAATGAGAATATCGTAAAGTAACATCGTCCGTCATGTTTCCCTGGCTACCGAGTTAGGCTGGCCACGGTTTACTTTGACCACGCCACGCCGACGCGTACTCCTTGGCCGTGATGTTCGATCCGCCTCGTTTTTAGAGAAGATCAGCCCTTTTCTTCCGCCGCTCAATTTTATCACCATTCACTATGCGTACTTCATCTTCGTCTCGCTGGCTACTTCCCTCGGGTTCTGGAGTTCCTCGAACCCGAGTCGGCATCTCGTACGTCGATAGCCTCTTTCTCGTTATCTCTGCTATGACCCAGGCCGGCCTGAACGTACGTCTGCGTAATTCTAAGCCTAGACGGTCAGCTATGTGGGTTTTGATAACGGCTAACGCCGGGGCCCTCAGACCGTCAATCTCAGCCAGATGACCACATTGCAGCAGGTCATGCTATGGCTGTTGATTATAATCGGGAGCTCCGTTTGGGTGTCTATCTGGACCATCCTGGTTCGCGAGCACGCTTTCGAGCGCCGATTCCAGGAAATCATGCGCAGGAAGAATGAGAGACGCCTGGAACATCGTGACAGTCACTTAACCTTTCACTGGCACAGCGTCTTCGGAGTCTGGAGATGAGCCAGACACGTCCGACCACCAGTGATTCTGCTTCCGTTCGAGAACTAGGAGCATTCGCCCCCAACAGTACAGGCAGCAATTTGCGCATTTCGCGCCCGGTTGACGGAAGGCCGGTTGCAGCTAAAGTTGCTTCAACTCCGCAGGACCCCTCCAACGGCAACGGTAAGAAAGCGAGCACTACATCCCGGTCCGGCACTAACGATTCAGCCTCCCTGGCTATGACAGACCATATTGTATTCGCCGAGGATTCCCATGAAAAAGCTACATCTACGTCGATGGCCTCTAAGGATGCTGCCATTCAGAGACAGGTGCAGGGCACAAATCACCATGAGCACAAGAGCCAACCTCATAGCTACCTGCCACGTGACAAAGTTGGGCGCAATGCCCAGTTCCACAGCTTTATGAGCGAGGAACATGAGAGGCTTGGCGGTACCGAATACCGGGCCCTCAAGCTTTTGTCGGTCCTGGTCCTGTTATACTCTTTTCTATGGCAGTTTCTTGGGTGCATCGCGCTGGGCGTCTGGATTGCCAACAGCCAGCCAGGCCCGGCGGAACGGCATTTTCAACGGCGTATCAGCTTTCAACAACAGTGGCATGTCAGTCTTGGAGCGAACATAGTCTCATACGGAAGCTCCTATTTTGTTCTGGTCATCATGGGAGCAATGACCCTTGCGGGGAACACTGCCTATCCGATATTCCTACGCCCTGATACTGTGGTTCGGTATGAAGATTTTTGAGGCTGGCCACTTACGAGGACCAGCTAGTCGAATGGAAGAGGACGCTCGAGCACATCCTCAAATACCCTCGCCGCGTTTACACGAATCTCTTTCCGGCCCGGCAAACATGGTGGCATTCATGCTTTTTGTCCTGAACGGCACCGATTGGATTGCTTTTGAAGTGCTCAACCTTGGCAGCGCTTTTCTGGGACAGACTTCACTCGGCACCAGTGTCATCGACGGTCTATTCCAGGCTCTCGGTACGTACCATTTTTGTATCTGACAATGCTTGACTAAGCTGGCACTCCCAATTTAGCCGTCAGGTCTAGAGGGTTTTATGTGGTACTCATCCCGACCATGTTCATCGGGATGCAGGTGCTCTATGCCATCATGATGTACGTTTCGGTTTACGCGGTGGTAGTCGCGATGCGGCACTCGAATGTTTACAAAGAGAGGTCGCTCGGTATTTACGTAGACGATGGCTATGAGCCTGAACTCCCTCTACATCGCCGCATTTCGAACCGCTCGACTGCCAGCAGACGCCAAGAAGTCGGAAATACCCTCCGGCATACCCTGACCGCATGGCTCCGGGTGGGTGCTGTCCCGTCATCCGGCAAGGACCCAACGGAGAGCCGGGTAAACTTCCTCAGCCACCAGATCCGGAGCCAGCTCTCGCATGACCTCTGGTGGTTGGTTCTGGTGGTCCTCCTTATCTGTATCATCGAGACGAAGCTATGGACGACCTGATCCACCACTCCGTCTTCAACGTCGTGTTCGAGGTGGTCTCCGCTTATGGCTGCGACGGTATTACTGTCGGAGTGCCCTATGACGCCTTCAGCTTCAGCGGGAGTTGGTATCCGGGCAGCAAGCTACTGCTATGCCTAGTCATGTTGCGAGGGAGACATCGCGGCCTGCCTGTCGCTCTCAATCGCGCCGTGAGATTACCCGGAGACGATATATACGACGAAGAGGAAGACCATCACATCCGCAGGTCTATGTCGATGACCAGGAGGAGACCTAGTTTGTGATAGCTGACATCATGTATAACCCCAATTCTGTATAATCCTAATACTCTATGATACTAACGTCGTATGATCTGTTACTCTGTTGATCTTTCCCGGTGCATTGGTCCTGTTGTGTGCGGACGCGCCACCGAATATAAATTCTCCGTCAGCGAAAGTACTTTACGGCCTAGTATCATGCTTCTAGCTGTTGGTAAAACGAAACCTAGGCTTCGTGATAAAACGGGCGGATACCATGTTCCCAGGTGCCGAGACCGGAAAACATTGGCTGTACTCTTTCGAAGTCAATTAACCTCAAGATGAATCCTAAAACTCTGGAACATTGGCCCCGGTCCTTCCAACTTCGCGCCCAACCCGACGCTTAAGCGCACCGGAGCTGGCCCATCATCTCTCCAGTTGGTCTACCATGGCAGTGACACCAGCCACGCTATCACCGCCTACAGGAACCATCTGAACTCGGGGACTTTCGGGCCATCCCTCAGCTTCATCGTCGGTACGTCCTTGGCGGTGAGATTGACGCCCTGCACTCTGTTGCGCCTCTTGTTATCCCACATCATATATAAACCCAGACACCCAGCCATCGTGCACCCAGTGGCGCCGAAGACAGCCGTCACGATGAGAGCCGGCGCGTACTTGGGCGCATCCTCGAGCCGGAAGACGTTACTCGCCACCAATCCCATGAGATTCGCCAGAGGTACGCCGACCGAAGTCAGGGTGATTCTTTCACCCTCATGAGCTATATTGTTGTTGTACCACTGTAAAGATCGGGATATGTTAGCGGGAATTTCCCCCTAGGAATTCGACGTCCGCTCCAGGGGGGTTTGGGTATCACTTACCGTGCTGAGCAGGACGGACGGAGCGGAAGTTCCCCAGCACATCATGAAGGTCGCGAAGTAGGCGACGCGGAGCTGCGCCTGCACGTCTGTGATGGCCGCGTAGATGATGAAGCCGATGAACGTGAACGCGAAGCCGAGACAGATGAAGGGAAACCGAACGCGCATGAAATCGGAGGTGAACCCGAGGATCAGTAACATGACAGCGCCCTGCCAATACGATTTTAGTATTCGAGGCCGAGGTCGGGAGCTAGAAATGCGGTCTGGATCCGTCTTACCGTGATGTTAGGTGCTACGGTGTACAGGTTTGTCTTGACATATTCGTAACCCAGGCCATGGACGATCTGGGGCAGGAAGAGCGACACACCCTGCAACGGCACACCGAGACAGATCTCGATGCCGAGGAAGGCGTACGTCGTGGGCCTCCTGAAGATCTTCAGCGAGTCCTTAAGGCTGAACTTCTCATTGACGACAGAGGAGCTGTCGACCTGGATGCGGTGGTACGCGAGGGCCTTCTCGTCGTCGTTGAGGAAGCGCGCCTCGGCCGCGCTGTGGGGCAGGTACCAGAAGGCGAAGATGGCGAAGATGATGGTGCAGGAGCCCTCAATGATGAAGAGCCAGCGCCACACGAAGTCGACGCGGTCGGACTGGATCTGGAAGACGCCAAACGCGAGCAGGCCGCTAAAGGCGTTGGCAATGTTGCTGGCGGCGTAGAAAACGGCGAGGCGGCGCGCGAGCTCGCCGCGCCGGTAGAAGGTCGTCTGGTAGTAGATGACGAGCGGGAAGAAGGCGCTCTCGGCGATGCCAAGGAACCAGCGCAGCGCAAAGACGCCGCCGAACGTGTGCGTCGCCGCCACCAGTAGCGTGCATGTCCCGAAGCTGAACATCAGGATCGGCAACACGCGCGCTGGGCCGTACTTCTTGCCCAGCATCGACACGGGCGGCGCGAACAGCACGAACGGGATGAAGAAGATTCCCACGATCAGGTTGTACTGGCCCTCCTTGAAGCCCAAGTCTGCGGGATCCGACACAAGCTGTTGTTAGCTGGGGAGCCCGAAGCGCTCGCACGTATCAAATCAATGCTTTTGGCGTACCCTCATCGAGACCTGCCGTCTGCGCGTTGCCCAGGTTGCCCTTGTCCAGCGCGTTGAATAGATACTAGTAGACCGTAGAGTCAGCACATCGGGATAGCACCGCGGAGATATCAACATGTCTTCCACCGTCTTTCACTGAGGGGTCTTTACCATGACTGCGAGAACCGGCAACAACCTCAAGTCGAACTTCCGGGTTAGCGCCCGCTCGGCGGCCTTGTCAACCACGTACGGCGTCTCGTCGCTGATGAGATCGTTGCTGCCGCTCTCAATGACCTTACCGTCGGTGAGAGAGCTCTTGCGAAGCGAGTCTCCATCCCCAGAACCCTTCCCATCATCCGCGGGGTTAATATTGGCGGTCATGATTGCCCGCACTCTGCCCTTGATCCTGAGGTTGAATATCTCTGGTCACGAGGGTAGGAGAACTTTTTTCAAAGTCAGAAGGAAAGAGTTGCAGTCGGGGAACCCTGCGGGATATACTACATAGTTATGGGGTTACGCAACCGACGATCGATCGCCCCCCGGTGCAGGCGGCCGCAGCATGCCTGTACAGTATATCAGATTGTCACGTTTCATGCAGCGGCCGTTATCGAGATACGCAAGTGACACCCCGTCGCACCGTCACCGTACAACAGTTGCCCGGCCTCCAATCCATCGATTATCAAGGCATTTGAGTCAACGGCGGCCGAAATAAGCCTAGCCCTCCTGATAAGCGCGACAGGGGATTGCTTGCAGAAGGGCCGCGCCTAGGCCAGAGCAGGAAGTTCTGAGGACACGAGCGGGTCCGGGGCTCCCGACCGCCGGATAACCCTTTTGAAGCAAGCGCGAGCGCAGACAAGCGGAATGGCTCGAATTGGCCCTGGCAGCCCCCCGTCTTTGCCCAGCCGCCGAGCAGGGGTTCTCTCTCCAATGGAACGTTAATCAATTAACCCGTAGGGGATGGAGAGATGCCGTCGACCAAAGGAGCCGCCTTCGTGGCCTTTCCCCGGCTTTCACTCGCCCTTGATATACGGCCCGGCGACCTGTCAATTGGCGAGTCCCATCCGTATCGCTGGGTGCTATGGGAGGGAGAGGAAATACTAAGGATGTATATTCAATTCAATCCTTCGATGCGGTCCAACTACATCAATATCTCCTAGTAGCCTATCCGCCTGTGTAGTTCTCAAACGGTAGTCATCATGGTGCGCTAAACAGCGGTGCCGGCCGAGACCAAGACTATCGTAGCCCAACAGCCGTCTCCCGGCTCGGCTCGGTAGAGGTCAGCGCAGTCCCCGACACGGCCTGAGTACCAGCTGTGTCATCAACGACTTAGGGCCTATCATGACGGTCAATGGGACGGTCTATTTCGACACAGAAGTGGCTTTTGACTCCCATACGCCGGCTCTTGGAACCGACAGACGGATTTAGGAGCAAAGGTCGGTTAGGAGTGTTAGAATAGGGGTAATGACGCCCCGCAGGACTTGGGTATATATAGGCGTGTAGACCCCCAAGTCTCCAGGCTTGATGCTCAGTATGGAATCCAGCGGGTATTCAACTCATCGATTTAGCAAGGCGGTCATGTGCTCGACGATGTGAGGTACAGGTAGGCAACGTAAGCGAACCATGTAACCCTGGTCTGGGAAAAGGAGAATACGCGGGAGTGGACAAAACCCCCTATTATTGTTGGAGCGGTTCCATAAGAGGTAATCCGACTCCGTGGTGGTACGCTACGTGTCTCGTACCTAGGCTGGATGTACGATAATAAGACGTCTGGCCGTCGGGGCAAATTTGTTTGACGTCGCTGATTGGGTGGCAAAATATCACGCCCGTGCATAAAGCTGTGGGAGAGGCTTACGAGCTGCCACTATGGCGTTAGTGAATTTAAAAGAACAGCTAGTAATATGAATAGAACATGGCATTTTTAATACTTTTCTGTTCTACAGATTCATATAAACAAATGTCATATTTGATATCATATTAAGTTTTAGCTTGTATACTTTGTTATGATTTATAGCTTCATGCTTACGTCGGTATAAATATATTGCTTAAGACGGAAGGTGGTGAAATATGACACGTCTACAATGTCTAAGCCTACGTAGGAAAATCAGGTTCCGTAAAATACACCACCTCAAGCTGCCTTTGTGCGTATAAGTGATGGCCGGAAGAACTGTGGCCATTGGGGTGCCTGGGGCAACGGAAAGAGACCTACACACCAGGGTGTTCCTAGGAACAGTATTTGAGGCACAATAGGAGGTTAATTCATCAAAATAAGCCTTGGGTTGGGAATGCATTGCTGACGCAGTGCGTATATATCTCAAGTGGAAGGGAGACGTATTTTTAGTTCCATGTCTAGTATGGCCAGACGTTAGGGTACTGGGTTTCTGGTTCTCGGATCGAGCCAGTGATGGGCGATGTAAATTTTTCGTCCGTTTATAACCCAAAATCTTGCCCTACGATTCCCTGATTTATTTTTTAATGTAGTCCTGCATCTTTTGCGATATTGTTTTCTGCCTTACGCAATGACTTTGGTAGCTTTTGGTGACCTTCCCTCATACACCGCCCTGTAATGACACGGCGCAGACATACAGACCTTTGTCCCGATTCCCGATTGCGATCCCCAAACTCACATTGCCCCCGACGACCCGAGACGAGGATCCTTGCTGTGAACCTACGGCCGGAAAGAGCCTTTAGTTGGGGGGCCCTCTGGCGAAGATAATAGGGACACGCGCTGGGCATTGGCGGATGGTGAAATAAGCGACTTGTTGGAGACGCTGAAGAACACTTCAGTTGACGGAAGAGCCATGACGATAGGAGAGGTCAGGAAGAAACTCATGTCCTGGCACCGTCGCTTATACCACCCAAAAGACTGAGATGGCGCTTTCCCTCACCACCGTAGTTCCTGACATGGTAGTATCTTAACACACTTATATAGTGAATTAAATCATAGCCAGCAGTGGTGTATTTCCCTACGGGCCGAAGTTAACACCTTTCTGATTAAGCAATCGACGGTGGGTTTAAGCGCCCGAAGGGTATTAGCACTCCTGGATAGCAAAGACGTGAAAGGCCATATAATTATGGGGCCGTCCGTTCATCACGGTCGATTAATATATACGTGGGCTAAGACGATTCGCCTCAGCTATGGTCAAATAGCTGTCATGTCCGCCTTGGCAATACGATGGATCTTCCATTTCTGTAGTTGAAAAATAGTCACGTAGGCAGTCATTATCCCAAGGACCAGTGGCAGGTAATTTCCAGAACATATCATCCAAAGAACAACTTTTTCTGCCTCGGATCCACGGACCCGGAAGGCAAGGCGGAACTCGACGGCCGCCCCTTCTTCCTTCTATCCCCCGCAATCTTCGGCCTCTTCGCCTCCGGCGTTTCGGGCCTCGGAGCCGGACTATGCGTCGACTCTCTCTGTACGGTATCGCGGATCGCCTGCCTGGAGAGGCACAGATCGATGTGGTCGTTGAAGAGACGCTCGTCCGTCGGCTGGGGGCGGCTGCAGATCGGACAGTCCCACCAGTCGTCTTCTTGCTCCGGGGACGATCTCTTCGGATTCGGGACGATTTCCTTGCCGTGGGAACGGCGACTATCGCCCTCCCTTGACCTGCCATCGGCAACCTGCGACCCGAGGACATCCTTGCCATCTCCTGTTTCATCTCCAGTTGAGGTAGTTATCGGCCCTGTTTCGGATTCGTCCCCATCAAGGGCTTCGCTGGCCTTGCGTTTGCTGCTCGAATCCGTAGACTCGTCTGAAGATTCCGTCCTCAGGGGCCTAAGCCCAAAGAAGGCGCGAGTATCGGGCTTCTTAGTACTCACTAGATGCGTGCAACGGAGGCCCATCAGCCGTAGCTTTATACCCGGGATCTCTTGTTGCAATTTGTTTAGTATGGGTAGTGAGTAGTTGAACAAGTCGTCTGCCAGATATATGGCTCTGGGCGTCACAACCTGTCTGGTGAAGACTTCGTAGGTGTGCAATTTGACCTTGAGCACAAGAGTTCGTCCCTTGCATTCGGCTCGCCGCATGTCCTTCTCCAGCTCCTCGGCCGTCGAGCGTAGCTTTTCCTTCAGCTGGACAGGGTCCGACATATCTCGGAAAGTGCTCTCGGTTCCGACGCTCTTTCGTTCGTACTCCTCAGCGGGCTGGATATCGGTCCGTCCAAGCCCAAGGTAACATTGGATCAGAAACTCAAACGCCTTCTCACCGAATAGCTGGCGTAACAGATGACGGTGGGTGTAGATATCACCACAAGTCTTGACACCTATTTCTTGTAGCTCCCGCTCTAGAACCCGGCCTACTCCGTTAACCTTTCTCGTAGGCAAGTCCCTCATGAAGGCCATGATTACTTGCCGGTCGCTCGGTAGTATGTATTGGCCGTTAGGTTTGTTCATATTGGAGCAAATCTTAGCTAGCTTTGCGTTGGCCGCCATACCAGCGGACACGGTAATTTTGGTCTTCTCATGAATCTCGTCGCGCATCTGTTGAACTGCATTCTCGGGCGACAGCCCGTGCTCCCTGCAGTATTCAGTAATATTAAGGTAGGCCTCATCAATACTGGCGCTTTCGAATCGCGGGTCGTAGTCGGCGAGGATCTCCCGTACCTCTTGGGCCTTGGCCGTGTACTTGTCGAAGTTGAGCGGGATAAGCAGCAACTCGGGACACAACTTCTTGGCGACGAATCCAGCCATCCCACTTCGACAGCCATATTTCCGAGCCACATAATTGCAGGTGGTCAGAACGCCCCCTCCAACTGCAAAGGGGACATCTTTCAGTTCCGGCCGGTCGAGTTGCTCGACAGCGGCATAGAAGGCGTCGCAGTCGATATGGACGATATGCTGTGTTAGGTCTCGGGAGGCGTCTAGCTGGACGATGAGCTGGTCAGCAGCCCGGAGTTCGCGACTGAGATCGAGCTTCTCGAGACGACGCTTCTTCTCGAGGATCTGGTTGATCTTTTGCGTGAGGATCTTGTCTTTTTCCTCTTCGCGGTTGAAGAATTTGGAACCTTTCGAAGCATTGTATATGATTTCGGAGACCTACAATCACGCGAGAATATGAGACCATGCATAGGATCGAAGGGTAACATCATGAACAGCAATCATCTACCTTGGTTTGGTCGACCGAATCTTGACCGGCTTTGGTCAGTGATGGTCCTAGAAGGGAATATTTGAGCGTGTCATGTTCCTGCTTGGCGTTGGCTGTGGCTTCATTATAGGCATCTTCCTCAATTGGTGGCGGGCCGGGATCTTCTTCGGTCATGATTATGGACTGAAGACAGGGGGCTCTCAGCGACTCTGAGCTGAGCGTTTATACAACCAGCGCGAAGCCCTCAAGTGCATGATGGGAGTATCAACTTTTAACGATCGCGTCTGACAATGCGGGGAGGATGTTGAAGGTCTTGGCGCGTCTTCTCTGGGTTTCCTGAAAGTGGATGTTTATTATAAATCGCGAGACCACGTGATCAACGACGGTAAAAGGTTGTAGATAACCCCACCTATTGCATAGAGCAGTCTAATTGATTATCTCCGTTAGAGGCATCGCTAATGCAAGAATATCCGCGACGAGAACCCGCACTGCATCAACTTATGCTGTGACTTTATTACCTAAGTACATATGGGCTTTCTCAGGAAAGGAGGATCTCTGTTCCATTCCTTGGGATTGTTTATTCTGGATTTGAGTGATAGATCGCAAGCTGCTATATACTATCCATCCTATCTCATCAAGGTCGCCCACGCAAATTGATCAGCGCCAAACTGGAGGTCCATGGGACCTTCACATTTGCTTGAGGCCGCTGGCTTGCCTCGTCTCGTTCCTTCTCTTTTACCGGCTCTCCCGTCGCATCCGGTGGGCTGCCGTTTCCATCCACCTGCTCTTCTTGTTCTTCCGTAGCCACCTCGTCGGCATATGACTTCTCATTAAGGATACGGTCGACTGATTCCTCAAGCAATACACCCATAAAAACTTTATTTTCTCTATCTTCCTTGACCATCTGGGCCACGATTTCTTTCTCTCTCTTGTCCAACTCTTCGCGCTGCCGCTTGATCTCCTCGAGTCCGGCCGTAGCCGTGATCTCGAGCGCGTTCTTGTTCAATTTCATAGTCTCCATCTTGTCATCTAGCTCGTGGCATATCTCCTCCAATTTGATAGCACGTATGTTATCCCCCAGCGTGGTCGCAAGCGTGACCGCCGACTTGCAGAGATCCCTTATGCCCCGAGCCGTATTGGGAAGCCTGTGCACGGCGCTGTGTCTCAGTTTGTTCGCCGCAAAGAGAATCTGCTCAAGCGGAGTGTCTCCTAGATCGATAAAGGCTTCCTTCGGGATCCCGGCCGCGTTCCTCGCTAGAACCCGTGTACTCTTCGTCAGTTCAATCGAGCTTGCGCATTCCCACCCCTCCTGCTCGAGGGTGGATGGGAGCCATTTCTGGAGAAACTCGAAACAGCTCTCCTCTAGCAACCGCTGGGCCTTATATGGAAGAGGTGCTGGGCCTTATATGGAATGAATATGGGGTAAAGCGAAGGAAGAACCGCTGGTTCTGTCGGATTCGACGCCCCGGCTGTATCTGCAATCTGTGTCACCATTGAATTACTTGTTAATCCATGGCCTAGTGACTGACCATGTGACTCGGCCTCGTTCCCATTCACCACCGTGGCCTCCCCGGCTTCGCCATCCGTATCTGCCTCTGCCTCTTCTACACTTGCTATCTCGTTGATCGCCTCGGCCGCAGACCGGGCGGCATCGATCTCGGACGCCTCGCGTTGTATTTCCTGATTGGGCGACGAGTGAAACAGCTCCGGGAATTCGATCTTGGCTCTGAGCTCCGACTCGAATATTCTGCGCTCTAGGAGGTCGCGCACGGCCTCGATCGTTTTCTCTTCCCCCAGGTCCTGTATCAAGGACCGTAGCGATGCCTTGTGCTGCTCGACCACTTTGCGCACCTTCTTGAGCTGCCGGATGTGTGCCTTATCGCCGGTGAAGACACCACGGCATGCTAAGTAGACTCGTCGCTTGTCAACAGGCTGTTGCGCCATGCTCGGATTGTTTGAGTTTTGTAGAGTTTCATCAGTTTTGAAGGGCGGTACAGTTCTTTATACCAATCCAAGTCTGCTTGGGCCACTATGCACGTTGGTCTAGCGTTACATTTCTTGGTTGGCCCCCTGCGCCGCGTTGGTCACAATGATAGCCAATAATCAGCCGAAGAAGCGCATAACTTGATACATCATATCGCCGATGAAGACACATCGGCAAGCTAGGCAGACACCCAGTTATCAACTGGCTCCCACACGATGTTCGGATGTCTTAGTCTTGTAAGAGGTTTCCTGGTTTTTGAAGGATGGCACCCACAGTCCCCTGTATAAGTAGGTCAGCTGAAGAAGTAACTTAAGCGACATAGAGTAATGGTCTGATTTATTAGTTTATATTCTCTCGCTATCTTAAGTGGCCACTGGAGCTTAGCATGGGGGGTGGTGAGCTAGCCAGTAATGAGTAATAGAATAGTTGAGCGTCTATCTGACATCCAACCTTGACGCTCTTGATCGCCACAGAAGGTGAGTCAAAGCACACCCCGGCAGCCATCTGGGAATCAGCAGCCCCCGTGCACGCGACCCCGGTAAAACGCCGCCGGGGTGCACCGCCCTCCCTGCCACTGCACGGCGTGCACGTCCTGCGCGGGCAGCCCGAACTCCGGCGGTGGATACTGCAGGCACGCCGAAGAGGCCAGGTTGGCCGACGAGTAGTAGGCCGGCTGCAACTAGCACCCGGAAGCCGCCGTCCAGACTCTGAGCTGGCCGTTGGCGCACGCGTCACTGTAGTTGTTTGGTTCTCATGTTAGAAAGGGTGCACTTCTGTGTGGTCTGGTTGATCGAGAAGGAAGAAAGACTGAGAGGAAAGGACGGGGGATATATGAGTTGAGTTGGTTCTAACGTACAATACGTGAGCCGGGTTTCCGGCGGACACCGGCGAAGCGAGAGCCGATGATGCTGGTTGTGAACTGCATGTTGGGATAGCACTCTCGGATGTCTATCGGCCTATCGGCCGGTGGGGGTCGAGGAGTCGAAAGCGGGATCAAGGTCAGATGGGGGACGTTGGAGGCTCTTGTATGTAGCGGACCAACAAGCATTAGCGCCGGCGACTCTTTTATGTCCTCGGGGTGCCAATTATGCACAGCAACGACAGGAGTGCTTGAGACGATAACTTGAACCGGAAGTATACCCCATAAAACGTCAAATCGTATAATAGGATTTGCCAGTTGGCACCATCTTTATAAAACACTGATCACACCTGTTATTGCTGTGCATAACTGGCCACCCGAGGGCATACTTACCGGTACCGTAAGGCTACAACTCATAATCCAAGCTATAAGCTAGAATACGATACCAACTCACACCGAATGATCTTTCAACTGCAACCACGTTGTAGTCTAGCCTTTATAGACGCTCACGTTAGTCGCCCTGATACCTCATGTTAATTCATCTTTACCCGATCCGGCAGGAAAGGTGAGTTAGCAGTGCTGTTAACTGCCGTTGACGACGTTAGGCTTGATTTCTAACAGTGCTAGTGAGGTTTCCGCCGTTGGCTCAGCTTGATTGCTCGAGGCGAGTCTAACTGTGGACGCCATTTACATCGAGAGCCTTGGCAGCTAGAGCTGTGGCCATACCGTGCGCCAATAACCAGTCAACGAAACGGCATATACCGTCGCAGCGAACGAGATATCTCTAAGGACTTTGGAGTTATTGCTCTATGTGTCTGCTCATCTTCTGCTAATCTAGATTGAGAGGGCCTCAAGCTGAAAATGTCTTCTCTAGCTTCCTGCTACTTACATTTGATCCGTTAGTCACGACGCAGCCTTCAAGGCCCGATTCCAGCGCGCCTTGGGGCTCGTATCCAGGACAGCAACGCTCATGTTCGGCAGGTCGAACTTGAAAACGCCATTGCGTCCGGACTTGACAGTCCTCTTGGTCGTCTTGACGACGTTGGTCCTGGTAAACGGGTTGTTGACGCCATACGGGTTCTCGGGCCCCGTCAGGACCGTCAGCTCCGCCGAAGTGCCCGGCTCGACGCCCTCGAAGGTTAGCCTCACGGGCACGTCCGCGCCGTCCGTCGAGTTGTACACGGTCCCCTTGAAGATGTAGCCGCCCGTCTGGTCGCTCTTGCCCGTTACGTAGTAAAGCGGGCCGAAGTCAGCGGTCGCGGGGAGCGTCTCCGTGAAGATATGCGCGGCGAAGAGCTAGGCGGGTCTATCAGTATCACGCTATTAAATAGAACTAAGTGGCAGGCGTCCAGCCCCACCGGATCGGCCTTGGTACTTACCTCCCAGACGTACCAACTCGTCGACCTCGTGGTCTGAGCTGGATCGGCGGAATGCTGGATCATGGTGACTGCCCACTGCCATCGGTTGATATTCCGTAGAATAGGGGCCTAGACGTTCTGGTCTCAGTATTAATGCATGGCTGAAAGGGCAATCAGCACCTACGTAGGCTGTGCCGATGATCCTGTCCTGGTTGCGCTCATAACTGACCAACCCCACGGCTTCGGCAACGGCTCCTCCCCACCAGGGGAACGGCATCAAACCACCGTCCCAGCTGGTGCCGCCGTTCGGGTGCGTAGCAGCTACCTCACCAATGATATGCGGTGTTGCTATATTATCAAACCGGCTGAATTGGGACACGATGGTGTCTGGCTCGGCATAGAGATGGTAGTCCCCTGCTCCAGGTTCTGTCATATGCTGGGGTTAGTATAGCTGCATGACGAAACACTCAGGGATCTCTAGGACACATTCGGATTGTCCAGCGTAGGTTGTAATATATCGGATGTCTGCCAAGTAAGAGAAGGGTCCCAAGAGCTCACCTGGAATGTCATAGCCGTCAAAATAAGAGCCGGAGGATATGACTTGAATATCGGGGTACGCGGCGTTGATCGCCTCGAGGAACATCGGGAATCGGTACTCCCTATACGTGTTCCATCCCTGTGAACCGCCGGCAAGCCAGTCCTCGTTGCCGATCTCGACGAACTTAAGCTTGAAGGGCTCCGGGTGGCCGAGCTCGGCGCGCACCGCACCCCACTTCGAGTCCGGTGGCCCGCGGATGAATTCGATCTGGTCGAGGGCGTCGTCGATGAAGGGCTGCAGCTCATCTTTGGGAGTGATATCGCCGTTTAAGGCCAGGCCGGCGAAGACGCCCACCACTATAGAGACTCGTCAGTATTAAACTTTTGTAGATGACTCTCGTGATTTGAAGGGAGCCTGACGTACCTAGTTCCATGCCAAGGTCCTCCGAGAATAAGAGATACTCCATGAGTCCCAGACCGTGGGTTTGCGGATAGCTCCACACGCCCGAGAAGCCCGGACGGTCCTTTAGGGGACCGAGGGAGTCTTTCCAATCCCACCAAGAGGTGTTCGACAAGCCCTCCAACATGTTACCGCCTGGGATTCTGAAGAGCGTCTTAAATGTCTTGGTTAGCTGGGGCTCAAGAGAACTCTGCGCCAATTACGGAAACGTACTGGATGCAGTTGTTCCAATGCCTCTACAATGTCAATACGCATGCCGTTCTTGCGCCCTTTGTACGTCGGGGGGAACAAGCTGATCAGGTTGAAGTCCAAGGAACCGTCCGCCGCCCCCTAGAACCTGTTAGAGATAGCTGGGCCTTCTTGACTGGAGATAGGATGTGAACTTACGGCTGCATCGAAAGTGATAGCAAAGGTGTTATTCGTGTTCGGGGCGTCCTTCTCGGGAACCAACTCAACGGCATGCTCAGTCCATTCGTCTGGGCTGGACTTAGACTCGATCTTCACGCTCCCGAAGGTCTCGCCCGTGATGTCCGACTGCAGCGAAGCGGTGAACTCTCCCTCGTAGGCCCCCCTGACCCAGAAGGACCCAGTGTACTTCTGGACCTTGACGTCCATACCCCAGTATCCCGCGTTGGAGAAGCCGACCTGGCCGGCCGTTTGGTTCGTGGCGACATGCAGCGACGTCTTGAGGGCCTCGGACAGCGGCACGTCGAGGTCCCTCAGCGAGAGCTGGGCCCCGTTGACGGCGGACCAGCCGTCCAGCGTCGAGGGATAGTGCTCGCTGCTCTGGAACGCCCGGTTGCGGATGAGCTCGGCGTAGAGGCCGCCGTCGCCCGAGTTGTTGATATCCTTGAGATGTTAGCAGGTGTGTGTTGCGAAGCTTCCGAAATCTGCAGTGGATTCGGAGTTGGCGTTGGCATTGTAGCTAGGTATACTTACCTCGTGGAGGAACCCATACTGGTGACCGTTCGTCGCGTTGCCGCCCTTTGCACTCACGCTAATCTTCACGGGAGGAGAGGCGGAAGAGAGGGCGAAGAAGCCGGCCAGCACGACCAAATTGAGATATACCATTGCTTCTGAGTCTTCTATCCACTACCCACACTGGCAACGTACCAGGAGACGAGATGCTCCTACCATCTCTGACAACGCAGCGACCAGACGGCTTTATATAACAGCTACCGACACCTGAGCTCCAGCCACGGTGTACGTAAATCTGGGCGATCACGATGGAAATGCAGGGGTGGGTTCTCCATGCGACGGGCCAAACGGGCACGTCATGACGAGCACCGGGATCTCAGTTATATGCGAGCCTATCGCGTGCGACCTGCGCTACCAAGAGGACTGGGGACCACAGGCACAAGTTTCGTGATACGTCCGCCTATATAAGTAAGCTGCCCGGTTTCCCAGCCCTAATGCTCGGGGGCAGAACCACCGAGGGGGGCAATAGCCGGCCGGCATTGAAACGGCTGGCCCCGCGCAGGCCCGTCCCCTCACTGGTGGAATGAAGCCGTCCCCAAGCCTGGGGTAGTGGGGTTGCAGGGTTGGGGTGCACGGCTACTTAGGTAACAACTCCACCTCGACTGCTTGGTTCAAGGTTGTAATAATACCGATAGTAACGTCAGGTAAGAGGAAGCTACACTTCGTATCGCTGTCGGAATCTAGGGAGTACCGATCAGATGGTTCCTCGCATGAAAGCAGGAGAGAAAAAGTGGCACAGGCCCTGCCCAACTCCGCCATAGTCCTGAGGTCATATAGACACCCCACGATATGTACAGCTTCTTGTTCGAAGCAGTGACCATGTGTTGCGACTTGTGAGGTAAGATTCCAACTCAGACCGAAGAACCCGGATGACTAGCCTGTCTCTGTAAGACTGTATGATGCCGGCATGCTGCTATTTAGAACCTTGATGCGTGGTCTTAGAACGTTGTACTATCACTTGCTTAAGCAACATGTCATCCTCAATTTCCGCCTTTGATGGTGGCGAGCTTTTCGCGGTGCTGTATAACACCACTCAACCGAAATCTTTAAGGTCTATTAGATATTGCACTTCTATATTTTCGTCCAGAGGCTTGGGAGGAACCGCTTCTGGGCCCGTGGTTACTCCCTGGTGCTACTCTGCTCCACTCCTCGAGCGCAGCTGGGCCGGGCCGGTGATGCTTCGCTGATGAGGTTGTCGCCAGTAGCCCCACCAAAGATTGTACACAACAGGAGCAGCGCATGCTCACTAGGAATTGCACAGCGTACCATTGTTAATCTTTAAGCTCGTTAGCCCTTATTCGCATGCATGTTAGTGATCTTCCACTCTCAACATGTGCATTATCGTAGTCGAGACGTTCGATCCCCGAACTAGCTCGGTGATGACAACTAGCAACAGTTACACCGAGCAAAGGCTTCCAAAAGAGCCATCGGATGGCTATTCCCACATGCACGATCCGAAGACCAGCTTCAATACCATGGTCTATACTGGGGATTGTCATACAGTGGATATATTTTCGTGCTTTGGACATCCGACAAAGACTGCATCATACCCAGCAAAGAAGTGATACCCCTGAAACGCGACAATAGACTCCAATCCGTTACACCTCATCATCATCCGCAATATATCCTCTCGTAACATATGCATGTGCTCAAGCCCCGCCTTCGCGCTTGGCATATTCCTCCTCGATGGCCTCGGCGTACTTCTCATCGGGCGAGCGCGGGTCCTCGTGAAGAACGCCCTCCTTCATGAGCTTCTCGGGCGAGGGGCGATGCGAGATCTTCTCATTAAGAGAATCGGCACGCATATGCTTCTCGAGCTGTAGACACAGACAAATTCTGAGTTAGCCTTTTGAAAACTCTTCCTGAGACACATAGAACAAGAAAAGATAATATATGTGCGCACCTCCCTCTGCTTCTCCTGTAAGCTAGGAGCGGCTGTCGAGTGGGGCAGGATGTTCTCTGAGGACGGCAAGGTTAGTTAAAACAAGGTCGACCGGAAACCATGGATCAAGGGATGGAGATCTGCGTACTGTCAATCAGCTCAGATCGCTCGGGACGATGCTTCAGATGTTCCTCCAAAGAATTCTTGCGCTCTTTTGTCGGTGAGATGGGGGTCTCGTCCACGCTCGACCGGGGAGGCTCGTTGAAAGCATCGCCGGTCACGATGGGTTCCGAAGCCATGTTTAAGTTGAAGTTGACCAATAACGGTGTCAGTCTGGTCTTTTGATTATTCCAACGCTAAGTTGCTGTATCTTTCCCTTCTTATGGTAATTTGTAATGACGTTCGACAGAAGATGGGGTGATATGTTGAGAGAAGAAAGTGTGGCGGGCGGTAATTAATCAGGTGACGTAGAGAATGAGTGCTTTAAGAGCATGAAGCTGAGAGTCCTTGATTGGTTGCGTAACTATCAACAAACAATCCTGTAGGCACATGCATTTAGATCGGCGTCTTGTACCCAATACAACTGCACCACCCTACGCCCAACCCATAGCAAACCCGAGAAGCCCGATTTACTGATGGACCTCGATGAGAACGGCCAAGTGGAGATGTACCTACGACAAACCCGAAGAGGCTCGCTATTGTACCCATATGGACATGTCATCTCTCCGACGTGCAGCTCCAACGTTGGTGGGCGGTCCACCTACAACCCCGCACTAACCCACCAACCAAACCAACCAGAAGCCCTCGAAACGGGAGATGGAGTCGTTGCACCAGTGATGAAGTCGGTTCTAGACCCTTTGCTGCCCGATTGGGTCTTTCAGGCCAGGAACGAGAAATATCTGATCTTCAGGGTATTTGACCTTGAAAATTCTGCAAGACATTCTTCTGACACTGCGGCCCCCCGCCGGCCATAGCCATGGTCGAAGAAACGGGCTTTGAGCATTTTACGCGCTTTAGCGCTGATCAGCGCTAGTTGTTGGTCGAGTGTATGAATGTCCTTGTGATGGCACCTATGGAAGAGCAGTTGACACTAGCACGGGCACTTGCAATTGTGTGCAAGTTATGATGGGCTGTTCTTCTGGGCTCCAATATGGATAGGCGAGGTGGCCCGTGCAGTATGCTTTGCTAAAGCTTAATGCACCAAGAGACGGCACAAAGGTTTTCAACTGTTGTCAACAGCCGAGATATCGGGAGAGTACTCCGACCTCCTCTGACCCGCACCGCCGCCCAGATCCGGATCCCTTCCGGTCCCGCGGATCCACTTCCCCAAAACACCACACCTCATCTGAAGTAGATTGCTTACCTCGCAGCCTGTTATCGCGTATATTGCCAAGGCTACGGGACGGCATCCCATACAGGACCGACCCCTCTACAGCTCTCTCGTCTGGGTTAGACGCCTGATCCTCTGCGCGGAATGTAATGATAACGATCGTCAACTATCGAGCGGGGTAGAAGGCTACGAAGTAATAGCAGCGCGTGTCTTAGGGACTATTGCTACCGAATATCCTCTGCTATTGTTATCGACTCCGATATGAGGAAGCGGGCTACTGCCAAGCAAGCCGTTCTACAGGGGTTATCAACTTTCGACTGCTTGCTCAAGGCGTAGATCCGGGACCATGGCTTCGGGGATCCTTCTCTATGCTAAATCAAGCATACATCCCTGGAATCCAGGCCAATTCATCAATAACAGCTCTCCGAAGGTGAAGTTAGTCATGCTAACAGCAAGCGTGGGTGGATCTCGTCGTGATGAGCGTGACGAGCTAGCTAGCGGGATGGATGATAGTCTAAGACCTGTGTCCAAGGGGCACCTTGCGAGTATAAAAAGGAAAGAGATCTTCATTTGGTGACACATTCTCTCCCCTCATCTTCACCTCATCCTTCTCCTAGGCTTCTCGACTAGAGGGTCAAGTCAGTTCAAGATGGTCCGAATCCTCGCTCCCGCAGTCTTCTTTTTGGTTGCGGCCACCCCGGCCGGCGTTTTGCCACCTCTGGGTCCACAGTGACGAGCACTCCCGCCCAAGTTTGACAAACATGATCTCAACGCTACGTGCTTTTCATGGACCATCTATGGGCCCGCCCTACGGAATCAGGGGCCCCTAAAGATAATATCTGGGTGCAGATCTCCCCAGAAGACCGTGGCCGTCTGGAACCTGCTCCGTGAACTCGAATTTGGCCTGAACCTGACTCACCCGGACAAGGCCGGGATCTACGACAACTACGTGTTCTACATTGACACGGTGCAGATGAACAAGACGGATGTTATCCCCTACATGGACGGATCCGGGCCCAAGCCGGAGTCTTACGCCTGAGCAATCATTTCGAGGGAGAAAGGCGGAGCCCATTTTTCAGGAGTACGTGATCGGGCCGTTGCCTGTGACCTGCATACTACCATCCGGAAGCTCGACTACCCCCTATAATGACGGATTGGGCGATGCTCTCTCGTTCAACGGTCGCTATTAAGACGGGAAGCGTACCGCTGCGTCGGGTCCCCTGCTGGTATTCGTGATGTCCAACATTACCGATATCACGCCCGAGCTTCTCAGAGGCGTTTGGTACGGATCATCAGACGAGAAGTCTACATTGGTCGCAACCACAACTGCGCCGACGTCCTTTGATGGCAGCCAGTCCTACTGAGTGGTTGTTTTCGAGAAGAACGGCACTGCGAACTATCTCCAGATGCTCGACTTCTACGTCATAATGGACGCTACAGGCACGGACACGACGCTGTACAAGCTCAAGGGCATAGTGACCAGCACCCGATTCTTCAGCGCCGCCGACGGGCTCCGTGGCGCCTACGAGGCGGGAGAGCTGAAGGAGGACTACTACCAGCCGGAGGACGACAGCTGGGCGATGGTTAATTACAACCCGGAGATGGGCGTCCGCGAGCTCGAGGGAGAAGTTCGCGCCGCAGAGCCTCGAGGTCGGCGTCAAGCGGTACAAGCTGGACTCGGAGCACAAGTACGTCGAGTACATGGGCTGCTCGTCCTACGTCGCGCACACGCGGCCCCAGGGTGTCATGTTCTACGACATCCGGTTCAAGGGGGAGCCGACCCTGTACGGGCTGTCCATGCAGGAGGCCGCAGCCCAGTACGGCGGTTTCCAGCCGAAGGCCGCGAGGACCCTCTACCCCGACACGTACTATTCGCTGGGTGCGAACCTCTACCAGCTGACCGAGGGCTTCAACTGCCCCTTCAGCTCCACCTTCTGGGATATCCCCATACATGAGGGGAGCAAGACAACGACCAACCCCAGCACCATCTGCATCTTCGAGTCCGACGCCGGGTTCGCCCTCTCTAGGCACCGCGTCAGCGGCGGCCCGAGCGACTACGGGTTCCAGAACTTCTGCGTCGTCAAGGCGTCCCTGCTGACGCTGGGCTCCATCGCCGCCGTCGGCACTACGACTACCTTTTCGACTACGCCTTCCACGTCGACGGCTCGCTCGAGGCCACCGTACAGGCCTCGCGATATTTGCAATCGTCCTTTTACTTCCCGGCCCAGTGGAACTGGGGACCCCGCATCCAGGCGGCCACCCAGGGGTCCCTGCACGACTATGTCGTGACCTTCAAGGCCGACTTCGATATCCTCGACGTCTACAACAGCCTGCAGGTCTCGGAGCTGAAGGCGGTGCCGACCTCGCAGCCGTGGTGACCGGAGCTCGACATCCGCAACATGAAGGAAGGGCAGCGGTTCAACTGGGCAGGCAACAGACAGGCCATGTACTACGTGAACCATGCGAGCGCGACCAACAAGTGGGGCACGAAGCGCGGGTACCGCATAGTGCCGGGCCGGCCCAACGTCCACCTCAGCACGTTGAAGCCACCTTTCTCGCTGCGTAGCTCGGCCTTCGCCAAGTCGCACCTCGGCATGCACCACTTCACGCGCGCCGAAGACGTCCCCGTCACCCTCTACTGCGAGGCCGTCAGCAGCGTCCTCTTCGCGCCCCAGAACTTCTTCGACCATGCCCAGGATAGCGACCTACGTAACAGGCGCTGGATTGTGCCGCACGCGGAGTTGATGGTCGAGGACTTCAGCATCAAGCTGCCCACGTGCAAGGTCGACCCACGTCAGCCGGTCGTTCCGGCTGTGTCAGAGGGGTGATCATTGGTTGTTGTACCTCTGTAGATAGCTTAGTTTTCAAGTTCTAGGACATAGTAACGTAGTATTTAAAACGATCATTTGGTTTCACCAGTTTAACATGTTGATCAATTGCTTTGCTTTGAATACTATGCCCTCAACTGAAACAATAAGACCTAACAGATTAGGTAGAGCGACAGGCCAATTTGATGTCACAAGGGAGCGCTATATTGGAGACGTGACCGAATGCTACAGTTGCTGGGGGATGGGGATAACTGACCTTTCCAAACCCGGGACCTGAATACTATGTTTGCAGGGGTTCTGGTCCAGTCTATAATAAGGTAGATAAGCAGTGTGGGTTTTTCTGCTGCCCGGTGTCTCCATAGCCGCTTAAGCGGCCCTGCGATGATGGCGGAACCGTTTCGAGTGAGCTCTGGGATGAGGGACATCCTGTTTCCATAGAAGAGTCGGGGGTGAGGAAACCCGCCTGAGCAGCGCCCGTATCCAGATGTCCATCCCAAGAGGCAACATGGTCTTGTGCTGAAAACGGAGAGACTAAGCGGATAATTCCAACACCATCAGACTTCTGCGACTTGCGACGTAACGTTACAAGATTTACCTATCATAGCAGGCAATCGCTCGAGGGCGGCCCTAGCACGCCCGTGGACGAGCAAGTCGAGGAGCGCGATATAAGGATTATCAGACCCGCCGGCATTGTACAGAACGCACCGAAGGCGGAGCCGATAAGTACTTGCTGGAGAAGCCTGGGCTCGCTGAACGAGACAGAGGGCAGCCTCTTCATGGAGCGGTCCTTAGCAGCGGGCAACCTCATATCTGTAAAGAGATATCTCGCAGCCCCGTTCTTAGTAGAGCGCGACCCAAGCTACTAAGCCTTCGTTGGCTCCTTTAGGCCCAACAGTCCTGAAGTGCAAGTTTTCGAAGGCACTATACCGGATGTCCAGGATTTAGTGAAGCTGAAGGCGATGGAGGCGACTTACTCTGAGAAGGTCACCGCCTACGAATCTGCGGACCTAAGTAGAATTACTTCCCTCGGCATGACGACAATCATAGCTGCGGAGTGTCTTAACACGGGGTGTGCTCTTTTCGCAGGCCGCGCGCTCCTCAGGACAGGCGAGAGACACGGGGGAGAGAAGCGCGGAGCCGTCCCGCTTCTTGGGAACGAACTGTTGCACGGGGTTGGTTCCGCCGGAGGCGGAGGTCGGCGGCTGGGTAGTGCGTTTTTGGGTCTGCGATGCGGCAGTGGACATGCGTAGGGTTGCCAGTGAAATTGGCTATCAGCGGCATCAGGACGACGCCGCAAAATGTATCCTCATAGGGCTGATGTTGCACCAGTCAAATGCCCGCAAGGTGGTACCAGAACATTTGGCCGTGAGCACGGAGGCGAGCCAACTAAAAGGGCCAGCTTGGATGGGCAAGACGCCCTGGATACTCTGATGGGGTGGCCGGAATTGCGGCTTATCAATTCTTCGATCGATACATCATCTAGGCACCCTCCGAACCTCCTTTCCTTAGAATTCTGGTTAAACTCGCTAGGGTACATGAGTACGGGTCGAATTTAAGACTGCAGTCCCTTAACGCGGGCCTTACTCTAATATGCTTTCACTCCTGAGCACGGGTATACGAAGGGTCGATAGGATTTTACGTGTTCCAAGGGTCACATGAGCGAACTTAAGTACCATTGCTATACAGTAGTAAACCAGGATGTCATCGAATTTCCATATGGAGGACTTAGGGTCAACGTTTCTACTACCCCAAAGGTGTCCTCATTAAAAGGGCGAGCGCTGCGCTCTGAATCCGAAATATCTCTTAGACGAATCTCGTTAAGCTTTATATCTTCGTGTTGATTCCCCCTCTAAATATATTCTTAGATTAGAGTTTCTCAAAAGAGATACTGACTATTAAACGTGTGGATGTGTAGCTACGTATAGGGGTAGGCCTTAAAATATGTCTTGAATAACGTGTAGTCAGCTCTCCTCTGTATGCGAATTAGTATGGACGGACAAGCTAGACATCGAGACAACCTCTATCGAGTCCTTACCCCAGTCTTTCTCTGGAGTGTTCCTCTATAAGGAAATCTTTTTTCTTGTCGTGTTTGCTGCAGATAGCATGCGGTTTCCTGGTAGTGTCCTAACTAAATTTATGGATAAAATGGATTTCTTCCCTTAGTTAATACTTTGAATGTCCCCGTTTAGAGCAGCACCCCGACCGTCGCCGAAGAAAGGCCCTTGCGCTATATCACGGCATCCATAGGCTGATACGGCGAGCCGATTCGGCAAGTCCGCCAATGTGTTAAAAATACCCTCATTTCTGTTACACAGCGCAGTAAACGGTTCGTGCATGTTCTAAAGCCCTAGAGCCCTGAAGCCCTCAAGCCCTGACCGACGACTCCAAAAGGGGGTACGAAATCGTACAATACGAAATATACCATCTTTTCCCGATAAAATAAGGGAAACTAACGAAGAGCTAATGTAAAAGCCCCAAGTTCTTCCCTTGCCATGGTCTTATCTGTAGGCCATAACGACGTGCCATGGGCTACCTTCAGTTACACGGTCTTTAAGCAAGCCCGGGGATGTGGGGCATTAACACCACTTACCATCTACTCCCTAGCGCTTTATTAGCTTTCCTTTAATTTATCGAGAAAATACGGTACGCAATTTGCTGCATAAGCCCAAGTACATAGACAACTTCTCATTCTAATTTTTATACCGTTTTAACATAAGTGCATTAAACATCTTTCATACCTAGGTACGTCTGGTGCACGGCCTTTTTGAATAAACCGTGCGCATCGAAAAAGTGGGCATCTTTGACACACTGGTGGACTCGCTGAATTCGCCCTGATCCGCCGCACTAGACATCTCACGGCCAGTCCGTGCCAAACAGTGTAATTTCGCTACAACAAATGTAAGCAATTTTGGATGACGTCGAGAACGTCTCGTCGACGGAAAGCCCTTATAGCTTGAGGTGTTCGTACGTCGAGACCTGCTGAACAGCTTGCGCTGAGCACATTGCCGTGGTCGACCTTATTTGAGTGATGTTCTCGGAAACCTATGGCCGGTTCATATTCTAACAGAGCCGTGGTCCATTTGCATAAAGGGAAAGGAGGGCTTGGCGGGACAGGGGAAACTAGGATATCATACCCGACAGGTTGGGAGCTCCACTTGGTACGCTCTTAGCGTTCCGCTTCTAGACGTGTTTAGATATCCTAGTGCGAAGATATGCAAACTAGTATTCACTTCGCTCCAAGTTTATCGCCGCATAACATCGAGAACATGATGCCGGGGAAAGAGGGCTAGAAAGGCTCGCAGCGAAGCTCATCGGTAACTATGAATCACAATCTACGTCTTAATCATGTTAAATACTGCCATCCGATCCAGTCGTTATCTGCCAGCTGGATTGCCGACTCGTGAGGGCGGATGCCGCAACGTAGGTGGTATAAGCCAGCATCACAACATCCGACCAGCCCAAACCGCATTTGTCGGACTTCGGAAGCGCAGGCTTTCCACCATTGGGTAGGAAACCTTGTAAAGCCATCCGTCCTCACTGCAATTTGCGATCCTTTACAAGCCTAAAACGATCACGATGCAGTCTGCGTGTTCGCCAAGCTCGCGAATGTAAGGACGCAGCGCATAGGAACGTTACGTACTTGATAGCACACGAAGCCTGCTCCACGTCGCAGAATGCTCCGATTAGCACCATATCGCTATCGAGGTTTTGCGGAACCTATCTAATTCGCAGAATTTGATGTTAACCTGAGTGTCTCAGCTGGTAGGGGTACTAAAACGACTTCGAATGAAGTTACGGCCCCTTTCGCCGGGGGGCGATGCTTTCAGCAGCACGAAGGAAGACCAAGTCACCAATCATCCACGACCTTGCATGCCGGTATGTTGATCGTGCTGCACGCCATCTGCTTTCGCTCTTCTATTTGCCTCTGACTTCTAGGACATGCATTTTCGGATTTTAAGCCTGCGGTTTGGCATCTCCTTGGTGCATTATAGTACTACCACACCTTTACAGGGGGATTATTCCGGTTGGGGTTATCGATTGATACCATGCGTTTGGCACGATCTGGTAATATCCCTGACTTCTAACCTTAGAAGCTGAATGGCAACGCTGTTAATGACTGCCGGGTTCGATCCTTTCTCTTTCATGTGATTCCTTCCGCTCTATATATGATCATCGCGAAATGGGAGTAAAGTTAAGAAAACGTGAACATGGGATCCGTCCTGGATTCGCCTAGCTAGGCTGTTGGCAGATCACCAGCGGGCTGAAGGGTGGTAAGGAGGGTTAGACCATGGTCTTCACACTGAAGGATACAGTATGATACTGACCCGAGTATGTGTTCAGTTGCGTTTTAAAGCACTCTTTTTCGAAGACTTGGCGTGATCCTCTGCCAGTATTCAGGTACGCTACATTCTCCGTGTGAATGTAGTACGATAGGAAGTCGGTACGTTTCGCCCTAGTAAGGTGCCAGGTCGTGACAAAATAATTCACACCCCACACTGCTTCAGCGCAACTCATTCCGATGCAACTATTTGCAAAGATTACGGAAATTAACCAAAATAGTTAAAGAGAAGTTATTGATATTGTTACTTGCTTATTTTATTAAGCTACCAAGTAAAATATATCCTGAAGTCGGCAGATATAGAATGGCTCATCCATTGATATTATTTTTGCTGAGGTTTAAGGGGGTAATAGTAAATAAAGTGTGACAATTATTTTGTCTACGACCCGGGTGTGCAGCATGGAATCGGTATTTTGACCGCACCAAACGCTTTCTGGCAACCCTACCGTCGATCACCAGGGACCCCTTACAATCTTAGTGCATTAGTACAGCAGGGCTGGTACAACTGCCATAACACCATCGGGATCATCGCCCCCATGACCACCAACACCACGGCGAATATTAAGCCATATACCTGAATGGGGGCCTCTAGCCGGGGCCCCGAATCCCCCGGTACCTAACTCTGACCTTAGCTAACTAACTCTAGCCCTAACTAAAGCGGCAGCCGGCAACTGGCTGTACAAATGCTGAATGTTAGTAGCAGAAGTACTACCCTTGATCGCTTGGTGCGGTTGATATTCCGGGGGTAAAGATGATTGTCGGTGGGATTGCCAAAAAGCGTTGAGCGCAGTCAGAACAACCATTCGACGTGGCGCATCTAACTGGGGTGATACGTTTGGCAGGTTGGGGTAGTGTCTCCATTTAGAACCTGGACCCATACTAAGACTATGTCTGATATACCAAGCCGGCGGCAGTGGAAAGTTGTGTTAGATTACAAGCCTCTAGCGTGCCAATTCTGTGATGGGAGCCCACCGAAATAAAGCCTCTTTACGAAGCCCAGCAATTCAAAATTCCGGACCGATTGGCGCACTGACGGGTATTTTCATACATAATGACCCAAAGTATTGCGGAGGGCGTTGGCATTACGAAAATGTCCCCATCCTTCATGATCTGGTTCCTTGGGTCACTCACTTTCTCCCCTTTCAACGCTGGAGAGATTCTCCGGCGTGCACGCACGCAGGGGCACGATGTCCACGCCGCTCGGGTTCGTGACAAATGGAGTCATTACGTATCTGCCGGCACCAGAAGGATACGACGTGGATTTCGAAAACCCTCAACGGCGATACCTTACCCAGATATACTCTGTGGCGGCAGTTGGAAACCCCCTCGTGCTGTTCTTCCTCTCGCAAAGATTGTATACGAAGATCTTCTTAGCGAGGGGCCTTCAGATCGATGATGGTACGAACGTGTAGAATAAGCCGATATGCTGCTGCAAAGAAAAGTAACAGCTAACCATTTGCTCGGGTTAGGGTTTTTGATTGTGTCTTATGTGGGTTGATGAGAGTTTTAATATCCGTGAGAGAAGGAGACGTACTTGATGCCACATGGGGCTAACTGCTGCTGTTTAGCTATTCTCAGTAGCCACGCAAATATTGGTGATCCGTACGAGCTTTAGACCGCCACAGCACCGCAGCCCCCTTTTTACTGATGTAATGTTATAGGGACATTCGCTATTGGGAGCCAAGGCGTGCATGCATGGGAGATTCCTATCGAGACCTTCGAAAAGTTCCGCCTTGTAAGCTCAGGTTTCTCTACTTTCATTATCAACAGACTCGTCTCCCTTTTCACGACGATGGCCGCCAGATGTGACCTATTACACTGGGGAACCAGAGCTGATCAAGTCAACACTTCAAAGCACCTCTACATCGCCGCACCGACTTTTGTCCCTTGCGCCAGCCTCGCCAAGCTAGCCCTCCTGGTCTTCTACCTGCGCCTGTCGCAGCAGCGCTGGTTCCACATAGCCGTGTGGTCGACTATTGGCACCATCGCTATATACTCACTCATCTTCTTCTTTGGCCTTATATTTGTATGTATCCCGGTTCGCATGGCGTTTACGGTTACGGAGACTGTCGAGGGCTCCTGTATCCAGCAGCCGGCGCTATTCATCGCGACCGCAATCGCCAATACGCTCACGGATGTCATATTGTTCGGCTTGCCCATCCCTATGGTCTTGGACCTTGAGATGCCTCGAACACAGAAGTTTGGTGTGGCACTTGTTTTCGCTGTCGGATCTATGTATGTCCTAGGTTGTCTAAAGTTTGACGCTGAGATGCTAACGTAACGGCGCAAGAACGGTCCTCACCTCAGTTGTGCGAGCATGTATCCTGCCCGAATTGTTTAGCAACCCGGACGAGACCTGGGTTACCGCTCCAGCAAGCTTTTGGGTGTGAGTTCTTTGAGGCTTGCTTACACAACCTTACCCTTCGGCGCACCTCTAGACCTGATGCACTAACCCAGTCGTTCATTCATTTATGCAGTCTACTCGAATTGAATTTTCTGATAATATGCGGCACCATGCCTACTCTACGCTGCTTCTTAAATCACGTAGCGCCGAGTCTCATGCGTAGCTCGGGGCACGATTCCAGATCAGATCCCAATACACCAAGGACGAGGTCTTTTGGAACCTCAGGGAAGCGGCGCAAGCAGTATTACGCCCGGTTCGGCAGTGGTCGTGAACAAGACGAAGTGGAGTTCGAAACGCTATCACGAATGGGCGCGAAAAAGCACAAAAACGGGGAAGGAAGCACCACTGTAGTGATAGGGGCTCAGACCGCGACCGTCGAGACTGGGGTCGAGGGCTCCTCTTGGGATGCGAGGCCCCGCGGCGATGATAGAAGCGACAAGGCCATCGTGACGACCAGAACGGTCACTATACGGTACGAGCGAGATTCTACATATCCTCGGGATCAGGCTGCTGCTCAGGGGCAACAGCAATTGAAAAAGTGACACGACGGTTGGGTATAGAGTACGGAATTAAATAACATATAAAGACCAAGCTTTGTCTTTCGTGAACCCGAGGAGGGGGTTATTGCATACCCGCCAGTGTCCGTTTATCATTTTCCTAACCCACACCGTGCCTGATCGCCTTTCGGAGCACGTCTGACTATCGTTATACGGATTTACGACTTGGCGACAACAAATCAATCCCTTTGCTGGAGTTGAACGTGGACAGCAGCCGCGTCTATGTCGGCAGCCGCCAGGAGATAATGGGCGCCATATCAGAAGACCCAAGAGAAATAGATCGAGGCATATCCTCAGTGGAATTTGTCGCGGTTGGGGTCTTCTTGCTGTTGTGGTTGTTGTTGAACTCCACGTCCATAATAATGTAGCTTTCCCGTGCATGCTGCTCACAAGACGTAGCGGGTGGAATATTTGCTTGAGCGGCGATATGACTACTGAGTTTGCACCCTATAGCCCAATCTCACCTCGAGCATAGTGAGGGAATGTCGGGTTCGGCGTTACGAAGACAGGCGATGGTATGGTTTTTAATATGTCGGCTAGCTAGGGGGTGCTAAGCGCACTCCATATACGGAAAGACCGCCTACAGATCTGCGTATATACGTTCCGTAGCTAAGTCACAGCTAGCAGGGGGTGCGCTAGCACCCCATATATGGAGAGATCCCTCTAATCGGAACATATATGTTCCGTGGCTAAATTACTTAAAAGATCAGTACGCGTTACGAGAACGTACGTAACTAGCCATTTAATATAATATATGCAAGGTTGATCTAGGTTCAAGCCTTATTTTCCAGGCTGAGCTAAATATATAGAAAATTATTACATATATAATCCATACGATAAATATTATACCCAATATCTTCGAATACGAGAACTGATTAATAATTTTTACGGTTAAGATAGATTATATACCTTGGTCCGATAAAACCTTATTCTGAAGCAGAACCTTATTTTAATGCAGAATATGTCAGATATAAGGGTTATTAGTTATATTATATTGCATAACTTACCTCATTAAAATCAGGCCCTATTTTTGAGGTTGTGGCTGCGCCTGCGGCGCAGCTGTGGCTAGGGCTTTCCAGAGATGTAGCTCTAGGTACCGACCCATAAAAAGACCCACAGAAATCACAAACCTCAAAAATAGGGCCTGATATCAAGTTGTGATTTTTGGGGCTCGTTCTGAGCAGTTGTTATGACCTGAGGGCTTGGCCCAAAGACAAACGGTCGGAGAGTCTGGGACTTGTCTCCGACGTGGGTCCCAGGTTACGTAACTGGCTTAAAGGTCTTAAAGGCTTTGGCGCTTTAAGCCCCTTAAGCTTACGACGGGCTTAAAGGTTTTAATAAACTTAAGGGTTTAAACCGTTTAAATATCTTAAATTAAAAATAATATATATATATTTATTATTTTTTTTATAATTTAAATAATATTAATTTATAATATAATTTAATTATATAAATTATTTTTAATATTTATTATTATTAAATATAATTATATTTTTAATTTATTATTTAAATTTTTATAATATTATTATTAATATAAATTATACGATTAAAATTTAATAATTAATTAAATTAATTAATTATTATACGTTATAAATTTTTATTTTATAATATCGTTAAATTTTAAATAATATATTATATCGTTAATATATCGAATAATATTTAAAAATTTATTATATAATAATATAAGGATATAATTAAAAAATTAAAAAAAATTATTTAATACCTTAAAATTTAAATTAATATTATTTAAATTATTAAAATTAAAATTAAATTTAAAAAATCCGAATCTTACGATAAAAAAAATAATATATAAAATTTTTTTATTTAAATACGTATTTATTTTTATTTTAAGGAAATTATTAATAAAACCGATAAAATTTTTATAATTATAATATTTTTTAAAAAAAAAATTTAAATTAATTTAAATTTATTTTACGAAATTATTTAAAAAATAAAAAGTTAAATTAATAATAAATTATTAAAATCTTTTTTTAATATTATATTAATTTCGAAAAAAAATTAAAAATTAATTTCGAAAACTTAAACGAAAAAAAAATTACGGTTTAAAAAATTTTTAATTTAAAATAAAAAAAATTAATATTTAAATATATAATAATATTTAAAAACCTTATGGTTAAAGTAAAATAAATAAACGAAAAAAACGATAACTTAATTAATATTTTTTATAAAAGTTAAAAAATAATATTAAAAATAAAATTATTAAAATAATACGTTTTATTACGTTAAATAAATATATTGCAAAAATATTTAAAATCGATAACCGATAATATAAACGATAAAAAAAAAGATAATTTATTTTTAAATTTAAATTTACGGAAATTAATTAAAACAAAAAATGCGATATATTTTTTATCGTTTACGGAATAACCTTAAAACTTATAAAATTAAGGATAATATAAAAAGAAATTTAAAATTAAGTTAAGTATTATAATTGCGATAAAATGAGCTATATAAAAAGTTAATATAAGGCCTTTAGGAAATAATAACGTAACGGATAAACCTTAATACTTAAGGGATAATTAAGGGATAAAAAAGCCGTTATTTTCGGTATGGTTAAAAGGAAAAAAAACTTTAATTTACCTTTAAAAATACGAAAAAGGTTACGAAAAATTAAAGTATTTTTTTAAACCGTAATTATACGATAACATACCGTTATATCCGGTTTAATAATTACCTAATAACTATAAAAATACGACGGATAAAAAGAATTAATACCAAAAAAATTAATATTTCGTACGTAATAAAAAGAATAATAATAATAAAAATAATAAAAATTAAATAAATAAATTAAGAAATATTAAAATTAAAACGAAATCTTATATTTAAAAAAATCCGATCGATATAAAAAATTATACGTTATTTATTAAAAAAAAATTTATTACTTACGATGCGAAAAATAAAAAAAATATATTTAATAAAAATTTATACGTATATATAAATAAGGATTCGATTTTTAAACCCAAACCGGAAGCGACCTTAAGGACCAAAAATGGTATAGGTATTTACGTACCATAATTATATAAGATAATATCGATATTATTATAACGTTAAGAAGCTGGCCGGAAGGAAAGAATTATCCCGAACAGAACCTTATATATTATTATAAATAATGTAATTATAAAACGGAAAAAAAATAGATTTATTAAATAATAATAAAAATATAACGAAAAATAATAAATAACTTATATTTCCGACGTATTTATACCGATAATTCCGAGAAAAGAAAAAAAAAAATCGGAAAACGTTTAACGGAAATGGCCTAGTACTATGCCCAGTATTAAGAACGTTAGGGGTATTAGGATCAACTAATAACGACAGACGAAAAGTAGGTTATAGCAACAAACTGGTCGGAAAAAACCGAGATCCTTAAAGAACAAATTACCAGCTTAATAAGTTAAGTAAAATAATATAAGGAAAAAATTCTTAAATTAAAAGTTTAATTATACCGAAAAAAAAATAATTAAAATAATTACGGGCAAAACTTTTAAAAAGAAAGCATTATTTATAAGGAAGTTATAAGCTGGCAAAAATAAAAAAAGTTAATATATATCCCTTAAAAAAATTTTATATTCGATAATAAAAAAAAAAAAATTTTATTATTATAATTAGGATACGAATTAGGAAGAAATAATATATCGTTATAATAAATTACGGAGCCGACCCGAATTATATTAAACCGGAGGTAATTAACGAATTACGTTTAATATAAAAAGATAAAACCGAACCTTACGAAATTAAGAATATAAAAGATATTAAATTTACTTATAATAACGGATAAGTTAACCGCGAAATTAATTATTTCGAAATCTATATTTAAAAACGAAAATATATTATTAATTTCGATATTATTTTAATACGAAATTACGATATAATTTTTGGCAAAAAATGATTATATTAATATAACCCTTTAATTAATTAAAAAATTAATTAGGTAAAATTCGTTTTATTTTTTATCAATAAAAACGATTTAAATTTTTATTATTATTATTTAATTAATAATAATAACGGCAAATATAAGTATAAAAATACGATAGAAACCTTATTACCTAAAGGAATACGATAAAAAAAAAAGCAAAATAAATATATACGACGCGTTATTATTATAATTAAAATATAATTATACGAAATAAATAACAATTTATAACATTAACTTTAAAAATTAAAAAAAATAATTAAAATATTACTATAATATTATAAATATAAGCAACTTTTTAAGAAATAAATCGAAATAAAATTATTAAAATATAATAAATAAAATTACGAAATAATTTTAAAAGATAATAAAACGATTACCTTTTATTTCATATATAACTTAAATTAAGAAAAATTATACGTATTACGAAAATATTTCGAAAATAAATTATATAAAAAATATATTAAACGATTTAAATTACCGGCAGGGTACTTTATATTTTTCGTATTAAAAAAAAATAAAAAATTACGGCTAATAATTAATTACCGATAATTAAAAAATATTATAATTAAGATTATATATTTTTATTCTTAATTATTAAAATAAAAAATCGCTTTTACGGAACTAAATAATTTATTATCTTAAACTTATAAGATAAATATAATTTAATTCGTATTAAGTTTAAAAACGAATAAAAAATAACTTTTAAAACTAAATACGGATTATACGAATATCTAATAATACCGTTCGGGCTTATTAACGTATCCGTAACGTTTCAAAAAATAATTAACTACCTATTACGTAAGTACCTTAATATTTTTGTTATCTATTATTTCGATAATATTTTTATTTACTTAAATTCGAAAAAAATACGAAAAATATGTCCATAAAATTTTTTAATTAACGCCGAAAAAAACGAATTTTACCCAAAAAATATACCGTACTTAAAATACGTTATTATCCCGGAATATATTAAAATAAACCCTAAAAAAATAACAATAATTTAAAAAAAAAGGTACCCATTATAATTACCAAAATCTAAGCTTTTTTCGAATTCGTTAATTATTACCGGAAATTTATTCGTAACTTTAACAAAATCGTAATACCCTTATCTAACCTAACCAAAAAAAAATTAAGTTTTAATAAACGGCCGAAATAAATTTTTTTTTAAAAAAAATTAAAAACGTAATTACTAGCGAACCAGTACTAATTATATACGATCTAAGTCGCCCCGTAAAATTAAAACCCGATATTTCGGATTATGGATTAAATACGGTAATTAAATATAAAAATAATTAAGGTAATTTATACCTTATTACATCTTATTTTTATAAGTTAAAAAGAACCGAATTAAATTATATTATCTTAAATAAAAAATTCCTAGTTATTATTAATACCTTTAAGGAATTTAAATATTATCTTAAAAGAAATTTATATCAGGTTAAAATATATATAAACTATAAAAACCTTATCCGGTTTATTACTACCCGAAAATTAACTGGACGATAATTCCGTTACGTAAAATACCTTTCGGAATTTAATTTCGTTATTATTTACAGAAAAAAATCAAAAAATAACAAAATGGACGCTTTTAATAAACAACCAAACCTAGAAAAAAAAATCCTTAAAATCCTATACCAGGTATTCGATCTGATAAAAAAAATATATAAAGTTATAATAAATCGTAACAACCAGAAAAATAATACCTAACTTATACCAAAAAATTTAATAATATAACGATCGATTACTAAAAAAAAAAACCCGATAAAACCTAAATACTAAAAAAATATTAAAAAAAGTTAATACGCAAAATATATAAATACTAATTATACGGATATCCGGGAATTTATAAAACCTTAAAATAACTATAATATATATATTATTTCCCCAAAATATAATTAATAATAAAAAATTTTTTACAAAAATATAACTTATATAACAAAATTAAAATACGACGTTATAAATTATACGGAAAACTATTATTATTATTAATCATAAAATAACCATAAAATTTAATTATTTTTAATTTTATTACCAAATTATTATTATTAAAAAACTTAATAACGGATATATATTACGATAATATTTTTATAATCGTAAATCGATTTATAAAATTTTTATATTTTTTATTATTTAACGAAAATATAAACGCAAAATAATTAACGTATATTTTTTTAAATATTTTATTAACGTATACGGATTTCCGATAAAAATTATATCCGATAAAGGTATTATTTTTATTTTAAAATTTTAACAAACCTTATAACGTAATTAAACTTAAACCAAAATTTTTTAAACGTTTTTAAATTATAAACGGGTAATTAAATAAAAAAAATTAATTAAATATTCGAAACTTATTTATGATATTATATTAATTATAAATAAAATAATTAAGTTAAAAAATTGTTAATAACTTAATTAATTTATAATATAAATTATTACGAAAATATTAAAATAATACTAATTAATGCTAATTTCGGTTTTACGTTAAAAATTTACCGAAATTTATAAAAAAAAATTTAATTAATATTAAAATAATTCTTATTTTAAAATAACTTAAATAATTACATATAAGAATAAAAACAAAACTTGGGTTTATACGTATTTAAATGCAAAAATATTATAACTAAAAAAGGTTAAAAAAATTAACTTTCCGAAAAAAGGAAATAATTTACTTAATTATTAAAAATATCTAAATTAAACGACCTAATAAAAATTTAACTTTAAATATATCGAACCATACAAAATTAAAAAAAAATTTCCAAAAATAATTATTAATTAAAATTACCCCTTAAAATTAAATTTTACCCCGTTTTTTATTTTTTTTGTTAAAGTTAATAATAGATATAATTTAAATAAGTACGTAATAAAAAAAAAAGGTAATAAAAAACGTATTAATATAAAAAATCGAAAAAATTTTCGGTACCAAAAAAAAGGACGGAAAAAGGTAATACTTGATTAAATAAAAAAATTACTTAAAGTTAAAAAATATATGAAAACTTATAAAAAACCTTACGGAAATTTAACGTTTATTAAAAAACTTTTATTAATAATACCGGAAACGTTAAGGTTAAATACGTTTTAATTTAACAATTAATCGGCAAAAAAACGGCCTATACGGAAACGGTTAATTCGGGTTCCAATTATTATTACGCCTTTTTTAATCGTTTAAACTTTTTTATCGCCTTAATATCCTAAATATCATAACGTAATATTTTAATTTTATAACGGCATAAAATTTTATGTTATTTTTAAAAACGATTTAATTTGTTAACGGTAAAACGAAAATTTTTTCGCGCTTATTTCTTTTTACGCTTTAACCGTTTTTTTTCGTCCAAAAATCGTTAATATTTAAAAATAAAAAATTAAACAAATCGTAAAAATTATTATATTCGATATAACGAAAATATTTCCTAAAATCGGAATAAATTTTATAAATTTTTTATTCGGATTTATAACAAAAATACGAAATATAAGAAAATCTAATAAAATCAAAAATTTTAATTCGTTTCGATTAAATTAAAACGTTATTATATTTAAATAATTTTTATTTTTTAATACGGTTAAATATTATAACTAAAATAATTTAAAAAATAATATATAAAAAGGAAAATTATTTATTAAATAAATATGATAAATAAATTAATTTTTAAAAATAATAATTTTAAAAGGAAAAGATCGTATTATAACTTAAAGGTTTAACTTAAAAATAAACGGTCGGAAAATTTAAAATTTATTTCCGATATAAATCTCAGGTTACGTAATTAACTTAAAAATCTTAAAAACCTTAATATTTTAAACCTTTTAAACTTACGATAAACTTAAAAGTTTTAACGAACTTAAAGGTTTAAATTACTTAAATATTTTAAATTAAAAATAATATATATACGTTTATTATTTTCTTATAATTTAAATAATACCAGCTTATAATATAACTTAGTTACCCAAATTATTTTTAATATCTATTATTACCAGACGTAATTATACCTTCAGTCTATTGCTTAGATTCCTACAGTACCACTGCCAATATAAACCGTACGACTAGGGTTTAATAGTTGGTTAAGCCAGTCAGCCGTTATAGCAGTCCCATACAAATTTTCGAAAATTTAATTTGGAAACTGGCAAATATAATAACAACAAAAACAAATGGAAAATAATAAAAAATGTTATTATATATAGTTTTAAAAAGGTTTTCTAACCATATATATAATTCCAAAATCGGACTTGGATTAGTGGAAATATTAAAGAATTAAATCAAAATTTTCGTTTTAAGCAAACCTTTAATCCGGAATGCCCTTATGGTTACGATAACGTAATTATAACGTACAACATTTCGTCATAAACCTTCTAAAAGTAACTTAGTATGGGAAAAACCCGTACAGCTATTTTTTTATCCGTACGGGTTATAATTGTTGCGTCGTAATAAAAAAGGCGTTCCGGTTAATCAAGTCCGGGACCTTCTCAGGGCTACGACGTAATAACCACAACCCGTACGGCCGAAAAAATTGATATACGGGCTTTTTCCAGACAGAATATACTTAGGAAGCCCGGTACATAATAATGCGACCGGTAGTTATACTGTCGCAGCCATAAGGCCGTTACGGTCGCCCATTTCCCTAACCTAAACCTATCCATATTGGCCGCAATTTGCATCCAAAAAATTGGACAAGATTCCTATATATACGTTAGCTTATATTCGACGCGTATATAAAATATCAAACTTATCGGACGTAAAATGGCTACAAAAGGACTTCTTTTTACATAAATTTTTTAATTTTTTAAAGAAATTAAAGGAAAGTTGATAATTTTGGTAGGAGCGCCCAAAACGGACCCATTTTTCGCATAACTTGATCTCAGGCCTCGCTGGCTTGTTACGGTTTTATGAGATTTGATTGGTTAATTATTAGCGTAATATAGCAGTACATTCGGAAAACAAGCCAGGGAGGCCTGAGCTAGCTGAGATAATGCATAACTAGTTGCAGGCGCTTTAAAATACGTACTGCACTTTAATATAATCTGTCCACGGAACATATATAATCCGATTAAAAGGAGCCTTTTCGTATATAAAATATTAACGTAACCCCTACTAGTTAATATACCCCCTTAATGCCTTAATATAACTACGGCATTAATTATTACCTTTTATTATTCCCTAAAACCGTAATTTTTTTTCTGGTAATTAAAATTTTTTAATTAATTAATTTTTTATTTAAAATAATTTTTAAAAATCTTTTCCGTTAATTTAAGGTTTCCGTAATATTTATTAATTTTAAATATTTTTTAAAATATTTAAAAAGTTCGTATAATAAAGTTTTTTATTAATTTATTAATTAATATATTATCTATAAGCATATATTTTACTTTAATTATATTTCTTTTTAAAATTTTTCGAAATTAATAATTATATATAAAAATGGTGCAGGGTGCAGGGCCAACGATGTGGGTCTATTAATCAGTTAGTTAGTACTATTTATGTATTTTTAAAAGCTTTTTTTGCCGGGCGTAACCCCGGAAATATTTACTATTTAAATATTAACTTATTATTATTAAACAGATTAATTTTAATACCAGATTAATTATATTAATTTAATTTTTTCCAGAATCCTAGGCTTATTTATAATATTCTTTTTAATTTCGTACTGATCAGAATTAACTTTATCCCACCTTATTTTATCTGGTTGCTAAGGAAAGGAAACTGGCTTTAGTTAATTACCGAGGCAGCTTTCGATTTTCTGATTATAAGGCGGAATGGATAAGGTTCTAATTGAAAACGTCCGATAATTATACGTAATTATAATTACGATTATAATTACAATTACGATAACTTAAACGGTATACAATTAACGGTCGTAATTACGATAATAACGTAATAACGTAATATTTTAAACGATTAATAAAAAAAAGTTATTAAATTAAAGCTTTATATAAAAATAATTTAATTTAAACGATGGCAAAGGAATACGAACGTATATAAGTAACCGGTTTCGGAACATAAATTAATTATTTAAGTTTTAAACTGATTACGTAATTTAAATCGATATACGTATTAATAAAAAGATTACGTAATAAGATAAATTATAAGATTTAATTAATAAGGATAAAAAAAGTTAAAAATATATTATTAATAACGTAATTATTAAAATTTGGATTAATTAAAATAAATAAAACAACTCTAAGATTAACGATATGGATAAAATAAAAATAAAAAATTTTATATTTATAAAGTTATTTATTTTATATATAAAAGGAAAATATCGAAAAAAAAAAGTTTTTTAATATAACGCAAAAATTAAATACGAAATGTTATAAAATATATTTAAAACCTTTTTAGCGTTAATTAGGTAATATTTTATTTAATTATTAATAAGTAATATTATTTAAGATTTATTTTTTTGTTAAATTTTAATTAACCGTAAAAACTATTAATCAGTCACCATGTTCGAAGATACTGGGAATAGTATCTATCGTGTGGATTATATGTGTAATGATTTTCTGTATATTTGGCTCAGCCTGGAAAATAAGGCTTGAACTTATATTAACCTTGCGTTAAATTTTAATATTATGCAAGGTTAATATAAGTTCAAGCCTTATTTTCTAGGCTGAGCCAAATATACAAAAAATTATTATATATATAATTTATACGATAAATATTATACCTAATATCTTCGAATACGATAACTAATTAATAGTTTTTATAGTTAAGATAAATTATATACCTTGGTCATATAAAACCTTACTTTAAAGTAGACTAATACGTAATTGCCGATAAGTTTCGATTTTAATAAACCTTATGCCAGCTGGTTGCAGTAAACCTTAAAAATAAACCTTAAGGATAAACCTTAAGAATAAATTTTAAGGATAAACCTTAAGAATAAACCTTAAGGATAAATTTTAAGAATAAACTTTAAAAATAAATTTAACGATAAATTTTAAAGGTAAACCTTAAGTACGCATAAAAGATTATACGAGCTTTTACCAATTTTACGGTTTAATTATTCTTACAGCTTTATTAAAATAACTAAAGATACCGTACTATTTTAATTATATTATACCGGTAATCCGTAACGAAAGGATTTATTAAAAAGTCGTCTTATTTATAATCTAAAGCCCCCATAAAGTTACCGGACGGGCCAAAACGATCGATAGTACCGTCGATTTAAAAAACCTATTTTAAAAAAACCGAATTCGGTTTTTAATTTTCGGATATAATTTAATTTACGAAAATAATAATAATCGATTTTTAATAATACTTATGCCGAAAAATATAGATACTATAAAAACATTATTAAGAAAACTAAAAAATAATAATAATAACGGGTTTAAAAATTTCGAAGTTTAAATTTTGGAATAATATAAAAAGGATTACGAACGATAGTTTACCCGGCTATTCCGGATTACAAAAAACCTCCAAAATTCCGATAAGAATCGACGTAAATAAAAGCTAGTTCGGGGCTAGGTAGTTTGCGAAAGGGATGGGGTGAAGTATAGGAATTAAGGTAGCAATTTATCATTTTATCTAATTGTTTATACGGTTACGTCTTTTCGAAGGAGAAAGTTTTAATATTATAACGTTTAAGTTAATAATAAAAATATTAATTAATAAATTAAAAAAGGCGTAATTAAATAACCGGCGATATAATAACGATTAGGATAAAATAATTCGAACGGATAAATAAAAAGGTTATTTATTTTTTAAGTTCGAAAAAAAAGTATATCCAAAATAATTATTGCGAATAATTATTTATTTTATGCTTAAACATATTTTATTTGGGATAATATTTCGAAACTTAAGTATTTTAAGGACCGGTAATATTAATTAATTTAAGATAAATTTTAGTAAATTTATTAAAAACTTATCGAAATTTTTTAAAATTGTTACCTAATTTTAAGATTTATAATATAAATTATTATTAATATTATATTGCCTTAATTTTTCGAATCTTTTTTTAGGTACGATTATTTAATACCGATTATTAAAACATCCTTACGATAATAAATTTAACGAAATTAAATTCTAAAGTAATAATAATTAAACCGGGTTTTTAAAGCTAACTAAGGGTACGGATACCTAAATAAATTTTAAAATCGTAATTAATATATTTAAAAAACGAAATTTTATATTAACCTAAAGGTTATTAAAGTTATTTATAAACCTTACGGTATTTATATTAAACGTTTTATTTTTTGATATAATTAATTAATAAAAACTTGATTTTTTTGCAGGTATTATAAATAAATTTTCGTTTTTTATGATCCTTCCAGATTTATTCATTTTCTTTAATTTCTGCTTTTTAAGTATTAGAATTATAAATTAGTTTAAGGAAGTTAATAAATTATTCAAGAAGAATAAATTTTCCGAAATTAAAATAATTAATAAGGTATTTTATTAGACCGATAACCTTATTATAAAGGATCGAATTAAAATTATTTTTAATGGAATTACCGATTAAAATAAGGTTACTTAAATTATTTTAAAAACCTTTAAAGTATAGGACCTTAAATAAATTCGGACGGTAAAAAATCGATTAAAACTTTTAACGAAATAAGTTTAATATAAAAAACTTAATTAAGTATACGATTATTATTTAAAATATGTTATTAAAATACGAAATATTATTAAGAAATTTAAGCTAAAAGGGAAAATAATTAATAAGGACAAATATACCGAAAGCTTATTAAAAGGTATATCCGTTAAATATTTCGAAAAAGTTCTTAATAATTCGTTTATAAAATTCGAAAATTTATACCCGACGACTTACGATAATATATGGTTATTAATTAGGAATTAGGTTATTAATAAGGCTGGACTTTTTAAATATAAAGACCGTATACGACCTTAAATAAATATTTAATTTAACCTTAACCGAAAAAATAAAAACCGGTTTTATTCGATTTAATAAATCGGATAATTTCGACAAAAAATCCGCCTTTACGATAAACGGTATTTACATAAACCGATCAGGTATTTAAAATTACTAACGCTTTTTAAAACTTAAAAATTGTATAAATACGACAAATTTAGAATTTCGAGGCCTTTAAAAAGGAAATATAGAACTAAAAAATTGTCCGGATTTTATAATATTACGTTCCGCCTGGAGAAAAGGTACCTTAAACCTAGATGTATAATATAAATCCGTCGATTAATATAATTAATTTTCAGCTAGAAAAGTAGAATTAATATAACCTTTACCGTAAACGAAGTAAATATTAAGGACGAAAAGGTTACCGAAAAAGTTACCAAGGCCGAAATAAACGTTATAATAATTTTAATTAAGGTATTTATTAATTTTATTAAAAGTTAAAATATAATATATAAAAATGCCGTTTACTTATTAATATAAAAATTATAGAATTAATTTTATTCGTTAATAACGGATATATTATTTTCTTTAAAACCTTTAAAAATAAAGTAATATTAAGCATAATTTAATTCCTTTAAATCTTAAAAAATTAAACGATTAAATAACAAATTCCGATTTGGAAAATTTTTTTAAAATGGATTTATAATTTACTAGCTTTTTTTGTTCGATATAAGGAAAAAATACGGTATTTTAATCGACGAAATAACATTTTCCGAAACGTAAATAATTTACCGAATAATTTTAATCCGGATATTAATAATTTAATTAAACTTTTAAGGTATATTACGATTTTAAAACTAAATCGATAAAAAAACGATATTAATTAACTTTAGTAACCGAAATTAATATAATCGATTTCGTCGATCAAAATGAAAAACCGTTTTATAAAAAGGTATTTTTACGTAATTAATTATAAAGGAATCCTGTTAAAAATAAAGGTACCTAATATTTAAAGGAAGTCCGAACTTTAAAGATCGACAATTTTAAGCAGCCGATTATATTTATTAATGTTATATTAACCAAGCGTTTTAAAAAGGAAAAAAAGGAATTTAAAGGCGTAAAAGAAATAAGACCGTAAATAAAATTAATGAAAATAATATAATATATAAAAATATTTCGTTTTATAATATAAAAATCGGTATTTAAATAAATAATACCTTTCCGATATTTATTAATATCCTTAAATTAAACGATATTATCCAGATTAAAAATATTTATATTTACGAAAACTTAATCGATAAATATATAATTAAATTTTGAAAAAAAATCCGAAAAAACGTTAAAAGAAAATTTAAAATTATCTGGTCCGAATTAATCGAGGTTTATTTAGATTTCGGTAAAATTTTTAAAATTTTTATAGCTATTAAAAATTTGGAAGTATTTAATCATAAAAGTTAAGAAAGGATTAAAATAACCGAAGCCGAAATACGAAAATTAAAGGTTTTAAACCCGAAAAAAGGTTATTGTAATCTGGGATTAAAAAAAATACGGTAGAATTAAATAATATATTATACCAGATTACGAAATTCGGACGATTTTTTATGAAATATGGCAAGTTAAGGATATTGTTATATTAATTAATATAAAAAATAAGTTAATCGATATATTACAAGTTCGAATTTAAAAAGGTATATTCGAATAATTTTATGCAGCGTATAAAAATACTTAGTTTTTTGTATAAAAAAAAGATAACGGCTTACGATTAATTAATTTTGCGATAAAGCTAAATATAATTATTTTACGAAATACGTTTATGTTAAATAATTACGACGAATTTTTTGCGGATTTTGTAATATATTTTCTAATAACTTTAATAATTTCTTTTTCCGGTTACGATTAGATTATTTTAATTCCAGCTAGCAAAAATTATATAATTTTTTCGATATCGTTAAAATTTTTAAAGATAATTATTTTATTTTAAAAAGTTACTAATTTTGTAATTTATTTTTGTTACGTAATAAAGAAAATTTTAAATATTTTAATGTCCGATATAATATATTTATTCCTTAATAATATCGGTATTAAAAATCCGAAGATTAAATATAATAACGAAGAAATTCTTTTAAGAATCCGGAAATTCGTTTATAAGTATATCGTTAATATAAATAAAACCTTTTTTAATTACGAACTTGTCGGTATTTCGATTAATATAAAAAAGTTTAAATGGTATTAAAGCATTGCCCTTATAATCAGGTTCTTTTATAGATCGATTAATTGCCGACCCGATATTATTAAGGTAATTAAAATTTTAAAAATTAAGTTATATAAAAACGTTTCGGAAATTAAAATCTTTTTGAATATTACCGTTTATTTTCGAATTTTTATTACGTATTATATTTTAAAGGTTAATTCTTTACGAATTTGTGCCGGAAAAATAAATCTTTTATTTCAGGATTTAATTAAAACCTGGCGATAAAAACTTTAAAAAGAAAACTTATAATAATTCCGATTTTAATTATTTTAAATTATAATTCCGATATAAAAAATTTATTATAAGGACCGACGTAAATAAGGTCGGCTATAAAAATACTTTTGGCTAATTAATTAATGTAAACGAATATTTTACGTATTATAAAAATGGTACTTAAAAGGGTATTACATTAAATTACGATATTAATAAATTAAAATATCGAACTGTTTTTAAAATTTTAAGAAAATTCCGGAATTATATTTATAATATCCGATTTTTATTAAAAATTAACGTTAAAGTATTACTTAATTAAATTAATAACTTTTTAAGTTTTTTACCTAATATTACGGTTATTTATTAAATTGTTTAGATAAGAATATTGGATTTCGAAATTAAATATATTTCCGGAAAAAAAAAATTTAACCGTAAACAGTTTATTTCGAAAGTTATTTAAAACTTTTAACGCGTTAAATAATTAATAAAAGTTAACGGTTTTATTAATATTTAGTTATATATTATTCTGCGTAATTTTATCTTAATTAAAATATTATTAATATTTTCCAAAATAAGGTAAAGATTTTTTATTAAAAATTAATATAAGGAATTATAAAAATACGCGAAATTTTTAACGATATTAAAGCTTTTTAATTACTGTCGTAAAATCCCGAAAAGGAAAAAAGTAATTTTTAAAATAAAAATTTAAAGTATTTTATCCAGAACGGAATTTTTTGGCGTAAAGTAAATAAACGGTACAAATCGGGTCTAATTAATCTCTGGACGGCGAATTCGATCACGTTAAAATATTTAAAACCTAATAACGAAACAACCACAACGGATAGAAATTTGAAATTCGGTATGTACACATTTTATATATTCGTGAAACGAGATATATAAAAATATAAATAAAATAAAATAAGATAAAATTTTAAAAATAATTTTAAAAACGGTAAATATATGATTAAAATATACCCGATTATTATTATTATAATATAATATATTTTTAAAAATTAAGTCTTATTCTAATTAATATTTTAATTACAGATTTTAGTAATATATATTTAATTATAATATATAATTTTTTAAATATTTTATTTATTTTGTAATGTTATATATTATAAAAAAGAAACTTTAATATTATACGTCTTAGTATAAAATAAAGGTGTTAAATATTCGCTTTTATATGTAAATAAACCGTAGTTTAAATGCTGTTATAATATGTCATAATTTCGCGAAATTATTAAAGTTTTTTAAAAATATTTACATTTTATATTACGTTTTAAATTTAATATAAGAAATAATTAAAATAAGTTAATTTTAATAATATATCGGAATTACGTAAATCCTTAACCATAGATTTGATTTATATGAAAATCTATATGAAATAACTTAAAATTACGTAATGTTTTAATAATTAAATTTTAATATTAGAAAATCCAGTTTTTAAACTTATTTTATAGCCGTAAATATATATAAAATTATATTTTTTATATCAGATAACAATTCCGCTTATTATGAAGTATTTATAACCATATTAATAGATATATTTAATAAGTGGTTGATTTTTTACAATTCTTTTCCTTTAAATTCGAGGGTGTCCGGTGATTAATTAGACCCGATTTGTACAATAATCGTAAGGTCGTTAATTTCGAATAAAACCGTTTTACGGTAATTAAGTAATCTTATAAAAATTACGGCCATAAAGGGCAGAATTTAATTTATTATTATATAATAAGTTTATATTATTAACGCAAAATATTTAATTATATCCGGAAAATAAAAGTTTACGTATATTAAATATTAAAAAATAACCGATCGGCGTTTCGAAAGAATTTATAAATTTTTATAACTTATTAATATAATTATTATTTAAGTAATCGATATATAATTTATGTTTACGGATAATAGTTATAAAATTACGGTCGAAAATAAGTACGAAATATCCGATTCTTTAAAAATAAAGGTTTTATATTTAATTACGTTAATAACGATTAAAAATTTTTTAAACGAATATATTTTTTACCGGTACGTTATTCCGATTAAAATTAAAATTAATAAAAATTTCGAAAATAAAGGCAAAATAATTAAAGTTTATAATATATTCGGGATTTAACGAAAAGTTAAAATTACGTTCGTTATTTAACGGTAAGGTTTAATAAAAAAAAATACGTTTCGATTATTAAAGGTTTAATAAAAGCGATAAATGGAATTAGTAAAAAATAAGTTAAGTTTTTGCTTAAGATAGTTTTCGCCGATAATACTCTTATAAGAAATTAGGGTTTTAATTTTTATAAATTAATATACGAATAAAAACCCTTTTTACCGATCGAAATAGTTTTTTTCGATTTAAGAAATTATAAATTAGGATTTTAATATTCTGAAAAAAAAATTTAATTACGTAACGGATTTAATTCTTAGAAAAAAAAGCTAAAAACGTAATTGAAATTATTAAGGTTATTATTAATGAACGTCGTAAAGTTATTAAATTTATAAATTAAAGGGCCGTAAATAAAATAAAAATTAAATTTTTAAAAGTAAACGATTTAATATTATTATATAATACGTCATAATATATAAATATATTTAAGGGTATAAAGTTAAAGTACTATTAAATTAGTTTGTATTTAATTAATAATATTATTAGTCGAGGTATTTATTATTTAAAGGAAATTAATAAAATAGAATTATAAGGTATTTTTTTTCATAAATTAAAGTAATTTATAAAAAATAAAAAGGGATATTAAAAGCCGGTTAATTAATAAAAAAATAATTAAACGAAACCGTTTATTAATTAGCTTAATAATATAATGTTAAATAATTTAGCGGTTACGAATATTAAATTATTAAATAATTAGTAATTTAAAGCCTTAATATTTATAAAGATAAATATTAAAATATATATATTTAGCAGTCGATTTAAAGGTTACGGAGTTATAAATAACGATAATATAGTTAAAATAGGTTAATTTAATAAACGAAAAAAATTAATGAAATTAATTAAAAGAAATTCAAATATAAAAAAGGGGTTCCTTTTAAACCTTCTGGAATTATGTTAATTATTACCATAGATAACGATTATTTTCCGTTATTTATAATTAATCTGCCGAATAATAAACGTTCGATATTAAAGATCTGAAATATGGCGTTTAAGTTTTTCCCGAAACTATTATTTAATAAATTTTTGAATTATTAAATAGGTATTATTACGAATATCTTTTTTGATTTATAAGGACTTACAATAGCTAGTTTTAAATATTTTAAACCGATAATTACGAAAAATATATTTATAACCTTTAATAAACCCGACGTAATTATTATAAGATTTTTTTTATCACCCTTAAGGTTTATCGTTAAGGTTTATTCTTAAGGTTTATTCTTAAGGTTTATTCTTAAGGTTTAGTGCAGCCAGCTGGCATAAGGTTTATCAGAGTCGAAGCTTATCGGCAACTACGCATCAGTCTGCTTTAGAGTAAGGTTTTATGGGACTGAGGTATACAATCTATCTTAACCGTAAAAACAATTAATCAGTTATCGTGTTCGAAAATACTGGATATAGTATTTATCGTATGGATTATATGTGTAATGATTTTCTGTATATTTGGCTTAGCCTGGAAAATAAGGCTTGAACCTATATTAACCTTGTATTATTAAAGTATTAAGTAGTATGTAATATTAATTATATTTAATATTACGGAATCGGTATTAGAACAAAAGCGTTAAGTTATAAATAAGCAGCTAACGGTATATAAGGTTATTAAATTTGCAGATATCGTTAAAGTTAATAAGAGGTTTAAAGCGACGATGAATACCTAAAGCTTAATTAATACGACGGAATGCAGCCGAAAAGAATATTAGGGTATTAAAAGCTGCTAGCAATATTTAACGGCGGGCAAAAATAAAATCTAGGTTTTATATATTTTGTGTAACTTTTTAACCGATCGGTACGGAATTATTAGGAACTGGAAAAGAATTATTAAAATTAGGTTATAATTTAAGGGACGACTTTTAAAAAAATTAATTAGTTTATCCGGGTTTGCATTATTACGAAAAATTTGGGAATTATGTAAATTTAACGGGTAACGAGAATTTATAATTATACTGATTAATAGAACGAAAATAATTAAAAGTGTTTTTGGGTATATAAAAAACCTAGGAAATGGTATAATCTGGAAAAAGAAAAGTTAGTATGGATATGGGGGAAAAAGGTTACAAAAGAAATAGGGGTACAAAATCCGAAAGGTACGCGATTAATTAAGGAACGTTATAGTAATAATTTTTTTCCTTTTTTTATTTAATATCGGATGGAATTTTTAGGGATTCTTTCGGCGTATAAAGTTTTTAAATAAAAAATTAATATATTAACTTTAAAAGTATTTAATCAGTTATTTACATAACTTGTTATTATTTTCTAACGTATTTTTATTTACATATAACTTTTTACTTTAATATCCAAAACGCTTGCAAACGTATTTATATTTACATATTTCGATATATATATATATATATTTACGTATTACGAATTACCTCCTACCCGTTATTAGTGCCCTTAAGTTATTAAATACCGTCCTTATTTTACTAGTACTTTTTGATGAATTTATAAATCGTTATTATGTTATCGTTTAAAAACAGTATTATGCATAATAAAAGGAAAGGTTTTAAGAAATTAAATATTTCGAATTCTGAAAAGCTTACCTAGTTAGCTAATATACCTATATGGGAAAAAATGATATAATACGTTTGTTTCGAAAAATATATAATAATAATACCATTTCTTATCTTATTAAATTAAATATTCCTAAATACCGCTTTAATTAGATTATTTCCATTATTTTTTACGATAAAAATAATCGACGTTTAAAAAAAAATTACCTTATTCCTATTTTAAAAAATAAAGGATTGGAACGATATAATAACCGTACCGTCATAGCGTACCTTTATAATTATAATAAATAATACCTTTTTTTACTTTAAATATATTATTACTTTAATCCGGATAATCGTTTAAAAGGTACTTTAAAAATATATAATTATTATTCCAGAAATCGGACGAATAATCGGTAATAATAAGGCTGGATTAACTCTTAATTAATTCGAAAAATAAATTTAATCGAAAAATCCAAAATATATCTGGATTATTGCCCATATAAAATTACGTACCGACGATATTCCCGTAGGTTACTGGATCGGGATATTACATATCCGATCAGAACGCCTACTTTTGATATTTAATACCTACCTAAATCCTAAATGTTTTTAATAGTTATTTCGATTATATCGAAAAGTATAAAATAAATTTGATTTCGACGACTTTCCCCCCGGCCTGTATTACGATTGTTATAATATTTACTTAAGTCCGTTTTTATACTTATAATATATAAATTAATTATGTACTTTATGTTATTATTCGTAATTTTACGTAACGGGGAAATTATTTAATAATTAAAATAATTAAATAGGGCGAAAGTTAAATGGAAACCGAAATAACCGATATAATTAAAGGGTATTTTAATTTGAAATTAACAAAATTTGATGCTGAAAAAAACGTAAAAAATTAATCCGGAAAATCCTTATTTTTATTAGCCGAAATTTAAAATAATAAGTTCGATACCGATTAATTTCCTGAAAAAATTTTTGTAATCGAATTTTAATTTATACGATTTCAATTTATTAATAATATTAAGGAGTTATCCCGTAAAATACGTAAAATATTTAAACCTTTATTAATTCCTTTTATTAATTAACTTCGACGACAAATCGTAAAATCCTTTAATATAACCATACCCCTTTTCCTATTTATTCTGACCAAACTTTTGGCTTCCAAAATTACTGAATTTAATCCAATACCTAAAAAGCCAGTTTTTAATATAAAATATATAATTCGACCGGGCCTTAAGTAATTAGTACGTAAAAATTATGGTTCGTAATTAATATGTTATATCGTATAAATAAATAAAGGATATTTTCGAAAATACGAAACGGAAGCCCGAACTTTATTTTCCTTAAAAATAACCAGGTTGGTCTAAGTATAAGGTATTAATCGTTAAAAAATTATCGGAAAATAAGGCTTAAAAAAAGCGGAAAAAAGTTAAATAATAAAAGGATTTAACGAAACGTAAAAAACGAAATTTTAAGTTAAAAACATTAAAGGATAAATCGCGTAAGCGTTAAATTAACTAATGGGTTAAGTCCATATATATTTAATTTATTTAAAACGTTCGAAATTATTACGTTAAATTTTTATTTATTTTTTAAAACAAATCGAAAACGATTTTATTTTTAAAAAAAAGGGGTTAAAATGGTATAAGATATAAGGTTAAGGATATAAGTTTATTAATCAGTTAATTAGTATTATTTATATATTTTTAAAAACTTTTTTCGTCGGGCGTAACCCCGGAAATATTTATTATTTAGATATTAACTTATCATAATTAAATAAATTAGTTTTAATATTAAATTAATTATATTACCTTTAATTTTTTCCAGAATTGTGGGTTTATTCGTAATACTTTTTTTAATTTCGTACTAATTAGAACTGACTTTGTCCCGCCTTATTTTAATATATTATATACCGTAATTTTATTTAAAAAAATAATATCGGCGTTAATAAACCCTATAATTTATTAATTATCGTAATATATATTTAAAGGTTTTATGTTTAAATTAAAATTTAACTTTTTAATTAATTAAAAATAAAATAAATTTTTTTATAACTTACGTAATCTTCCTTAAGAAAACGTAACCGTATAAATAATTAAATAAAATAATAAATTACTGCCTTAATTTCTATGCTTCATTTCATCCCTTTCACAAACTGCCTAACCGTGAACCAGCTTTTATCCACGCCGATTCTTATCGGAATTTTGAAGTTTTTTCATAATCCGGAACAGCCGGACAAATTATCGTTTGTAATTTTTTAGTTTACATTATTCCAAAATCTAAATTTCGAAATTTTTAAATCCGTTATTATTATTACTTTCTAATTTTTTAAATAATATTTTTATGGTATCCATATTTTTCGGCATAAATATTACTAAAAATTAATTACCATTATTTTCGTAAATTAAATTGTATCCGAAAATTAAAAATCGAATTCAGTCTTTTTAGGATAGGTTTTTTAAATCGACGGTACTGTCGATCGTTTTGGTCCGTCCGGTAACTTATAGGGGCTTTAGATTATAAATAGGACGATTTTTTAATAAATCCTTTCGTTATGGATTACCGGTATTATATAATTAAAATAACGCGGCATATTTAATTATCTTAATATAGGTAATTTGAAAAATTATGGGAATAATTAAGCCGTAAAACTGGCAAGGATTCGCATAACCTTTTATGCGTACTTAAGGTTTACCCTTAAAGTTTATCGTTAAAATTTATTTTTAAGGTTTATTCTTAAGGTTTACTGTAACCATGCGGAACCAGCCAGCTGGCATAAGGTTCATCAAAATCGAAGCTTATCAGCAACCACGTATTAGTCTGCTTCAGAATAAGGTTCTGCTTCAAAGTAAGGTTTTATAGGATTAAGGTATACAATTTATCTTAACCGTAAAAACCATTAATTAATTATCGTATTCGAAAATATTGGATATAATATCTATTATATAGATTATATATGTAATAATTTTCTGTATATTTAGCTCAGCCTGGAAAATAAGGCTTGGACTTATATCAACCTTGCATAACTTACGTAAAAAATAATAATTCCGTTTTGGTTATAAAAATAATTATTATATTTTACTTATTTATACATTATTTAATTTTTTTTAAATAATTTTATAACGTATATTTAGGAAATTTTTCGATCGATTATATTATTTATAAAAAAGGTATCGTTTTAAATATTTAATAATATTTTAATTCCGATTAGGTATTGTGAGAATATAGCCCGATAGGTCTGCGGCTAGTAGCTAACCAGCCACCGACCTATTTGTTAGTATAAATAATTATCTGGCGGTATTAGGGAACGTTAGATGGAAGTAACTTAATATATTTATTTTTTGGAATTTATTTTGTGATTAGTTAGCAATTACTTTATTTAACTTATAATTACCTTTTATTTTATAATCTTTTTATTTTTATTATAACAAGTAATATGAAAGTTATTAAAAGTAAGATATATTGATTATAGGACGAATTTAATTCGTTTATAAAAAAAATATAGATTTGAACCTAATCGACGAACGATCGGTTACGATATAAGTATATATAAAAAAACTTGCTATAAAACTTTAATAAGGGAAAAATTACGTTTTTCGAAAGTACGAATTATTTAATATATGCAGCCGGAACGTATTCCGATAATTATTAATCGAACGGTTGGATAACGGACGCAATACGGTAATAACCTTTTAGGGTTTAAAATAAAGGAAATTTAAATCCTTTAATAATAAAGAGATTTTAAAGATTATTTATTAGCAAAATAAGCAATATACGGAATTTTTCCGACAGATGGCCGAATAATAGGCGATTATATAAGTTAAAAAGGTAAAGTTTTATAAGTTATTCGTTACGACGATATAAAAACTTAAGGGCGATAAACGGGTACCGTATTATAATTATCCGAAATTTATCGAACGTACGTTAATTAAAAAGAAAAAAGATTAAATAAAAACCGTAACTGAAATATATACCGAACGGTTAAGACGTAATATAATTATTTATATTTAATGGGTTATAAGTTACGTAAACGTTTTTATTATAAACGTTTAATAATTATACCATATTATAATTAATTATTTTATTTATAAAAAAAAGCTAAAAATATATAACTTATATATCTTTATTAAAAAAGTTATTCGAATTTTATATTTCTTAATTAAAAATATCAGAAATAGTTTATAAATTTATAATAATAAGTTAATTAGTTATTTTTAAATTTTTATGTTAAATAGAAATTTTTAATTTATAAACCGGAATTAACGGACGTTTTAAGTACGGAAAATAATCGGAATAATAAACGTTTTATATTTAATTATTTTTATAAGTTATTATTAAGGTTACGAAATATTTTATTATATAAAAATATTAAATTAAATTAAATTAATAATATAGTAAATAAAACGAAACGTTATTAAGATATTTAAAAAAGGCGAATAAAACCCGATTATTTTTTATTAAAAATATTAATAAAAATAAGCGATTTTATTTTAAGGTTTTTAAAAATGAAACTTTTAAAAATAAAAACCGTTTAAAAATATTACGAAAAAATAACGGGAAATAAAATTAGTTTTACGTTTAGATTTCGGATAATTGCCGATTTAACTTTAATTAAAATAAATCCGTACGGTTTAATATTTCCGACCTTTATAAGAACCTCTTAAAGTATTATAATTATAAAAAGCCAGGTTATAAGGCCGTTAATTATAAGTTTAAAAAAGATATAAAGTTTTTATTAATCCGACCGTATAAAAAATAACTTCTGAAGGCCGTATAAAGCGTTATGGTATATAACGATAAATCGGATCCCTTTTTAAATGCAATTTTAAAAAAGGAGCCGAAGTAAATATATACTTTTAATTTATTTCGGCAAAAGATTATAAAACGGTCGGAATAAAGTTATTTTTTAAAGGAAAAGTATTTATTAAAAGGGGCGCTGGGTATATAATAATATAAGTAAATATAAATACCGGGATATAGGTTAATAAAATAAGTAAAAGGTTAATAAAGAAATTTAATTTCCGATTAATTACCGTAACTATTCCGGGCTTTATCGGCGTTAACGGTACGTATATTAAATATTACGGGGTTTATAAAATTCCTATTAATATAACGGATAATAACAGAACCGAACGAAAATTTAAGTAAGTTTATTTTATAATACGGCGCGATTAAAAAACGCCTAATTTTTTATTATTCCGTTTTAAAAGAGGTAAATTAAAGATTATATTAAAAACGGTTATATATAAATAATTATACGGATTATTATAAAAGGTTAATAAATAAAAAATCGTAAATTTAATATTTTCCGGAAAATAAGTTTATATTATTAATTTAATAAATTTAATTAAGAAATTAAATATGTTTAATTTTAAAAAGTAATTATATTAATAAACAATAAAATTTTTAATTTATTTAAAGAATTTTTAATAAATATATTCGGAAAAAGCTACAAATTTTTTTTTCCAATTATTAAGGGTAAAGTATCCGGTAAATTTAATTCCGGGGAAAATATTTTTATTCGGATTTATTTATCCCGGATTAAAAACGTAATAAAAAACGTTAAAAAATTATATATTTGAAATTTTAAATATAAAAAAAACTCGTTATTCGAAAACGGATATGAAAAATTTCCGTATTATTTGTACCTAAAAAAAACGGTAATTTTCGATTATATATCGATTATAAAAAGTTAAATAAAGTTATAATAAAAAACCGGTAATTTTTTTTTTTAATTTTAAAAGTTATGAATTATTTAAGATTTATTAAGGTATTTTCGAAAATCGACTTTAAGGATATTTATTACCGTATTTGGATTAAAAAGGGCGATAAATGGAAAATTATTTTCCGAACGCGTTACGGTTAGTTTAAATATACGGTTATATCGTTTAATTTAATTAATATATTAAATAGGTTTTAAAGTTATATATAAGGTATTAATTAAGTTAATAAACTATATATATATAATATATTTAAACGATATCGTTATTTATTCGGATAACGAAAAAAAAATATACGATAATAATTCTGATTAATTTAGAAACGGTTATTATAATATTAATTATTCGCGAAAATATTTAAATATAAATTTTTCTTAAATTCTTTTTTTTAAATTCGTAATTAATACCGATGGCTTAAAAATAAACTGCCGACGGGTTAACTTTATTATAACATAATTAAAGTTAAAATTAATCCGGAATATTTAAGTTTTTTTTAAAATTTATAACTTTTTATTGGAAATTTATCGCTTATTATTTACGTATTATTAAATTTATTACGAAATTATTAAAGGAAATATAAGTTAAAAGTAAAAAGGTAAAGTTTTATTAACCTAAAAACGTTTAAAAAGTATTCCGAATTTTAAAGGATATTTTTTAATCGGTATCCATATTCCGATATTAAAATAACGTTAAAAATATTAAAGTTAAAATAAACGCGTTAATAAAGGTTATATTTAAAGTATTTTTATAAAAATACAGAGAATATTAATATTTATCGTATATTAATAGCGGAAATTTAGTATAACCGAAAAATAATAAGTTATAAGGTAATAAAAGTTATTAATAATTATTAAAAACTTAAAATATTAATATTAATATTTCGAAGGTATAAATTCTTTTTCAAATATTTATTAACTATATAACGTTAAAGAATATTATAAAGATATTAACGTATAATTTTAAAAAACGGTTAATCCGATAAGTTTACAGCTTTATATAATTTAATTTTAAGCTTTAATACCGACTAGGTACCGTTAATCCGGCGGATAGGTTATTTAAACGTCTAAATTATATATTTAAAAAAAATCGAATATAAAAATATAATTTTTACGTTATTTAAAAAATTTAAATTTATAAACGAAATACCGGAAAACGTAAAAAAAATGATGGTAAATATTATAACGCGATTCGGAAAATTATAAAGGAATGAAACTTTTTATAAAAACGGTTTAAGATTTATTTATTATAAAATTTTTAAGGAAATTCCGGATAATTAAAACTTAAGTAATTATTATTTACGAAAAAAAAAAATCGAAAAACTTCCATTATATAATCGTAAAAAGCTTTCGAAAAAAAAAGAAAAAAATATAAAATTATATATTTACCGGATTTATTTTTTACGTATAATAATATAAACGTAAATCGTAACGTTAATACGATTACCGGCTAAATAATAACCATAAATAATAATTATATTACGATCGGATTTTAAAAAGTTTAAAAAAAAAACGAAATTATTACTAAGGTTATTATTTATAATTAATACGTTTTATATTCTTTAATAAAAAAGTTAACTAAAAACGAAACGGTATTATAACCCAAAATTTTCCGATAATTTTATAATGAAGTTCGAAAGTTATAAATCAAAAATTTAAATATTATAAAATTAATATAAATAATCGGACGTTAAATCGGAATAAAATTTTTTTTTTAAACTTAAATAAAGTTTTATGCGAAGTTAATATAGGTTCAAACCTTATTTTCCAGGCTAAACCAAATACACAGAAAATCATTACACATATAATCCATACGATAAATACTATACCCAATATCTTCGAACACGATAACTAATTAATAATTTTTACGGTTAAGATAAATTATATACCTCAGTTCCATAAAACCTTACTCTGAAGCAGAATACGTGGTTGCCGATAAGCTTCGACTCTGATAAACCTTATGCCAGCTGGCTTTATAATTCCGCATGGTCGCAATAAACCTTAAAAATAAACCTTAAGATTAAACCTTAACGATAAACCTCAAGGGTAAATCTCAAATGCGCATAAAAGGCTATACAAGCCCTCGCCAGTTTTACGACTAGGAATGTCAGATATCAGCCAGGAAAGGGGCTAGGAACTCCAACCTTAATCATTCCCACAGCACCTTCTCGAATTACCTTTATCAAAACAGCTAAATATACCGCGCCATTCCAACTATACCATACCGGTAATCCGTAACGAAAGGATTTACCAAAAAATCGTCTCATTTACAATCCAAAGCCCTCATAAAATCACTGGACGGGCCAAAACGATCGACAGTACCGTCGATTTAAAAAACTTATCCCAAAAAAACCGAATTCGGTTTTTAATCTTCGGATACGATTTAATTTACGAAAATAACGGTAATCGATCCTTAATAATATTTATGCCGAAAAATATGGGTACCAAAAAAATATTATTAGGAAAATTAAAAAATAATAATAATAATAGGTTTAAAAATTTCGAAATTTAAATTTTAAAATAATGCAAAAAGGATTACGAACGATGGTTTGCCCGGCTGCTCCGGATTGCAAAAAACCTCCAAAATTCCGACAAGAATCGACGTAAATAGGAGCTGCAAAAGGGATAGGGTAAAATACAAGAATTAAGGTAAGAATCTATCATTTTATCTAATTATCTACACGGTTACGTCTCCTCGAAAGAAAAATAAAGTTTTGTATTATCGGAATAAATTCGTAATTCCGTCGTAAAGTATTTTACGGAAATAATTAATTAATTAACATTATAATAATCCAAAAGCGGAATATATAAAATATATCCGTATGTTACAAATAATAATTAAAGATTTTATTAAAAAATTTTAACGAACTATATCCGAAAATATACCAAATAATATCCGAATTATTAAAAAATAATAAAATTACGTTATAAATTATACGGATAATTATAATCCTTATTATTATTTAAATAATTGTTTTAAAATTACGTTAAAGTTTATTACGGAATCTTTTAAAAATTTAAACCTAAACGCGTTAAAATGTAATCTTAATAATTATTAAAATCGGGCGGGACAGAATAAGTTCTGATTAATACGAAATCAAAAAGAATATCATAAGTAAGCCTAGGATTCTGGAAAAAATTAAAGTTAATATAATTAAATTGGTATTAAAACCAGTTTATTTAATAATAATAATTTTTTCGATAAATAGTATTTATTTCCGGGATTATGTCCGGCAAAAAAGCTTTTAAAAATATATAAGTAGTATTAATTAATTAATTAATAAACCTACATTCTTGGCCTTATATTTTATACCATTTCAACCCTTTTTTCTTAAAATAAAATCGTTCTTTTTTTATTTTAAGAAATAAATAAAAACTTAATGCGATAATTCCGAACGCCTTAAATAAATTAAATATATATAAACCTAACCAATTAATTAATTTAACGCTTACGTAATTTATTTTCTAATATTCTTAACTTAAAATTCCGTTTTTTACGTTTTATTAAATCCTTCCGTTATTTAGCTTTTTCCCGCTTTTTTTAAACCTTATTTTCCGATAATTCCTTAACGATTAATACCTTATACTTAAATTAACCAGTCCATCCTTAAGGGAAATAAGGTTCGGACCTCCGTCCTACATTTTCGAAAATATTTTTTACTTATTTATACGGCGTAACATATTAATTACGAACCATAACTTTTACGCCCTAATTACCTAATACCGGTCGAATTATATACTTTGTATTAAGGGTTAATTTTTTAAATATCGGATTAAGTTAAATAATTTTAAAAGCCGAAAATTTAATTAAAATAAGCGGAAAAAGAAGTATAGCTATATTTAAAGTTTTTATAATTCGTCGTTAAAGTTAATTAATAAAAGAAATTAATGCAAGGTTAATATAGGTTTAAGCCTTATTTTCCAAGCTAAGCCAAATATACAGAAGGTTATTACATATATAATCCATACGATAGATACTATACCTGGTATCTTCGAATACGATAATTAATTAATGGTTTTTACGGTTAAGATAGATTATATACCTCAGTCCCATAGAACCTCACTCTGAAGCAGAATGCGTGGTTGCCGATAAGCTTCGACTCTAATGAACCTTATGCCAGCCGGCTGCAGTAAACCTTAACGAGAAACCTTAAGAGTGAACCTTAAATACGCATAAAAGGCTATGCAAGCCCTTACCAATCTTGATCATTTCCATAGCTCCATCAAGACAGCTAAATATACCGCGCTACTTTAACTATACCATACCGGTAATCCGTAACGAAAGGATTTATTAAGAAATCGTCTTATTTACAATCCAAAGCCCCCATAAAATTACCGGACGGGCCAAAACGATCGACAGCACCGTCGATCTAAAAGACCTATCCCAAAAAGATCGAATTCGGCTTTTAATCTTCGGATACGATTTAATTTACGAAAATAACGGTGATCGAAAAATTTTAATTTATAATTCTTTATATTAATAAAACTATTTCGATCGGTAAAAACGCTTTTTATCCGTATAATAATTTATAAAAATTAAAACCGTAACTTTTATGATAATATTATTATTAAAAATTATTTTAAATAAAAACTTAACTTATTTTTTATTAATTCCATTTATCGTTTTTATTAAACTTTTAACGCTTGTAATAAATTCTTTTAATTAAACCTTACCGCCAAATAATATATGTAATTTTAACCTTTCGTTAAATCTTAAATACGTTATAAATTTTAATTATTTTACCTTTATTTTCGGAACCTTTATTAATTTTAATTTTAATCGGAATACCGTACCGGTAAAAAATATATTCGTTTAAAAACTTTTTAATCGTTATTAACGTAATTAAACGTAAAACCTTTATTTGTAAATAATCGGATAATTTATACTTAATTTCGACCGTAATTTTATCATTATTATCTGTAAGTATAAATTATATATTAATTGCTTGAATAATAATTATATTAATAAATTACGAAAATTTATAAATTTCTTTAAAACGTAAATTAATTACTTTTTAATATTTAATATACGTAAATATTACTTTCCGAATATAACCGAATATTTCGTATTAATAATATAAAATTATTATGTAACGATAAATTACATCTTATTCTTTATAACCGTAATTTTGATAATATTACCTAATTACCTTAAAATATTTTTATTCGGAATTAATAACCTTATAGTTACCGTATTATTTATTTACTTTACGCCAAAAAATCCGTTTTAAATAAAATATTTTAAAACCTTTATTTTAAAAATTGTTCTTTTTCTTTTCCGAATTTTACGAAAATAATTAAAAACCTTTAATATCGTTAAAAACCTTACCTATTTTTACGATTTTTTAATCTAATTCCTAATAAAAAACTTTTACCTTATTTCAGAAAATATTAATAACGTTCCGGTTAAAACAAAATTAAACCAAATAACGTTTAATTAAATATTAATAAAATTATTAACTTTTTTTATTAATCTTTTAACGCGTTAAATGCTTTAAGTAACTTTCGGAACAAACCGTTTATAATTAAATTCTTTTTACCGGAAATCTATTTAATTGCAAAATCGAATATTTTTATTTAAACGATTTAACAAATAACCGTAATATTAAGCAAAAAGTTTAAAAAATTATTAATTTAATTAATTAATACCTTAACGTTAATTTTTAATAAAAATCGAACGTTATAAATATAAATCCAGAACCTTTTTAAAATCTTAAAAATAACATAATATTTTAATTTACCAGTATTATAATTTAATTTAACGCCTTTTTAAATACCGCTTTTATAACGCGCAAAATATTCGATTCTATTAATTAATTAACCAAAAATACTTTTATAACTAATCTTATTCGTATTAATTCTTATAATAATTTTTTTAATGTTAAAATTACAATCCAAAATAATTAAAATCGGAATTATCGTAAACTTTTTCTCTAAGATCTTTATCGCCAGATCCTAATTAAACCCCTAAATAAAAAATTTATTTTTCCGAAATAAATTCGTAAAAAACTTTACCTTTAAAATATAATACGCCATAAAAATTCGGTAATAAACAGTAATACTTAAAAAAACTTTAACATTTAAAACGTTCTTATACGGCATAATTTTTAAAATTTTAATTACTTTAATAATATGGGTTAATAATTAATTAATTTATAAAAAAATCCGATTATAACGGTTATTTTTTAATATTATTAAAACTTTCTTATATTAATCAAAATATTAATAAACTTATAAACAAATTTCCAGATCCTTAAAAAAACTTTTTTATTATTATTTTTAATTTTCGGGCCCTTAATACCGATATTATTAACGAATAAATAAATTATATCAAATCTTAAATTATTTAAAATCCCCTTTATTACGCGATAAAAGTAAATTATAAAATTAATAATTATTTTTAAAAATCTTAACGGTATCGAAAGAATTACATAATTTTTATTAATTAAGGTTAAAATAATCTAATCGTAACCGGAAATTCTTTTTATTAAAATTACCAAAAAACATATTATAAAATGCGCAAAAAAATTCGTCGTAATTATTTAATATAAACGTATTTCGTAAAATAATTACGTTAAACTTTATCGTAAAATTAATTAATCGTAAACCGTTATCTTTTTTCTTTATAAAAAATTAAACATTTTTATATACCGTATAAAATTATTCGAATACGTTTTTTTAAATTCGGATTCGTAATATTTCGATTAATTTACTTTTTATATTAACCGGTATAATAATATCCTTAATTTATTATATTTTATAAAAAACCGTCCGAAATTTATAATCTGGTATAATATATTATTTAATTTTACCGTATTCTTTTTAATTCCAGATTAAAATAACCTTTTTTTAATATAATATCTTTTTTAAAAAAACTTTTTCCGTACGGATAAATTTATTACCTAATTAATTAAAAATAACTTTAACTTTTTTATCGGTAAATTAAATATTTTGCGGTATATTAACGAATTTAAGAAATAAAGGAATTAATAAAATATTAAGGTTATTTAACTTTTTTCCAGATTAATTAATAACTTATTATATTTTTTTCAATTCCTTAATTTTTTAATCAAAATCTTTAAATAACATTAATTTATTAAACGGTACGTCGTTAACAAAAACAAATTTTCTTTTCGGATTATATACAATATTAATTTATATTAATTAATTATTATTAATCTTATCGCATATTTTATCTTACAGAATTCCGTATAGAACGTATATAAATTCCTTATTATTAAACTAACTTAAAATAATATTTGCAAGTTCCAGTTAATCGTTTATAACTTTATAAATAATTACCGGATCTTAATTAACATAAATATTATTAATCGAAAAAATATAAAGACTTATAAAGTATTTATTCGTTTTATCGTTCGTAAACTTATTTTCGCTAATAAAACGGTTTATAAATTTACCGGTTACTTTTTTTAAATTTTTTATCGGTACGGATATTACGAATAAAGTTTTTAATTAAAATTAACGGGATAATAGTTTTTATTAAACCGAATTTTAAATTTTTTGTATTATTTTAAAGTTTATATTAAACGTTATCTTTAATCTAATTATAAAATTAAAACCAAAAATAAATAATTACGTAATATAATAGTTATCGCCGATAAATAAAAAAATAATAATTTATCGGCCGGTTAATTAAACGGAAACCTTAATTATATTTTTAAACGGGATCCTTTTTTAAAATTTAAAGCCTATAAATAATATACGGGTTTATCGCATAATTAATCCGTATCGTTTAACGTACGACGCGATAATAACGTTAAATTCGGCTTTAATATCGATAACTTTATTAATTAAATTTTTATTATTTCCATAACTTATTCAGATTATAAACCTAAATCACGGAATAATATATTCGGCTGGATTATATTACTGGACCAATAAAACGTTAGCTTTTTTTTTAACTTTTTACTTTATAACCGATATTTATGATAAAGATTTTAACGAGTTTTTTCGGATTTAAGGGTTTCAACTTTCGTCTTTCGGCCTCGGTTATTTTAATCGTTTTTTAATTTTTACGACCAAATATTTTCAAAATCTTAATAACTATAAAATTTTTAAAAGCCTTACCGAAATCTGGGTAAATTTCGATTAATTCGGATTAAGTAATTTTTAAAGTTTTTTTTTTTACGTTTTTTCGGTTTTTTTTTCAGAACTTAATTATATACTTATTAATTAATTTTTTATAGATAGAGGTATTATTAATTTGGGTAATATTATTTAATTTAAAAATATTAATAAATATTTAAGAAATATTATTTATTTAAATACCGATTTTTATATTATGAAACGAAAATTTTTCGTATATTATATTATCTTCGTTAATCTTATTAATAAAAATTAATTTTTTTTCGTTTTTAAATTCCTTTTTTTACTTTTTGGAACGTTTGGCCATTATAATACTGGTAAGCATAATTGGCTGATTAAAATTATCGATCTTTAAGGCTCGGATTTTTTTCAAGTATCGGATACCTTTATTTTTAATAGGATTATTTTATAATTAATTACGTAAAAGTGCCTTTTTATAAAACGGTTTTCCGTTTTAATCCACGAAATAAATTATGTTAATTTCGGTTATTTTAAGTTAATTAATATCGGGTTTTTATTCATTTAAATTTAGGATCGTAATATACTTCGGAGGTTTAACTGGATTATTAATATCCGAATTAGGGCCAGTTGGTAAATTATCCATATTTCGGAAAATATTATTTCGTCGATCAAAATACCGTATTTTTTCCTTATATCAAACAGGAAAAGCTAACGAACTATAAATCCATTTTAAAATCTTTTTCCAAATCGGGATTTATTATTCGATCGTTTAATTTTTTAAGATTTAAGGGAATTAAATTATAGTTAATATCGCTTCTATTTTTATGGGTTCCAAAAAAAATATATTTATTATTAATAAATAAAAGTAATCTTATAATCTTTATATTAATAAATAAGCGGCATTTCTGCATATTATATCCTAACTTTTAGTAAAATTAACAAATACCTTAATTAAAATTACCATAACATCCATTTCGGCCTTGGTAACTATTACGGTAACCTTTTCGGCTTCGGTATTTATTTCGTTTACGATAAAGATTATATCGATTATATTTATCCGGCTGGAAATTAATTATATTAATCGACGGATCCGTATTATATATTTAGGCCTAAACGTTTTTCATTCTGGCAAAACGTAATATTATAAAGTCCGGATAACGTTTTAATTTTTTATTTCCTTTTTAAAGGCCTCGAAATTTTAAATTTATCGTATTTATATAATCTTTAAGTCCTAGAAAGCGCTAATAATTTTAAATACCTAATTAATCTGGCTAAGTACCGTTTGTTATGAAGGCGGGTTTTTTTATCGAAACTATCTGGTTTGTTAGGTCGAATAAAACCGGTTTTTATTTTTTCGGCTAAAAATAAAGCGGCTATTTATTAAAGGTCGTTTACGGCCTTTATATTTAAAAAGCCCTGCCTTATTAGCAGCTCAGTTTTTAATTAATAATTATGCTTAATTATAAGTTATTGCGTACAAATTTTCGAGTTTTATAGATAAATTATAAAAGAAATTTTCGAAATATTTAATAAATATATTTTTTTAAAAACTTTTGGTATATTCGTTCTTATTAGCTGTTTTCTTTTTTAATTTATAAATTTTTTTAATAATATTTCGTATGCTGGTAACGTATGCCAGATAATAATCGTATACTTAATTAAACTTTTTACGTTAAATTTGTTTCGATAAAATCCTTAATCGATTTTTACCGTCCGAATTTATTTAAGGTCCTATAGCTTAAAAATCATTAAAATAATTTAAATAATTTTATTTTAATCCGTAATTTTATTAAGGATAATTTTAATTCGGTTTTTTATGATAAAGTTATCGGTTTAATACGGTACCTTATTAATTATTTCAGTTTCGGAAAGTTTATATTTTTTAAATAGTTTAGTAATTCCTTTAAGCTAATTTATAACCCCGGTACTTAAAAAGCGAAAATTAATAAAAGTAAATAAATTCGGAAAAACTATATAAAATGAAAGTTTGTTTATAATATTCGCAAAAAGATTATATTTTTATTAATTAGTCGTATTAAAAATAAAACGTTTGGTATAAGTACCGTAAGGCCTATAAATAATTTCAATAACTTTTAAGTTAATATAAGGTTTCGTCCTTTAAGTACGTTAATTACGATACCGGATTTTATTTAAATATCCATATTTTTAGTTAGTTTTAAGGATCCGGTTTAATTATTATTATTTTAGGGTTTAATGTCGTTAAGTTTATTATCGTAAGGATTATTTAATAATGGGTATTAAATAATCGTATTTCAAGGAAAATTTGAAAAATTAAGAAAATATAATATTAATAGTAATTTATATTATAAATTTTAAAGTTAAATAGTAATTTCGGAAAGTTTCGATAAATTTTTAATAAATTCGTTAAAACTTATCTTAAATTAATTAATGTTACAAGTTTTTAAATTATTTAGGTTTCGAAATATTACCTTAAATAAAATATATTTAGGCATAAAATAAATAATTATCCGCGATAATTATTTTCGGTATATTTTCTTTTTCTTTCGAACTTAAAAACCAGGTAATTTTTTATTATTATTATCCGTATAAATAACTTTATCTTAATCGTTACTGCATCGTTAGTTATTTAATTACATTTTTTCTAACTTATTAATTAATACTTTTATTACCAGCTTAAATACCATAATATTTAGGTTTAATAAGAAGAGTAAATTTTAAATAATGTTACTTATTAATAACCAGATAAAATATTACTTAATTGGCGCCAGGAAAATCCAAAATATATTTCGTAATATTTTGTACTTAATTTTTATATTATTTTAAAAAACAGTATTTTTTTCAATATTTTCCTTTTATATGTAAAATGGATAACTTTATAATTTTATTCCTTTTTTTATTCGTATTTATTATTTTATCCATATCGTTAATTTTATTATCGTTATATTTATTTTAATTAATCCAAATCCAAATAATTACGTTACCAGCGACGTAATTTTAGTTTTTTTAACCCGTATTAATAAAATCTTATAGTTTGTTTTATTACGTAATTTTCCTATTAATACGTATAATAATCCGAATTACGTAATCGGTTTGAAATTTAGGTAATTAATTTATGTTCCGAAATCGGTTACTTATAAACGTTCGTATTTTTTTGCCGTCGTTTAAATTAAATTATTTTCGTATAAAGTTTCAATTTAATAACTTTTTTTTATTAATTGTTTTAAAAATCGCGTTATTATCGTAATTACGGCCGTTAATTATATACCGTTTAAATTATCGCAACCGTAATTATAATTGTAATCGTAATCGTATATAATTATTATCGTACGTTTTTGATTAAAACCTTATTTATTTTGCTTTATAATCGGAAGATCGAAAGTTATTTCGATAATAAACTAAAACCAGTTTTTTTTCCTTAATAACCAGATAAAATGGGGCGGGATAAAATAAATTTTGATTAGAATAAAATTAAAAAAGGTATTACGAATAAACCCAGGGTTTTAGAAAGAATTAAAGTTAATATAATTAAACTGGTATTAAAACCAGTTTATCTGATAATAATAATTTTTTCGATAAATGGTATTTATTTCCCGGGTTACGCCCGGCGAAAAGAACTTCTAGAAATACATAAGTGGTACTAACTAACTGATCAGTAAACCTATATCCTTAGCCCTGCACCCTGTACCATTTCATTATCGATCGTTTTACGAAAATAAGTTTATTTCTTTTTACGGTTAAAATATTAATTATAATTAAATTAACCCGATTATTTTATGATAAAATAAAATATAAATTCGAAATGCCGGCCGGAATCGTTAATAATAAACAAGATTACAAATAAGTTAATTTTAAATAAAGTTTTATAAAAAACGAAAAATAAAACGGCAAATATTAATTATATATTATCCGTAAACCGATAAATAAACGGAACGTATTTATTAAGTATTAAAATATTATTTTCGTAATTACGTAAACGAATATTAAAATAATTAAATAAAATTATTACGGAATATAAAATTTGTATATAATTGTAACGAACCTGTTATATATCTACCTGGAGGTATAAGCAGTATCCGAAATGGGGGTTCTTAATTTGTAGGTAATAATAGTATAATAAATAAGGTATTCGTTAAAAAAATTTACGGACTTTTTCCTTAATTAAAAAACGGTATAGTTATTTTTAGTTAAAAGCTTAAATTAATAGCTAAAAAGCGAAAATTAAATAAGTATTATTTATATAGGAAATTTTAATCGTTATATATTTATCCTGGATTTAATAAGTATACCGGGAATTTATAAGATTTGTTAAATTTACTTCCAGATTTACTAGATTTATTAGATTATTATATCTTAATGCGGAAAAAGTTAAGTTTTTTTTATCCGAAAATTAGCCGTAAAAAGCTTATATCAGGTTCCGGAAGCCGGTTTTTTTAAGATAGGAACCTTTATTTTTATATTATAATATTAATTTTTTTTTTAAGGATTTTTGTTTTAAAGATAAAAACCGTAGGTAACCTTTTTATTTTATTAAAAAGGTTTTTTTATAACTTTTTAATTAACTTTATTATAATAAGTAAAAAAAAAAAGCGAAAAAGATAACGTAATAATTAACGCGATATCCGTAATATTCGCGTTAATTTAATTAAAAATTTTGAAATTAAAACTTTTTTTTATTTTAATTATATTTGGTTTTGTTAAATTAATTATTTTTTTTCCTTAAAATATTTAAGTTATAATTAATGTACGCGTTATTAACGTTTTTTTTTTGTAACGTAAAAATTATAAATTCGTTAAAAAAATGAACGAAATTTAATAATAATTATAATAAAAATAACGGAAAGTTAAGGATAATTTCTTAAAGTATTAGGAAATTATAAAAAGGGAATTAAATAAATTACGATGCCGATAAAAAGAAAAATAAAAAGAATTTATTAAAAGGTTAAAACGTTTACGTTTTTAATAGGATCTTTTTAAAAAAAAGGGTTTTAAAGATATTAAAGGAAGGTTTAAAGTTAGATTAAATAAAAAAACGGGAAAAGTTAAAAAAAAAGTAACGTCGTATGGAAATAAAATAAGTACGCCTTATTTTTGAAATAAATGTTGCGGTAAAAGCGTTTATTTTTTTCGGCTAGAACGTTAAAGGTTTAGACCTGGGTAAAGGGCCGTTATTATTTACGATTTTGGCCGCATTAAAAACGGTCGGTTAAGATTTTGCCGATAAAAATTTTTAATTAAATTTATCGTATTCGTTAAATACTTAAGTAGTTTTTATATGTTATTTTTAAGTAAGTAATTTATTTATTTAATTAAGTATTGGATTTTATTTTTAATTATTTTAAAGTTTAATATTTTTTCGATTTCGTATTCGTTATCGTTTTTTTCGATTTCGAGGTTTTTTTTAAGCGGGATATTTTTTGAGGCTGGTTTTAATAAAGAAATATGGAATATAGGGTATATTTTTATAGTTTTGGGTAATAATAATTTATAATTAGTTTTTAAAATAATTTTTTTAATTTTAAATGGATTAGGTTTTTTAAAATTAAGTTTATTATTAGATTTTTTCGTTTTAATCTGGAAAAAGTTTAACGTTACGTTTTATTTTTAACGTAATAAGTAGATTTTATTTTTTTTCGTTAAAATTAGTTCCTTAATTTTTTTCTTATTGTAATATTAAGTTATTTTTTATTATAAAAACTGCAGTTTAGTTTAAAATCGGGCTTGTATTATTTTAATTTTTGTTATTATTATTTTTATTCGTAAAATTATAACGGTAATAATTAATATTTTATATACTGGTTATTTTGGTTAATAAGTTGCCGTATCGTATTTATATATAATTATATAAGGTAATATATTTATATTTTCGTTAACGGACGTATTATAAATTATTTATATAAGCGGCAAAAATTTAACCTAATTATCCTATTAATAATTAATATAGTTTCGAAAATATTATTTTAAAGTTTGATTTAATTATTCCGTTTGGCCGTTTGTTTAAGGGTAATAAATTATTAAAAACTTAAGCTTAGTATTAATTTGTTTAAAAAAATTAATACCGAATTTCGATATAAAAAGTTTATTTCGATTAAAGATAATTTTTTCTGGTACTTTATATTTATCGAAATAGTATCGAATAAAAGCGTAAATTAATTATTTTGTTATTACGGTTTTTTTAAAAGATAGGAAGTATTTATATTTAGTAAATTTGTTAATAATTATTTATACCGTATTATATTTAATTTTAATAACGGGATTTTTTGATATAAGGAAATTAGTAATAAAATTTTAAGTTATAGTATTCTATATTTTGTTAGGTATTTTTATAAGTTATAATAAGTTATACGGCTTATAATAGGTTGCTTTTATTTTGTTATAAACGTTATAATTTTTAATAACTTATTTAACCGTTTGGCGGAATTTTGGAAAGTTATATTTTTCTTAAAGTCGTTTGGTAATTTTAAATATTCCTTGGTATTTATGTAAGGGGTTTTCGTAAAATTTCTTAACGAATTCTTTTTGTTGCTAGCGGGGGATGTTTTTGTTGCTGGCGGGGGATGTAAATTTTGCCGCGAAATAATAGTTGGTCCTTGTCGTTTCCTTTTAGCTGTTTAATTTCCTTTTGTTTTCTTGGATCGTAAAAACTTCTGAATTGGGTTAATTTTTTTAAAGTAAGTTGTTTTAAAGTTACATATAATTATATTATCCTACCGTTCTTATAATATAGCATTTGTATATGTCGTTTGGAGATTTTAAAGTCGTAATTTTCTTTTCGGTTTAAAATATCCGTTTAGATATTTTTTTTGTTTTTGATATGGTAAATCTTAAAGTTAAATTTGGATAAAAAAACCATTTAATTTTTATAGCGTTTATTTAATTTTTATGTAGTTATAAATTTAATTAAATTTTTATGGTTTAAATAAATATCGAATGGTTCTTTAATTTTATTAAGGAATGGTTTTTATTTTTTAAGTATTAGAATAATCGTTAATAATTTTTTGTCGTAAATAAAATATTTAAGTTTTATATTTTTAAGAACTTTAAAAAAGTACGTTATTGGATATTATTTTTTATTATCTTTTAATTGTTTTAAAATTATTTTAAAAGCGTAATTTAAAATATTTGTTTTAAGCCGTTTTTTTTTGTTATAATTAGGTAATTTAATTATTAAGGCGTTAATAATTTTGTCCTTAATTTTTTAAAAAGCTTTTTTTATTTTTTTTGGAAATTCGAATTTTTTTTTAACGTATTTTTTGGTAATAAGTTTAGTTAAAGGATTGGTAAGTTTGCCGTAATTTTGTATTAAGGGTCGTACGTAATCCGTAAATTTTAAAAATTGACGGATATTTGTAATAGTAATTTTGTTAGAAATAAGCCAGTTTTTGACGGTTTTTAACTTAAAATTTTAGATTTAAATTTGTTCCAGGGTAATAATAAAATTTAGAAAATTTAATTTTTAGATATATTAAACGCTTTTTTTAACGTTTATTAGCAGGTTAACTTTTTTAAAGGCTTTTAGTATTTAAGTAATATATTTTTTATACTTTTTTAAAGTTTTTAAATAAATAGGAATATCGTTTAAATAAACGAAAACGAATTTATTTAAAAACTTCCGTAAGATAATAGTAAATATGTATTAAAAGTTAGTTGGAGTATTAATTAAACCTTAAGATATAATTTTATATTTATAATATTTATAAATAATCTTAAAGGTAATTTTTTATTTTTTGTTTTTAGTTATTCGTATTAGATAATAACCGTTTGGTAAGTTTAAGGTTATAAATTATTTAGTTTTATTAATGTTTTTTTTATGGTATTTATTAACGTTAAAAAATATCCGTTTTTAATAGTAATATCGTTAAAGTATTTATAATCGTAAATTTATCGATATATTAAATTTTTACTTTTATCGATTTTAATTTTATTATTTTTTATTTTGGGTATTATTATAATTAAATATTTTATAAATAATTCGGATTTTTAAATATAACTTTTTTTTAAGTTTCGTTAAAAACTTTTTTAAAAAGTTTTAATTTTTTTAAGGTTTATATAATAAATTTAATAAAGCTTTAGGTAATATCTTTTTTTAATAAGAATCCGATAATTTTATTAGTTATAATCTGGTAATTTTTTTCGGGTTCGTTTTTTAAATAATTTTTTGAACCGTCGATATTTAAGGGGTATTGTTGTTATGGGGTTAAAAAATTTGGCTTTTTTGATCGTATAATAAATTTTATAAGATTTTTTTTAAATTATTTTATAAAAACGTTTATTTTTTTTAATTAATATATAAATTACTGGAACGAAATTATGGTATTCTTAAAATAATATCGTATCTTAAAATGTCGACGATGTTAAAAATAATTCGTTTTAAATATTTTTATATTTAAATTTTAAGTTTTTTTATTTTTCGAAAAATTTATCCGTTATCGTAAGTAAATAAGTTTTTATTAATTATTTGTAACTTATAAAATTATTATTTATATTTTTAAAGGATCCGATATTTTTCGGTTATTTTAAGGGAAATAAAGTTCCTTTTTGTTCCGGAATTGATTATAACGTTAAATATTTTATTTTCATAATAAATAAAAATTTTGATTTAATTCCGTATTTTTTTTTGTGCTTCGTATAAGGTTTTATATATAAGGGCTTTTCGGTGCCTTACTTTCGAAGGCCTTTACCGTTTTTTAACTGATATATTTTGAAGGCTAGAAAACGTTTTTATTCGTATATTTTCCGGATTACGTACTTGGTATAATAATTATTTATATATTTAAACCATTTTTTATTGCCGAATTAATATTTAAAGATAATTATCTTTTTTAACTTTTTTTTAGGTTTAGTATTTTGCGAATCGTAAGGTTAAAAAGGTAAACTTCCGAAAAAGGTATTTTTATAGTTAGGAAATCGTATTTGTTATATAATACCGGTACGTAATATAAATATCCTTACGTTATAACCTTTTAACTTTGTTCGGATTCGGGGTATAAATAGTAAAACTTAGGGTAATTTAGCTATTAAGGGATTTCTGTATATTTGTACTTATTATTTGGTTCCGTAAATATTTCCTTATTATATTCTGGCCAAAAGTCGTTATCTTTTTTAGTACGTTAATAAATAAGGTAATTATAATTATAATAAATAATAAAATGCAAAAACTTATAATTATCTGCTAATTTAAAATATATTATATATTTAAAAAGATTATAATATTCGGAAGATAACTATTTATAACTATCGAAATTTTTTCGTAACTAATTATTTTGGTCGTATATTTTATATTTTTATATATCGAAATAATAAGTATATTTTAACGTAATAATTACTTTAAAGTTCGTTCGTTTTGAATAATATTTGTAAACTTTGGTTATAACATTTTTGCAAATAATATAATTTTTATTATCGGTATCGTTATTTTTAACCCTATTAGTTATAGTAATGGTAAATTTCTAATTTACGGAAATAATATTTACTTCCTTTTTATCCTTTTTTTTGTTATTTATATCTCGTTCGGCCGTATGGATCTTTTTTTTGGATTAAGGAATTTTATTTTTTTAAGAATTCTTTTAAAAATTTCCCTTTTTCGATAAAAAGTAATATTCGTTTTTAAAATGGCCCTTTTTACCATAATTAAAACATTTAATTTTAAACTTATTTTTTTAAACTTCGTTAAAATAACGTTAACTTCCTTTTAAAATTTATCTTTCGTTTTTTTGCTATTATTAGAACGTTTATTACTATTTCGTTTACTAATACTTTTCCTTTTAAAGTATTAATTAAAAATACGTCGGTTGGAAATAATAACCTTATCGATATATTTCTTAAAAAGTTTAACCTTAAAAATTCGGAACATTTTATCTTTAACCTATTCTTTTAGGCCGTTATAAAAGGAAAAAAATAAAACCTTTTTTAATAACTTAAAAATGGCCGTTAATTAATTAAATTCAGTTACATATTTAGTAGCTAACGTAATTTACTTTAAGTCATATATTTTTTTAACTGCGTATTATTACTTATCGGTATTTCCGTACAAAATTTTCATCCGTTTTTTAAAGTACCCGTAATTATTAAAAACGTAATTAATAATATCCAGGTAACTATCGGAAAAGTTAATTAGGTAATTACTAAAAATAAGTTCGAACTAATCGAATACTTTTCCCGTAAATAATTAAAAAATGGCCATAACCTTTTAATAATTTTCCGTTAAAAAATTCTTATACCATTTAAGGTAAAATTTAACCTTAACCAAAAATCTTTCCATATTTATGGACCTATCATAAGATTTAAGGGTAATAAGTTTATACCTTTTAATATTAAATATTTCATAATAAACAAAAGGAAATATAATTCCTTCCCGTTTTCGGTTAAATAATAAAGGGGCAAAAGTTCGTAAATAAAAAACAGGTATTTTAAAAAAAGATACTGGAATTTTCGGATAAAAAATAATTTTCGGTATAATAAAAGCTTTTTTTAATTATTAAGCTAATTTAACGTTTTTTTTTTTGGAATCTTACGATTTCCTTAACCATAAAATCCAGTCGTTAATTAATCGTAGGTTTTTTTTTTCTTATTTCCGTAATAAAAACTTCCTTAACTTTTTTTTCGTAATTTAACTTTTTAAATCGTACCTTAATAATTTTTTTTGCTTCCTTAAAAGTAAAGGTTAATTACTATTAAAAAAAAAACTTTTCCTAACCTTTAATCCTAATAACTTTTAATAATATATTATTGATTAATTAAAAAAAAATTTTAATCTGAAGTAAATTATATAATTTAATTATTAATCTTTTATTAATTAATAACGAAAATCGAATATATTATTTATTTGCTAAATATCGTTTTATAATATCGTTTTTATTAAGTTCAGAAAAGTTTATACCTAATTAGGCCTTAAATTATTCGTTAATTATTAATTAAAAAATTATCAAAATATAACGAATTTATTATACATTTACCTAAAGGTATAAATAATATCCGAAATAAGGGTTTTTAATTTATAAGTAATAATAATATAATAAATAAAATATTCGTTAAAAAAATCTGCGGACTTTTCTTTTAATTAAAAAACGGTATAATTACTTTTGGTTAAAAACTTAAATTAATAATTAAAAAACGAAAACTAAATAAATATTATTTACATAAGAAATCTTAATTATTATATATTTATTCTGGATTTAATAAGTATATCGGGGATCTGTAGGATTTGTTAAATTTGCTTTCAAATCCACCAGATCCACCAGATTACCATATCTTGGCGCGGGGAAAGCCAAGCTTTCCTCACCCGAAAATCAGCCGTAAGGAGCCCATACCAGGCTCCGGAGGCCGGTTTCTCTAAGACAGGAACCCCTGTTCCTGTACTGTAACAATAATAACGTTCGGAACGTATTTACCGAACGGTTTCCGTTCGAAATTTTATATAGTTATTATCCGAAAATAATAAAATATTTTTTATAACAGTTTAAGGGATAAATGCAAAAAATAAAAAAACGGTTTAAAAAAATTACGGCCGTCCGTTAAAAAATATACGAATATTAAGAAAAAATTATAATAACCTAAAAGAAATATTACGATTAACGTTATATATTAATAAAGTTTTAACCAAATTAATAAATAAAATTAATAACGAAAAATTTTAAATTTAAAAATAAAAAATTCTTATTTATTTATATCCGGATAATAATTAAAAAACGAATAAGTTTTTAAACGTATAAGGTAATTTTATTTATTAAATATTAACGGATATATAATATATTTTTAATATTATTATTAAAACCGTAATATAACTAAAATCTGGATAACGTTTAAATAACGTTACCGGATTTAATAAACGAATAAAAGGAATAAATAATAATAAAAATTATCCGTTACCGGAACGATTAGGGTAACGTAAATATTTTATTAAAAAAAAATTGGTCCGTTAAATATAATACGTAAAAATCGTAAAAGCATTTTAAATATACGCCGAAGATGTTATAACGTTACGAAAAAAAATTTAAGTGCGTATATAAAAAAAGGAACGATTTAAAATATATAAAATTATAACGAACTAACCGGAAAATGGTCGTAAGATAATTATAAAAACGTAAAAAATAATGTTAAATAATATTAAAATATTAAATTTAAAATTATTTTTATAATTATATTAAGGTTTATTTTTAAGGTTTATTCTTAAGGTTTATTACGACCATGCGGAACCGTGGAGCCAGCTGGCATAAGGTTTATCAGAGTCGAAGCTTATCGGCAACTACGTATCAGTCTGCTTTAGAGTAAGGTTTTATGAGATTAAGGTATATAATCTATCTTAACCGTAAAAACTATTAATTAGTTATCGTATTCGAAGATATTAGGTATAATATTTATCGTGTGGATTATATGTGTAATAATTTTCTATATATTTGGCTCAGCCTGGAAAATAAGGCTTGAACTTATATCAACCTTGTAAATATTATACCCAGTATCTTCGAATATAATAACTGATTAATAATTTTTACGGTTAAGATAAATTATATACTTTAATTTCATAAAACTTTATTTTGAAACAGAACCTTACTTTAAAGCAGATTAATGCGTAGTTGCCGATAAGCTTCGACTTTAATAAACGTTATGCCAGCTGGCTGGTTCGGCATGGTCGTAATAAAGCTTAAGAATAAAGCTTAAGAATAAACCTTAAGGGTAAACCTTAAGTCTGTATAAAAGGCTATACGAGCTTTTATAAATTAATAATATGAAAAATAAATATTAAAAACAAAAAATTCGAATTTAAAAAATAAGTAAACTTAAAAAGTAAATAAATTTAAAAAGTAGGCAAATTTAATAAAGTAGGTAAATATAAAAAGTAAGTGGATGCGCCCCCACTAGCTTGTATTATTTCTAAGTACTAAACGAGAGGCTGCTCGCTGCCTCGGCACACTTCGTTTGCTCCCAAGTTCCGGCGTATTGGATAGCGCGCGTCGTTCGCTTCGGCTGGCGAAGGCGTCGTAACATAATAGCCCTCGCTTTAACCGCGTTTCCACTGCTTTAGGCTTCCAGGGCTTCGAGGGCTTTAGGGCTTTAAGGCTTTAATGCTTTTAGAGCCCCATACGCATGAGCCGTATGATATGCTTACCCCTGCCAGGTGGCGGGAGTATGGCGGCAGGTGTTGCCAAACCCTTCCTATTTGGGATGCCAAGATCCAAATACTGCACTCGGTTCTAAGGGAAGCGGGATTTTCGACACACGTGGGGCTACCGCGTCGCCGCGGCAAGCACAATACGCACTCGTTTTAGCGTGCCAGGTGGCGGGAGAGTTGCGGCAGGTGTTACCAAAACCTTCCTATTTGGGACGAGCTAAGATCCATTCCCAGGGGGAGAAAATTTTGGACAGAATAACCTGTCAGATAAGTAGCGTAATAAGTGCGCACTTATCAATTCAGTCTTTTGGTACAGTAGCTACGCGACAATTAAGAGTCTCATTCGCTTAATTCGCGTTATTATCAATTGATCAGCTGTTGCTGAGACGATATAGGCTGTGTATCAGTAACAATTATCTACATCCTTTATTAGCCATAATGGCGACCGTACCGATAACGTCCGCAATCATCTATAATAGTCTTAAGGACTGGAACAAATTTAAGGACGAATTTAAAACCAGAACTAAAGGATATAATTTATGGAAGTATATTAACCCTAATCAGAACCTTCCATAACTTACCAAACTTACGCCGCCCGATATAACTACCTATCCAAAAAAAACGACTTTATTAATTAACGCGAAAAGCTAATTTATTTTCCGAAAAAATTATATAAATCGAAAAAGTTAATCGAACGGGTTATCCGATAAATACTTTTAAAATAACGACCGAAGGTAAATAAACTTATAACCAGAATTTTACGATTTATACCTATTTAAATCGAAAATATATAATTTTCCGAAAAAGTTTTAACGAATTTATAAAATAAATTTTAAATAATATTTTTTTATCGATTAAATAAATTTATTTAAGCTTAAATAACGATTTTAAAAGTTAATACGTTAAATTATAAAAAACCGGAAAAATTTATAATAATCGATTATTTATAAATATTAAGCGTAAATACGAAAAATAATTAAAATAAGTTCCGAAAGCTGTTAAAAAATTTAATAAATAAATATAAAATAATAAGAAATTATAACTCAAAGTTAATATTACGGAATTTCCGAAACGATTATACCGGTTATTTGGACGAATTAATTATATATAATAATAATACCGATTATATTTAATTAATCGAACTTATTTATATTTTTTAAATAAAATAAAATCGAAAAAAAATAATTTTTTTAATTTTTCATAAAACCTTAATAAACTTTTCCGATTAAAACGATTTTAATTAAGAAAAAATTAAGGATATTAATAATTAATTACGTAATAAAAATTTTAAAAAAGGACCGAAATAAAATAATCGTAAAAAATCCTAAACAAACCGAAATAATAATAATAATAAACGGAAACGCCAAAAATTAAACGTATAAAGGATTCGGTATAAAATGTACTTAAATTTTAAATATAAATTACTTTAATATTATTATACGTTCCTTAATAAAATTCCAGCAAAATTTAAACTTAAAAAAAAATTTCGGTATTAATTTAAACCCGGATTATTTCCTATTAATCCTTAAAAGAAAAAAATTAACCGTTTATCGAAAATTATAAAAAAATTAATTATTTAAAAAATAAATTAATTCTTAAAGGAAATAAAATAAATTTTAACGTACTTTTTAATTTTTAATTAACGTAATATAATAAACGTTACGTTTTATTTTTTTTTAAATTTATTTATTTTGGATTTAAAATTTATAATATATATTTTTAACCTTATTAATAAGTTTTTAAATTATAAAATGATAATTTAAAATAACGGAATATATATAAGGAAAAATTTCGTTCCGATTAATAAATATAACAAAATAAATGTTTTATTTTAAAATTTTATAAGCCCGAAAATATTACGTTTATATAACGTAATTTATTACGAAAATTTCGTATATAATTTAATATTTTTTCGGTAATTCCGGAAAGAATTTTAATAAAATAACCGAAAAATTAATAATTTTATTCGAAATAAATTTATTAAATAATTATTATATTAATAAATAAATTTAATTAATTCGTTACCGAAAATATTAACGTAATAATATTTTAAATAATCTTAATAATTTATAAACGAAACGTTAACTTATATATAACGAAATTATTACGAACCGGTAACGGTACGATATAATACTTAAAATTAAAATATTTAAGGCCCGAAATAATTATTTAATTATAATTTTATATAAAACCAGTTTATTTAAAGGGTTTAATAACGATCGAATATTAAGCTTATAATAAGGTAAAGGTTAAAAAATAAATATACCGAAAACCGAAAAAAAAATATTTTGATTAAAATAATAAATTATTATTAATTTTATAAATTTTAAGGAAAATTTTAAAAAATATAAATATATTATATTTGTAACCGACCGGTATTTAAGTTTTATTTAAAATATTTACCTTAAAAATCGAAAAAAAAATTATTAATTATCGCATTCCGATATTTTTTAAAGGTTTTAAAAGATTAAAAGAAAATTATTCCGTAAATATTTAAATACGATAACGAAATCTTAAAAAATTATTAATTTTGAAATATATTTTAATTACTTTTTTTTAACATTAAACTTAAGCTTTTAATATTATATATGCAAGCTTAAAACGGGGGTATAAAACGTTTAAAAAGTATAATTAAAAAACGATTATAATACGAAATAATATTAAATTATTTTCGTTTTTAATCGTATATATTTTTAAAATAATAATATATTTATATAACCGTACCCTTAAATATATTTTTTTAATAAAATTTATACGAAATTTATTATATTTATTTAACGTATAAAAATAATATTATAATACTTAATCGGAAATTTTAATAAGCTTATTTATAAATATACGGTTATATAATTTATGTTATAATTATTATTATTATAAAAAAATTTAAATCTTTAAAATTTAAATTTTAAAATATAAATTAAATTTTTTATTTATTACCGATTTACGAATATTTACGAAATTTAAAATCTGTTAATTAATAAAGTTATTATTATTCGAAACGTATAATTTAACGAAAAAATAACTTTTTTTACGTTATAAAAAACGAATTACGTAAGTTATTCTGATAAATAAAATTACTTAATTAAATTTATATTTATTTGATATAAATATATATATATAAAATAAAAATTTAAACGAAATAATTTAGTTACCGGTTAAATAAAAAAAATAATTCCAAAATAATATAAATGTACGAAACGTACGAAATAAGGAAAAATAAACTTATTTATATAAAATTAATTACTTTTATACGATTATTATATTTAAATTATTTCCGTTTTTTAATTTATTATTTTTATTAACGTTTATTTTAATAATTATTATAATTAATACGTTAACGGAAAAAATTAAAATAATTTTAAACTTTTATCGTTTTATTTAATTTAAAATAATAATAAAAAACGAAAATATTTTATAAGTTATAAACGTAAATTTTCCGTACGTTTTGTATCGAAAAAATAATTATCAGTACGATTATAAAGTATAAAAAATTATGTTTATTATAAAACGATTAACTTATTTTATTAATACGATCGATAATCGGCCGGTAAATTATAAAAATTTAAGGAAAATAATTACTTAAAATATATATTATTTTAATCGGAAAGGTTTTAATATAAAAAAATATAATATAATTTTTAAATCGTAAATCCGGATATATAAACGTAATTTGCCGTTATTATCGCGAAATTATAAAAAATTAATTATATATCCGTTAAAATAATTATTTTGTAAAATTAAAAAAATTTATTTATAAAATTATAAAAAGATATAATCTTAAAAAGCTGTTAATTAATTTTTTTTTAAAAAGATTTTTTAAGGTATATATAAATATATATTTATAAATTTAATAAATATAATTAATTATAAAAATATAAAGTGCGTTTTATTATATAAAGTAATTAATATTTTAAAAAATTTTATAATAATATATACGTATTTATTTTAATTAAAAATTATTTCGAATTTTAATCGTTATTATGGTTAAGTTTAATTTAAAACTTAAATAATATAATATTATAAACGTTTTTATTAATATAAATTTATTTTATTAAGTATTTATAAAAATATTCTTAAATTATTTATAACGTAATAAAAAAATTTTAATTAAAAAGGTATCATATAAATTAAGGAAGTTATTTTTATTATAATAAAAGGATTTTATTAAAATATTTAAAAAATTAAAATTTAACTTTATTTTTTACGAACCTTATTATTTTATTCGTTAAAAAAAAATTTTTTTTATAAACGATATTATTATAATTTACCGTAAAAAAGATTAAAATTTTATTAATTAATTTATTTAATAAATATAATAACGGTATATTTTTATAAAAAATAAAAATTTATAATAATTTTTTGGTATCGAAATAATTAAAAATAAATTTAATAAAAAAATTTAATTATTTTAATCCGATTTTATAAATAAATAAATTAATTTAATTCTTAAAAAAATTAAATAATTTCCTAAATACGTTAATAACGGACGTTAAATTATTATTAAATTTTAATCTGGTTTATTTAAGTTCCGTTAATAAATATTAAAAAAAATTAATTTTATTTTATACGTAATAATTAATACGTAATTTACTATAACTTTTACGATATTTAAATTTATCCGATTTAATTTAAATTTTAATAACGTATATTATAAAGTTATTAATCGAATTATTTTATATTTAATCGGAATTAAAACGTTAACGTTATAATTTAAAAATAAAAATTCGTTAAATATTTAAAACGATATTTTTTTTATAAATAATATAATTAATTAAAAAAATTTTAAATTTATATTATAAAATTATTTGAAAAAATAATAAAATAATGGATAAATAAATAAAATATAATAATTATTTTTTATATAAATTATAAAAAAAACTTTATTTTATTTTTAATTAATTAAAAAATTAAAAATTAGCTTAAATATAAAATTTTTAAATATATAATATAATAATTAATAAATTATACGGTTTATTAATACTAACGTTATTTTTTTATAAATAAAATTACGTTATATAAATATATATAATTATTAATTTTAAAAAAATTATAAAAAAATTATAATTAAAATAAAATATACGTTTACGGATAATATATTAATTAATAAATTAATAAAAGTTTTATTATATAAATTTTTTAAATATTTTAAAAAATAATTAAAATTAATAAATATTATAAAAATTTTAAATTAACGGAAAAAAATTATAAAATTTATTTTAAATAAAAAATTAACTAATTAAAAAAATTTAATTACCGGAGGAAAAATAAAATAAATAATTACGGTTTTAAGGAATAATAAAAAGTAATAATTAACGCCGTAACTACGTCCAGGCGTTAAAGGGGTGTATCAGCTAGCAGGGGTATGCTAGCACTCCATATACGGAAAGGCTCCCTTTAATCGGACCATATATGTTCCGTGGACAGATTACATTAAAGTGTAGTGCGCATTCTAGAGCGCCTGCAACTAGTCATGCAATACAACATCACTAATAACCCCTATATCTGACATAACCCGCAAGCTCACTACGTTAAAACGAGGGCATCCTAGTTATTAATTTTGTAGCTCTCGTCATTCCTCTAGCTCCGATTCGTCTAGCTCCCATTCCTCTAGCTCCCATCCCTCTATCTCCCAAATACGCGGGAAGATGTTCTCCCGCACGAGATCGGCCCATTTTGGCAGCGGCGGAGAAGTCTCAAATACCAGGTCTGGTCTATCCGAGCGCTCGTCCCATTCGTCCCGATTCCACCCCCGATTAGCCTCGACTATCGGGGCAATGTCCCATGGCTCCCCCGGGTCAAAGTTGCAGCGGATACCGGAGGATGACTTGTCGCTGGCCAATTGCCTTAGCAGTTGCGGAAATCCTACGAAATGAAAGCTCTCGCTGAGCCTCATGTTCAGAACATCAATCCAATTCAGAGGATCCCGAACAAGACACTGCTCCACCGCATCCTGCCATGCAGCATCTCGCTGGATCGCCAGGCAAAAGACCTCCGACGATCTCTCTGGCGTGGGGTCACCGTCCAAGACCAAGGTAAATGTGCCGGGATCCTGAGGCATTCCGGCGCGACCAAGAACCGAGGCTTCGACCATCCAGTCTGCCACGGGTCTCGTGACCTCACATGCTTCCAACCGGCCTTCTCTGTCCATAGGGAAGTCTACTCTGCGCTCCCAGTCACAACCGTCCCACCATCGTGACTTTTGAAAGATATTCCTCCAAAGGCTGACACGACGTTCTATCCGCAGTTCTGGATTCTCACGACAGAACGGGATGAGGCCTTTGGCGTGACACTCTGGATAGGCCACAGCCTCATAGTCCTCACACAGACGGATTTTCCTTATATGGCACCTGCTATTGGGAATAGAGCGAAGGAAGTGGATAGCCGTGGCGGCTGCTGAAAAGCGATACTTTCCGCAGTTGGATTCCCAGTAGTCCTTTGATACCTTCCCTTCAGCGACGTTCTGATACCCGATGTTCCGAAACATGCGGTCCAGGTTGCATCCTATCGGGATTAGCCAAGGCTCTGGACCAGAAAGGAGCATACGGAGGTAATCGTGGTGCTTTTTTTCCCAATTCCTAACCAAGTGCTTGCTAGACTCCGGATGGGCGCTCGCAACCTTCAGCGCATATCTGACGCCTTCCCGAAAGACCGATTTGACCTTCCGCAATTCTAGTAAGCATTTGCTTTGATTGACGTTGGCACAAGTCCCAAAACACGGCCCGGTAGCTGGCTTGGTCTTGTACTTTCACAACACATATCGAGCGTCGGCTGACCCTACCGGATAAAGAAGGGCATTAGATGGGCAGATGGGTTTACTCACCTCGCCACAAGAGTGTTTAGAAACACCTAAGGGGTAAGGCCACTCGTCTCCCTTCATAAATGAGCGTAATATCGGTAACATCTCAGGATAACGGCGAGCGACTTTGTCTACCTTTTCTTGATCCATGCAGGGTCCTATGTACTCAAACATATTCCACTGCTTTTCGTAATACCTCTGGACTAGATAGCCAAACCGAGCTGCCGTGACTCGCAGATCGTCAGAATACAATGTCGAGAAAGTGATAGTGTTTATACGAAGAGCTAATCTCCGCATCTCTTTAGCGACAAGTCTGCATGTGTACATGAGCCCGAGATCGATAGGTTGATTGCTGGCAGTCCTAAGTTTCCCAGATTGGAAGTCGAAGACGTAGCCACCTTCTGCCCCAGTCGTGAGATAGCTTTGATATATCTGATCCCGCAACTCCCGGGGGAGGAGGAGAAAGCGCGAATCCGAAGACATGGCTCGGTTGTCGAGTTGTTATGGTGTGCGTCGGCGGGAATAATTGGAGAATGAGTCCGTCTGTTTGTGGATGGTTTCGTCCTTTTGGAGCTGGAGCTGCGCGCGCTGGGGTTTTAATGACGGCAGGAGGGGGTTTTCGACTTAAAAAGTTTCCACAATTCAGAGTCGAAATGCAAGTCACCTGGGGGGGCAGCCCCGCACAAGCTCGAAAGTGTTGGGGGGAAGCTTCCACGACAAGTCATCGGCGATTGCAGTAGATTCGAGTTTAAAGTACGTTAGGTTCTTTGCCGTCTATCGCAGCTTCCATGGTGGCTAGTGAGTTTGCCTTGTCATCTCGCCAGCGCCGCGGCGTGCGAACATGCTCGGTGATTTCTGCTGCATTCCCAGGGGGTCATTTAGTCGTTCCCTGGACGGGCAGCCCACGTTCTATGGACTGACTCCCTGACCCCACCGTCCCAGTGTAACAGGGCCTGTGACACATGTGGCTCTCGGGAGCTCCGCTGGCTGCGCTGCTGCTTGCAAGCTGGTTGGCCCGCCGTTGGCCCCCAGAGCCGCATGCCACGGAGGGTAAGCGACGAAGACCATTGCCCGCGTCTCCAAGGCAGGCCTTTTGGTTGCTTTCATGACAGCTATTATCTTTGCAGCATGTACTTTCAACTATGTCACGAGCAGCAAGATCTCTCGGACAGTCTTAGCGAAGCAACGCTCAAGCTTATCCTCTGCAAATCGAATGGGGTTCCATTCTGTGGTGTTCGTGGTTCAGCTAAGCCTATTCGGGCAGAGAATTTCATGCTCTGTCCCTTGTAAATGTCCTTCCCCACTGACACCTTCTCTCCTCTCACCCACCCGGTGCGAGCACCCAGTCCTGCCCAACACGTAGTGCTACGCGAAGCTGCGGACCACACCTTCAACGACTGCTCTTCCTCGCATCATGTCACTCGTCAAGCTACATCACCGAGGGCCATAATTGGACGAGTCTGGGTTTATGGAGTATCATAATTAATGCAAGGTTGATATAGGTTCAAGCCTTATTTTCCAGGCTGAGCCAAATACACAGAAAATCATTACACATATAACCCACACGATAGATACTATACCCAGTATCTTCGAACACGATGACTGATCAATGGTTTTCACGGTTAAGATCTGCCCGGGCGTGAATCAGTTAAGATGGCAAACTGAGAAGTGCTTGGAAAGAGTGGCTGACACTTACAGATTGTATACCTCAGTCCCATAGAACCTCACTCTGAAGCAGACTGCTGGGCCCCCGTAAGCACGCAATTTCTCGACTGATGTCGGCTTGGGAGGCTCACATGCGTGGTTGCCGATAAGCTTCGACTCTGATGAACCTTATGCCAGCTGGCTCTGATGAAGTTAGCATATAACTTTCTGAACCATAACCTTGTTATGAATGCTGACCCACGGTTCCGCATGGTCCTTCAAGGCCCGAGCTTCCATTAACATACGTTCGATCCAGTCGGCCTTGTACAAAGTGCCTTACAGACAATATGACTTAGGAGATGTTAAGCTTACGCAGTAAACCTTAAGAATAAACCTTAAGGATAAACCTTAAGAATAAACCTTAAGGATAAACCTTAAGAATAAACCTTAAGAATAAACCTTAACGATAAACCTTAAGGGTGAACCTCAAGTGCGCATAAAAGGCTGGCATTTGAACAATGTTAGCGCGCCAGCCAGAAGAATTAGAGACTGCAAATCAATTACCTGTGCGAGTCCTCGCCAGTCTTACGGCTAGGAGTGTCAGATGTCAGCCAGGAGAGGGGCTAGGAACTCCAACCTTGATCATTCCCACAGCTAAGAGGGAGATGTCAGTACGATAAACCAGGTGAAGAGTACTTGGCACCAGACCACCTTCTCGAGTTACCTTCATCAAGACAGCTGAACTAGTACGACCATGTTAGCACAAAGCACAAAACCACTTTAATCAGCGCCCAAATACCAAGGTAAAGGCTTACCATGCCGCGCCATTCCAACTATACCATACCGGTAATCCGCAACGAGAGGATTACCAAGAAATCGTCTCATTCACAATCCAAAGCCCCCATAAAGTCACTGGACGGGCCAAGACGATCGACAGCACCGTCGATCTAAAAGACCTGTCCCAAAAAGACCGAATTCGGCTTTTAATCTTCGGATACGATTTAATTCACGAAAATAGCGGTGATCGATCCTTAGCAATACTTATGCCGAAGAATATGGGTACCACGGAGACATTGTTGGGAAAACTGGAAGATAACAACAATGACGGGTTTAAGAACCTCGAAGTTCAGATTTTGGAACAATGCAAACTGCTTAAAAGATATCGTTAGGGCTCCGGTTGAAATGGTATCCATACTGGGATTAACTTACAAGGACTACGAGCGATGGTTTGCCCGGCTGCTCCGGATTGCGAAGAACCTCCAGAATTCCGACAAGAATCGACGTGGATAGGAGCTGGCTCTGAGATCGTTAACAATATCATTTAAAATTAACTTGCCGAGCCACACTCACCGGGGCTAGGCAGTCTGAAGTCGCCTTGGAGTGAGACTCCTGGGCGGTTGGGATTGCACCAATTCTCTAATGTCGGAGGAACTTACCTGCGAGAGGGATGGGGTGAAGCACAGGAATTGAGGTAGCAATCTATCATTCTGGATAGGTCATCAGTTGAGCACCGTAACGGCCTTTTAAAGCATGATGACCTACTTATCCAATTGTCTACACGGTCACGTCTCCTCGAGGGAGAAGTGGCTGTGATGCTTGGGCTTTTCGTAGTCAGGGTTCTCCCTGGGCCATCTGAACTGGTCTATACCAAAATGACGAATGGCCCACTGAGTAGCGACCGACGCATCCTTGGTGAGCAGTGCCCCCAGGTCGCTGTGGTTCACTTTGTGCGAGTACTCTGACTGGAAAGCCGCCAGACGGGGGCAGTGGAAGAAGAGGTGCTCTACTGTATGTCGGCCTGTTCCGCAAAGGCACTTGTCAGAATCAATCTGTGACAAGGTCAGCTTATGTACATGGTGCGCAGCCACATGGCCATTGTGCCAGGACCACATACAGAATCCACCTTGATCGAATGCAGATACGCCCTAAGACCTATGCAGCCTGTTCTGCAGTGGAGCAGCATGGTGCTCTGGGCACGAGACAGGCCTTCGTAATACAGATAACTTTGAGGGCCCCATCCTTCCTCGAGAGCGGCGGTCCTCGGCCTAGGTTTGTCGAGACGGTTGGCGTAGTGTCTGCGGTAGTCATTCCAGAGTCTCGACATGGTGTCGGCCGCATGGTCCAAGGCGCATCTATTGATGATCTTGTTACGTCTCTTCGACGTTGGCCAGGCCCTGATCGCCTCCTCCTCGTCGCTGATCATACTCCGAGCTTCTTGTTCGAGGTGGATTGCATCGGCGTGTAGTTTTCTGAAAGGGTGTCGTTCAAGCGACGAGTCGGAGACTCCTGCCAGAGGACGGCTCCTGATTCTTTCGAGCTCTTGGAATTCTGGTGTGTAGACTGTCCGTGCCCGATGAGCCAATGATACTCGCTGAAGATGCACCTCCAGACTTTCGATGTGCAGCTCTTTTCGGACCACGTCGCGAGGTGTCCCCTTCATTGCCCCCGAGATCTGCAAGAGACATTCATGTTGTAGCGACTCAAGCTTCCCCACCAGCTTCTTTGCCAACCGCCATTGGACTCCGTCACCGCTAATGAACCAAGCGCCACAGGCGTAAGTGATGGTTGGTCGGACTTTGGCCATATAAAGCTGCCTCATGTTGCGCAGATCTGCACCCCAAATGGAGCCGGAGATGCGTCGCAAACATTTCATCTGGTTGCGAACCTTGAGCTGGATCTAAACACTTTGATCAATACGACATTTCTAACATGAGGAATCATTGCCATCTCACCTTTTCAATATGCGGTCCCCACTTGAGTTGATGGTCCACCTCGACGCCAAGGATGCGGAGCTCTGTCTTTAGTGTCTCCTCTGTCAATCCCTTTATTTTGGGAAGTTCCTTGAATTGGGGAACCTTACTCCAGGGGGGCCTGAAATGCATCACTGCATATTTTGCCGGCGCGAAAACAACGCCGTGCGGCTCGGCCCAGCCCATCAGGGTTTCGTGCAGCGTCTCGAGCGCCATGCAATTGGTGTGATAGGCTGATGACGACACAACCAGGTAGTGGTCGTCGACATAGCCAAAGCTGAAATGCTCGATTGTAGGATCTTTGAAGGCAAACTCGACGTTGAGCACTTCAAGTATTCCCGAGGCAAAGAAGAGGAAGAGGATAGGTGACAGAGGGCTACCTTGGGGAATACCGATGTTCAACCAGAATCTGCGTGAAGTGTGCCCTGGCATGCTCAGGATGGTGCTGCGATCAGATAGGAAATGCCAGACAAAGAGGACAATCCAGTAGGGGACTCGTTTGGATTCCAGCGTCGAGAGCAAGATGTCTCGTGGGACACGGTCATAAGCGCCTCCCATATCAAGGCCCAACAAGCTGACCACCCTTCTGTTTTCTGGGCCCTTTGAACACCAACTCCTGTATATGATATTGAGAAGATACTGAAGGGCTTTCGTGGTGCATCTGCCAGGGGCTCCGAATTGTTGTTTAGGCAGTAGATTGAATTGCGTGGCAACGACTTTCAACCGATTGGCGATGACCTTTTCGAGCATCTTCCCCAGACAGGATAACAGGGCAATCGGCCGCCAACTTTTCGGTTCGGCGTAGGTTTTCTTTCCAGCTTTTCGTAACATGACAGTCGTGGCATCTCTGAACTGGCGTGGGTGGTAGGACAGTTTGATGCAGGCCGTGAAAAGATGTTCCACATACGGTTCGGAGACCCCTCGGGACAGCTTCAAAGCCTCGTTGCCGACGTAATCGGGAAGAGCTGATCTGCCGACGGGGAGCTCCTTGAAAATGCGTGATAACTCCCCTTCTTGCAGGATTTGTGGTGATGTCGGCCACCCTTCAGGGTTGGTGGGAGAGCTGGACCCGGTGTCAGAGCTGGACCCGGTAGGCTGGGGCCGGGCAAGGGCCTCTGAAGGTTGTGGCTCCCCACTAAACTTTGGCCAGAGAGATTCCACCAGACAACGCGCTTTGGCCTCTGCGGTGCAGAATTTGGCTTCGCCGACCACGAGCGTAGGCATATGAACCAACTCGCGCGGCTTGCACCAGCGCTGGGCTCGCTTGGCTATCTTGTGGATAGCTCCTCGACGACTCGTGAAGTTAGCAATGTACCGTCGCCACCTCTTGGTCTTGTGTATCCGCAGGAGGCTGTTCGTAATTTCTTTCTCCGCCTCCCATAGACTATCCGAGCGCGGATGGGGAAACTCTTCACTTCGTCTCAGAGCGTCCCTCTCCCTGTCCATTTGGGCGTTGATGTGAGGCGGGAGGGTCTCGGCGTCGGGGACTAGGGGGCGAGCAGCTTCCACCTCTTGTTTGACGAGGATCTGCAGGGCGGACACAAATTGGCACGCATACTCGTCGATGTCAGCCTCGGTTTCCAGTTTTGGGAATTGCAATGGTTCAAGAACTCTTTTCGCATTCCTCTCGAAGTTGAGCTTGTTGGCCTTTTGCCAGATGTACCACTTGCCAAAAGCCCTATTTGCGACCACGTTGAGGTTGGTTTCGACGATCTGATGATCTGTTTCGAAACCCCGAATATCCAGAACCTTGCAACGCGAGGCTCGGGATGCGACATGACGGCCGGCGAAGGTGAGATCGATGATGGAACAGTACCAACCGTTATACCCAAATGAACGTGAATATGTGATTGCTCCAGGGGTGGTAAGACACGTCATGCCCGCCATTTGGGTAAGTCTACACAGTTTATTTCCCCTTTCACAGGCATGGTGAATTTGGTCCCC